>VZRJ01001791.1:155266-225483 GCA_013397565.1 Ptilonorhynchus violaceus
GCCCCCGGCTCCCGTCGCCGACCTCCAGCGCTGTGAGGCACGGCCCCCGCCTCCCATTGTACTTTAAAAGTCCTTGAAACTTGTTTTCTTGCGAAGATCCCACTCCCTGAGGGCTGGGGACAGCTGGGGAGCGATGGTGGGGCACCCACCAGCCTCACGCGGCACTGGGGTGCCGAAGGAGGGACACGCTCCCTTTTGTAATCTGGCGGGGGGGTTTATTCGTAATAGGTTTCCTGAAGGACCTTTTCGAGCAGAGTTAGGCACACATTTGTCCTCAGGCTTCTTGTAGTTCGCCACCTGATCGCGCAGCACAGCGGCGTCCTCACAGAAAGCATTGCACTGCAAGGTGTTTTGGAAAGGTTAGCTACTTACCAGTGGTTAAAATGCAGCCTCTGGGTATAAAGCCTAGAGATCACAGGTTCGCCTGCTAAAGAGGGAGAAAGGGAGAAAGAACACTTTCCTCCTTTTAAAATCTCCTCCATCCCTCTTTTTTTTCTGAATCTTATTTTCCTTCCAGACCACATAATCTGTCAAACCCTCTTCTCAGCCCAGAGACAGATTGAAGCAGCAATTATCTTCTCTTCACAGACCTGGTGAAAGACTGACAGCACCAGCAAAATTAGCAAGGAGGTTCTGAGTTCTGGAGCTGGAACTGATGGCATGAGACGTAGAAAAAACTAACTGATGTAGCCCATATTCATTGCTCTTATTGACAATACATACAGAATTATATCATTTTTATGTGTACATTTTGGAAAGGTCTTGAAAGGCTGTTAGGGTATTGCAAATGTTATGATTCAGATGTGCTTGGCAAAAGGGTAGGATCCTTAGCTTCTGACGGGACGGCAGGAGGAGAAGTGGTGCACCCCCATGGGACCGTGGAGTCTGGCAGCAGGTTACAACATTGTGAAACTCTCTGGTTGTGTTTGGCACTGATTTTGGTTTCACTGAGTTCACCTATTAGCAAATATCGTAAAGTTTCATCTGACTTTGAAATACAAAAATAAACAACAATAAAAATAAAGTGTTATGTCCCGCTTTAAGAAAGACAATCTGAAGTCAAGGGAACGAAAGACCAGTCTACCTCACCTCAAACCCCCAGGAAAATTTGGGGCAAGTCTTTGTGAAGACTTAAATGAAGTTTTGGAGGGTAGTTAGAAGGAATGTCCCTCAGGGGTGGATACTGGTGCCAGCACTGCTGCTGGTGCTTGCAGTGACAAGGTGGAATGCAGACTCTGAGTTACCAGACAACACCAAATTGGGAGGGGTAGTCAATATGTTGGGAACGTAATTCAAGAGTAAAAAAGGAAGAAAGTCAAAGGGTGGTGAAGAAGAAAATGGAGGCATGTTTTCAGTAGTAACAGCAAACTAAGTTTGAAAACTCCTTTATGTGCTTTTTATTAAGTGCAATGATATTCCGCAAGAACCCTTAGAGCTGTTTATTTTTTCTACCTTCAAAACTTACTTGATTTTTGACACATTAAGGATGGAATGTGGGCATTTACTCTGGATACCTGACTGCTGTTTGGTGGTTTGAACCTGATATATTTGATGGTTGAAACAAAACTAGACAAGAACACAAACAATGTGTTTGTGAGTACTCTTCTAGGGGATTAATGTGAGGAAGGCTCTGAAATGAATACAATTCCATTGAGATATTTGTGAAGGTGTTCAGCTAGAACAGGAGACTCCGATTCACACACAGAATCAGTACCCCCTGATAATGTTGCAAAGAATGATGTGCAATGGATGAGTGGAAGCTAATATTTCTGTGCTTTTTTAAAACAACAGAACCAGACTCTCAAATACCTTTATAGGGTTTCCACTAGGGCACAAGGGGAATAATTCACTAGAACTGCTCATACACAATGGCAAATGTTTGCAGAACCAGGATATTAGTTCAGGTAAATAGAATGAATGTGTTTAAAAAGTTGCGATTATTTGACTGTACCTGGTATACACTGGCAAAGAGTCCAGAGGGAAATAACAGTGACTGTGAGAGAAGGTTTGAGTATATCCCATGTCTTATCCAACTTGTTAATCCTAAAAAATACATAGCAACATAGCATCTAAGGGAAGATTTGCCCGTATAAACTCTGCAGAGAAATCAGCTTAGAATTTCAAAAACTGGTACACAGCATGTCAATTCCCACAGCTGTACTGACTCTAATGGAAAGTACTGGCTGTGAAGTGTTCTGAAGATAGACCTTTCCTCATTAAAAACATCAGATGACCGTTATTTAAAAGTACTCCTTCATAGAAGATTAGGAAAATTTAGATTGGAAAGGACCCCTAGGAGTCACCTGGTCCCATATCCCACTCCGAGCAGCTCTAATTGCAAACTCGAATGAGGTTGCAGATGGGTTTGCCCCACTGACTTCTGAAAATCTGCAAGGATGAAGGTTCCCCGGCCTTTCTGGGTGGTCTCTTCCAGCACTGGCCCACTCTCACCATGAAGAATTTCTTCCTCTTGTCTAGTCAAAGCAATTGTGACCTTTGTTTCATGTCCTTTTGCTGAGCACTTCTAAGTACAGTTTGGCTCTGTCTTCTCTATAGCTTTCCCTACAGGCAGTGAAAGACTGCAGTTTGGTTCCCTTTGCCTTTTCATCTGTAAGATAAACAAACCAAGTTCTCCTAGCCTCTTCTCATATTTTGTCAGCAGACAAAAATTTGAAAAGATGCTCTCTGTGAGATATGTAAGTAAAAGTTTTAGCATAGAAAAGAAAAAAACAAACCTGAAAAGGAGACGAATGAGAACATTGCAATCAGGAATTTATATGAAATTTAAATGTAAAAATAGATCTGTTTACAAAACAGATTTATCACTTAGAATTTTATATAAACAAAGCAATGTTTTAATTATAAAGGAAACTTTAAAATATACAAAAACATGACCCCCGTTCTAAATTTACTCACTATGTTTGTATTAACGTAATGCTCACTGAGACTGTATAACTAGGAATGTGAAGGGATCTAGCTGATGAATATCCATTTTCCTCTGTTGTGAATATAAAATTATTTTGGATTTGAGAGTGCATTTGAAACAGAACAGCTACTTTATTTACTTTGATTCTCCTTTCTCATAAAAATGTACAGGCATGAATTTCAGTTCACTTTTTAAATGAGATACAGAAAGAAACAGAATAGAAATGGGAATAAATATCAAGTCAAGGCTACAGTTTTCCTCAGATCAAGTTCTGTAACAAGAATTCAATCTAAAACTCATCCTCTTTTTCCTTAGTAACAGAAAGAAATAGTATAAGAGCCAAAGTTCTTCCACAGACTGGCTAATTCTCCATTTAGTAGTCAACCTCAAACACTTATTTTTTATGTCAGAGTCAATGAGAAGGTAAAAGGGCTTGCACAAGTCCTACTTTCTTAGCCTTTGATAACAAAGACTCTATCCTGAAAGAAAAGAAAATTATCAAAAACCGAAACAAAAATACACTTTATTCCTAAAAATATATTGTGACTGCTATTTTACCAGTTGCTGATAGACACCTATTTTCATAAAGCAATGGTTCCCTATAATAATTCAGGGTGGGTTTGTCTTTACAAACTTAAACTACTGACCAACTCTCATTGGTACTAGCTTTAAGCCAGAAGGTAACACTGATATGCTGTGCACCTGGTTGAATTTTACCCATACTCAAAACATTTTGAGTCACACTGAATGCTGTTTAAATAAACTGTTTATTGCAGGTAAATATAAGAAGAAATACTAAATTACTACTAATAGTCACAGTTTTACTACTACGTAAGTTGTGGAAGTCCCTAGAAACACCAGCTGAAAATCGGCACAATGGATAGAAAACTAATGAATATTTACATCCTCACAATTTACAGTCTAGTGCTTCCATGTGATACTGTCTTGAAATCATAATGAAGAAAAAGCTTAAAGCTTTGCTCTCTTGGTCATTTGTTTCTGTTTACTTTTTTTTATGAAACTCCACTTACTCTTCTTCATCAAGAAGAGCTTCTTCATCAGACACATGCACAAATCATGAAACAACAATCTTTACGTGGCTTTCAGGTTGGAATTTTTTTCCAGTGAGAGACTGAATTTAGAGCATTAGCTAATGCCTACTAAAATTGAACTCACAGTCAGTATAGTCATATGCTTTGAACAAATATGTTGTGAGAATCCACAAATATCAAGCACCAGGTTTCCAGGAAACTAAAGCAAAGCAAAGGATTTAATAAAATGGGCAAAAATGAACCCATCGTGTTTAACTAGCCTGTGCAACTTGCCCTAAAACTTGTGGCACTAGCTGTAATTACCAGCTGTAATTACTGTGGAAAAGAAAGTGTATGGCAGGGAAGGGAGAACCCTTCAACCCTTCAGAAATTATCCCTTCCAAAAGGGTCCTTCGGTGTCCTAGGACCTCAAGGTAGTATCCTGACCCCAGAGGAAATTAGGAAAAAATCCCTGCCATTAAGTACAGACCAGCTGAGCCTTCAGAGCAGTGTCCCAGAGCAGTGTCACTCATTCATTCTACAGAGCTTTCATCAAAGCTGCCCTGTGACAGACAGGTCCTAGTTTCTCCCATGTTTGTTTTTACTCTGGCTGTCTTCAACAACATATAGGCAAAGGCCCAGATTTATAAGGTATTTAGGGAAAGACAGATAGAAAATAATGAGGTTTTCAAAATTACTCAAAACCCATAAGTAAATATGCATTAAATCTGTGTTCTTAAACTTCTTCCTGTTATGTACACAGCTAATAGTAGAGGCTGGCTGTTCCTACTACCTGCTGACTTGTTCAGTTCTCTTATTCCATGGGCTCTTTCTCCAACTGCTCCGTTCTTCCATCCTTCCTCCATGTCTATTATCCCAACCAATTTTCTGCAGTTCTGTCTGCCTCATGGACTGTGTTATTTCATCATCTCCTATTTCCACAATTTCTCCCCTTTTCCTTTACAACATCTCTGCTGAATGGCTTTTTTGTTCACACTTCTCACTTTTAGGTTTTTTCTCCTTCTCTTGCTCTTTCCAGATCTAATGTTTTCCCCCTACACCTCCAACAAAAATAGTTAAGTTGGAAAATTTCCTTGTAATGTTTTTCCTGTTCATATACTTATTTTTTACTTAGACACCTGCTACCTAGACAGAATATGGAGCTAGAGGGACTTGTCGTCTGATTCAGCATGGCCATTGCTATGTATGGTTCTTGTGAAGGGTGAAAGCACCATCCTAGCTTTGCCTTTCCCTCTTGAGCTCAGCTGCTGTAGATGTTATAAACACACAGAGCTTCCTGAGTGGCACTTCAAACACAAGGTGTTAAAGCAGGAGCCGTGCAAGGTAGAAATCAGCGAGAGCAAAGAAGCGAATACTTATTCTGTTTCTTGAGGGTCATCGAACATAAAGTGCTTCCTTGCAGGAAGAAGGCAAGATTATTATCCAGGTGGCTATCAGGTAAAAATTACTGGAGTGAAGCAGCACTGCAGGTTAGCAGTCATGATTTGTCCTCTTATGGACCTGAATCCATCACATTAGCAGCATCCTAAGTCCTGGAGGAAGAGAAGGAAACAGCTGGCATGAAAACAGGGGCCAAGTATGTTAGACCATCTGAAACAGCTAAGGATTTGGCTCCTGGCTTTGAAATAGAGGCCTGATAGTGCTGAGACTGTGAAGAAAATCCACTGAAAAAATTAGAAAGCTCCTGCTCTGCCATTTCAAAACAAAGACAGTTTAAAGTGTTTGGATTTATGCAAAGGCTTTTCTCCAAATAATCAATGTTTGAAAGAATCAAATAGTTCCTTAATTCCCCCCAGACAGCCCCATTCTGGATGAGTAATGAGAAATTAATCATCCTGTCAAAATAAACGCTGTGAGACCTTTTAGTCGTGCTCACCCCTCTCTCTGTAATAGATTTTTGTCAGTCATTCAACGAGGTCTCCCAAAAGACAGCACTGCATCTCAGCTCCTGCCTTTTGTATGGTCTTTCTTCTTTTTTACTGTCTGGGACTCATTCCGACATTCCTTGGTATGTCAGGAGTCAATCACACATCACAGGAGCCCAGCCCAGCACGCCCTCCTTGCCTCCACTGACTGCCAGAGCACCACGCAGCACCAGCTCTTCATTAAGTCGGTGTTGATTCCAGTCTTCCTGCAGCTGATACCCAGGATCTTCCTGACACAAGCAGACTCAGCTGGTGCATCTATGAGGTTTTAACTGCTTAGACGGATAAATACAAGGCTAGCAGAATATAATAAGGTCAGGGAATTAACAAACAAAAGTTCTCACAGTCATATGAGTTCATTTACACCACACATAGTTCTGATGAAGTTGATATAACAGTGTGATTAGAAATGTGAGTAAGAAAAAGCAAGAAGTAACTTGGATTTTCTGTTCCTCTGACTCATGCCAGCTAAGAAAACCTGGAGTTTTTCTGTAAATACAAAATTGGGATGATGGGTTTTATCTCCAGGGAACACATCCATTTTCTGGTTTTGATGTCTTAGACTTTAATTCCTTTTTGCACAACTGATAGCTCAACAGAAATTTTTTTATCTCTGTGTTACTGGGTCTTCATTTCTCTACAGCATGCATGCAGTTTCCATTAACAAACACTTTCATTAGAGTGAACCGTCATCCATCTTTAATTATCAGTTTATGTTTGAAGCAAATCTGGGAAGACTGTTGAGGGGTACGGACCTTGGCTGCAGCAAGAGACAGATCTGTGAGTTAAGCTCAGCACCTCTGGTGGGAGAAAACAAGAGAAAAATTAGTTATAAAGCCAATAACTTTCAAATTTAAAAAATACCAGATGTGCAAATCATTGATGCATTTTAACCCTAGAAGTGTCGGTAGGCGGATGAAGAAGTCTTATCTTTCCGTTCAGGCTGCTGTAGACTTTCATATCTCACCCACTTCAGTTGAGTATGCAATACAGGAGTGTTGTAGAAGTGAAGAGGGGCTGCACATGTGAGATGATCCAAGCTGTGACACCACCTCTGATCTAGCCATGGGTCAAACCTAGTCCAGAAACAGCCTCATTGACAACACCTTGACATTTGTCAGCATCCTGATTCTTGTCGTTATTTCAGGTTGTCACATTCAGAAGACACAGTTTTAAGTCTATAGCCCTGTCTTTTGAGCCTGGAAGGCACAGCCTGGCAGACAGTTAATGCTGGTGTCAACCAAAACCTCGATTCAGATGTTTGAGAGAACAGGAGTCCAAAGCATGCCATGAAGCACACCCACCTTTCCATCTAACAAGCCTCTGTAATCTTGCTAATGATTTGAGACAGGCCAAATCATGTCCTCATAAAGTTCAAGACTACGATTTGGAACTAGGAGTCAAGGTTTGATCTAAAACTAACATAACGATGAATTAGCTTATTTTGGATTAATCAAATATTAGGGCAATTCCTGTTTCGTTCAAGCCCAGCTGAAGACCAGGTAGAAGATTAATGCATCTTTACCTCTGACCAGTCTTAGCCTTATAAAACCAGTGCTGGTTCAGGCTGGTCAGCTGAAGTGTCAAAGGTATCCTGAGGAGATGTGCTGTAATGAATAATTTTTCCTCTTTCCAGAAAATATGAAAAGCCAAATCTTTCTAGTGCTGCCAGTCAGTGTGAACATCCCCTGTCTTTTATAATAAAAACTCACCTTTCTTAGAGCAGCAAAAATCAAACCAAAGGAAGATTCACCAGCTGTAGCCCAGGCAAGATGCTCTGCCTTCAGTGAAGGGTTCATGGGTTTTGTGTTACAAGCTTTGAACAAAATCCCATTTCACACAAACGAGCTCTTTCACTTTCAGGAAAAGATAGTCCTCTATGGATGCTTTCAATCAGAGATTTTAAACTCCTAAAGTCCCTGTTTCATGGATATTTTCTCCCTTAGCCACTGCTATGCTGAGCTACCCACTGCATGTCTACTGTAATTGTAGAAGGGATCATTGGAAGTGGCACATTTTTGAAGTTAAGTAAGAGCAAGAGAGATGCTAAAGATTTTTGTGAATTAGATAAGGAATACAAAATGGAAGATCCTATCAATGAGATGAAAGAAAACTGCAGATGTGAAACATGTAAGTCTCTGTGTTCTGTCTAGTAATTCAACCTTAACACACATGAATGTAAATTTTAATGAAAAATTAATTTAACAAAAAATATTAAATGAGATTTTGAAGGCACTTTGTATAAAGCATGTAGATAAACCTTTGCTCTGCTAGAAGACTTCACTGGACTTCCAGAATAAACTAAATCTGTGCACTGGCTTACTCCTAATTGTGGTACATAGCAACAAACTGTTTATAGATGCCAGACCAAGGATGTTGGGGGGGTTTCAGAGCTCTGAAAAGTAAAGCTAGAACACTATATTATCTTCATTTTGCCTCTGCCTGAAGTACAAATAGAAAAATGTGTCTTTTTCCACCACAAACTGAAAACATTTAATGCTGCTCTTTTAATATTGTCTAATCTGACCTATGTTCCAACAGCCTCTGCAATTCCCCTGAGATGTAACACCCCTAAAACATAGCAGCAGTCTTCAGTCAAATGTGTGGTTTCTAAAGTGCTAATTCTGATTATTGTTTAAAGACATATCACTCCATTAACATATCACAACTGCTTGTCAGACATGCTGGTTTATATGCTAAAATAAATAGAAAGAATGCCATTTTTCTTTATTTAATTATTACCTTCCCCTCAAGGAGTGGCAGACACCTCAAACCCATGGCATTGTGCATCCATTGGAAACCTTCACACAAGGATGGCAACAGTATATGTGGTCCCTCCCTGTTTGCATTTAATGTAACTGTATTAAAAGATTGCTGTAGCAAGATTTTATTGCAACAAAAATAAAAAATAAAGGAACACATTGAACGCGAATATTTACTATTGTTTTGTTACTACTTTACTGTGCAGTGCACAGTTCAACCTAATTTTGGAGATTTTAATTTCATGAGGGAGAATGTAAAAGCTTCCTTATTTCCTCAGATTGTTACTGCTAGAATAAACAAGAAAGAGAGAGGTCTTGCAGCAATCATTCTTGACAGCAGTGCACTGTAAAAATGATAATAATATTTAGAAACTTGTAGTGGCAATATCATTTTTATACTTTATAACAGGAACACCACAAATATATCTGCCTCTCTTAACAGCAATACTAGTGAACTGAAGCAAGTGACTGAAGCATAGCATTGTGGAAATCACTGAAGTGCATTAAATTCAGTTCTATTTTGCTTCAAATTATTTTATTTTCTCTATCAAATATATTTTTCCATTTTTTAAAGGGGTAACCCAGCAGTTTGGTTAATTTTATTTTCCTTTTTAGTTGCAGAACTTGCTCTTGCAGACTGTGCTGCCTAACCCAATATCGTCAGCAAATTATCTCATGTACATCTTGAGCAGTTCTGCATATTTCAGCACAAGTTTTCTTTGAAAAGATGACTTACGTAGATCCATCTGCAAGAAGCAGCTCATTTGGGGAGTTTGGCTTTAACAGACATTTAAATGTGTATTGCAAAATAGAGGCAGACTCTGAACCTGAAGTAATTCCCTTTTTGAATGCTGCTAGATGATTGTTATTGAGGAGAGAAGGAAGGAGGGGTAAAGCATGCCTGGAAAACATTATTGCTGGTCACTAGTCTGAACTGCTTTGACAGGAATTGTTCATTCACTTGAGCAGATATTTTTCTCCAAGTATTCCAGAGATCATACAGATTTAAAGCACTTTCAGATCAAGTTTTGGCTCTGTTTAGCCATCTCCATTTTTTCAGTGTAACACTCAGACCACTACAGAGACCATAAATTATTATTATTCATAGTTTTGAGTAGTTGAAGAGTTAGTACTTAAAAGATTTAATTCCTTATGTGAGCTGCCTACTGCTATTTTCCTCTGTAGCAACCATTGTGTTTTCAATCCAGAATATTCAGAAATCATGAACTATGTCTGATGTTTGATGACATTAATTTGATTTTCATGACAGCTGGGGTTTTTTTGCAGAGGCAGCTTGGACTGTGGTGGAGTTCCTTTTCTTTCCTTTTTTAATTTATTTTTAAAAAACACAGATAAGATTTTCACAAAATCACTTGCTTTGGTGATTTGGAGTTTGAGTAAACTTTATTAAACTTCGCACTGCCAGCGGTGCAGGTGGCATCTCAGCACAGCAGAATGGAGGGGCAGAATCACCTCCCTCAACCTCCTGGTCACACTTCTCTTGCTGCAGCCCAAGATATGGTTAGCATTCTATTGCTGCAGTCACTACAAACAGTTGGATATTACTATATTAGCAATTGCTGCTGGACTTCATTTCTTCCCATTTGAATGCCAGAATAAATACCCAGAGATCCCAAATAACTGCAGGAGTGAAACTCCAAACATTTATCCTGCCCATGGGCATGGCAGACCGTGCCAAGCCAAGGATACCGTGTGGCTTCACCCCACTTTTGGCTCGACCCTATGGGTGCTCAACACAGACACGGGGCTGTTCTGGGAAAGGATAGAAATAAGCATTCCTGCTTCCCTGCCTTCCCTCCACCACAAACAGCCCAGCAGTCGTCTGAGTAGCAGGGACTTGTCATGCCTGTCTTCATCAATAACAAAATTAAAATCTTGATCTCCATTAAAGAAGCTTTTTTTCTACATTTTTGCTAGGCTGTAACAAGCATTTCAACTGTTCATTTGTGTTAATGTTGCAAGATAGGGTATAACCTGTAGACTAACTAATTAAATGCTCTTTGATTTTGAGTGAAGTGTTTGGTACAGTCTAGACAACAGAGTCTAATTAGCGCTGGATGTTTAATGGAACTAAAGACCCATGAAAAGCAAAAGGTGCTGAAATAAAAACTCAGTGAGAGAGATGTGAAGATAAATGAGAGTGAAATAAGGAAAACGAAATAACCCTTTGCTGTGCAAGAAATACCATTCCCTCAGAAAAAAACCCCCTATATTAATTATGAAAATTCAAAAAAATCTCATCAACTCCAATGTCCAGCTGTTTAGGGTAACATAATGGAAAGCTATCCAAAACACATTATGTCAGCAAGCAACAAATTAAGGCATTTCACACTATCTCACTGCATTTCATTTATTCCAGGCAACAAATTCACCCCAGTATTTTTACAATAGAATAAAAACTCTGTGTGTATGGCTTTGTGAGCTATGATTCACAGCCTCTCAGCAGGAAATTGAATGTTTGCCTTAGCAGCACCTTCTTCTATCTGTAAATGTAGCCAATTTGTGGTTTTCCTTAGCTGAGAAAAATGTGGATGCAACTTCCTACCAGTACATAGTTAAGTCTCTACATTTAAAAAAAAAACCAACCTCAATTGGTCTAATATGTAGCTTTAAACCAATAAAGTTTTATTCAATGCATGTGTTCTCTCTAAGAAGGGATTAAGCTGAATGGTTTAGGAAAAACAAAGCTAGATTGCACCCCCACATCTGCACTAATTCCTTGGTACTATCATCTGCTGAAGGCCTGGGAGCAAGCTGTACCAAATCCGAGCTAAAAGCTTTGGCCCATTTGGTTTTTCAGCACCTCCTGTTCCCAGGCACCTCCTTGTTTTGCAAAGGGGAGTTAGTTTTAGTTTCAGGTTTGCTGACACACTTGGTTTTCTTCTCTTTTCTTTTAGGGTTTTTCAGTGTATTTTCAGTTTATTTATTCTGAAGGAAAGAAAGAAACAATGAAGTCAGGAGGCCAGTAATATATTGTATGTTTGCACTACCAACACGAGGGCGATTTAAAAAAAAAAAAAAAAACAACAACAAAAGAAAAACCCCCAAAACCACAACACAAACAAACCAAACCAAAACAAACACCCAGAGCAATTGCAGTACAAAAACAGATGCCTTAATCCGGCAGCAGCAGCATGCCAATGAATTTATAATCCAGCCCTTGCTTTATAAGAAATAACATTTGACGGATGACGTACATCATCCCTGCCTGGTGGACGCAGTAGGACAAGGATCCCTCCAAGGGCAAAGCTTCCTGAGGAGGGACATGTGCCCTGTGTTCGCTGGCAGACTGCTGGGGAGCAGAGCTGTGCTGTGGGTCAGTGCAGTGCAGAAGTGGCACCTGGCCCCTGTCAGACATGAAGAACAGTAGTCTGAGCAGCTCAGACTTTGTTCAGCTGTCATGGGGCAGGAACAAAAATGGCTCGGTGGTTCTGGAAGTCTCGTCCTGCCTCTGAGCTCTGTGGCTTTTCCTCACGCCTCACCGCCCACATACTGTCAGACAGCGTTTGCCTTCTTCATACAGCCACTTCCTTCTCTTCAAAACACAGGAACCAGGACAAAGTATTCTCCAGAATACTCCCTGGGGGAGCCCCAGTAACTCATGGCCAAGGTTGTTGGGCAGGGCTCGCTCATGGTCCCCAGGATAAACTTTGATAAACTTGATAGAGATTAGCAAATGCTTGGTGGGCATCACAGAGCAGAACAGGAGCACAAGAGCTGTTTTTCTTCAGGTCAAAAATAAACGATATTAAATAAATTTAAAAAATACGTGTTCCAGCAATACATCAATGCACTTCATCTACATATTGGAGTTCATCCCAGGGGACCAGAATCAACCTAATCCAAAGCAACATTCCAGACTTGGGTATAGCCTGAAAGTCAGATATTTAAATTGGAGTGTTTCTCACTACAAATCTTTCTATCTTTCTATTACTGTTTTCTAATGCAGCTGTAGCCACATTCTCAGATGATGGGTTAAATGCTTTCACCTTCTCTACTTGTCAGTCTTGAAGCTACTGCTATTGCTGAGAAAAGGAAAGAACTGACTCAGCAGTCACAGCAGCAGGGTTTCATATAGATCAGCACAGCACACAAGGTGGCACCATATGTTCCTGCCCTTCAGCATCTAACAAATATCAATTAATTCCAGCAGGCACCAACACAGAAGCAAATACTAATTAGAGATTTGGAGAAAGTGGTGGTATTAGCAGTCTAAATATTGGGGAAAATTCATGCTATGCTTAGAGGCTCTTGGAGGAGGACAAACTGAAGGTCATTTGCATATTTGCATTTAAAAAGCTGTGATAGCAGCCAGCCACCCCCCACTTCCCACAACATGCTAAGCCAGGGTTAGCTTGGTCAGAGGAGGTTTGGAAAACAGGCTTAGAAGCTCATATTGGGTACAATGAAGAACAGTCTCTTGTATGAGTGGCTAAAAGGAGGAAAATACTGAGCTAAAAAAAAATTACCTTCACTCTGGAGCTTTGTGAATGTCACAGAGCAACTTGGTGCTACTTACCCATAACTAACAGAGTAACAAACAATCATTTCTTCAAATCTATGTAATTTCAATTATTTTGGGGGATCCATCCCTAGTTATATACAATAAATTTTAACTCGAATTTACTGTGGTCTTTATCAGGCATTTATTCACTGAGGCTCCGTGGTGACAAGGAATAGGGGGCTTAAGAGCTCTTATACTCCCTGGATAGTGACAAAGCAGAGATATATCTTATTTTCTTTTTTTCAATGGGATATTTGTTATATCTACTAACAAAATCTGCTGATTTCTTTGAAGTCTTTCAAGTACTGTGACTTGACGACAGGGCTCTGCTGCCAGCAGGAGAATGAAAGTTGCAGGTAGGGGCTCTGTTTCAGTGAGCCCTAGCAGTGGATGGAAACACTATAAGATCAAAATTGAGCCTTAAGAGGTTGTGTACCCAAGCTCTTTCAAAGATTCCAGTCCAGAGAATTAGAATATGAGCAGCAGTGACATAGTCTTTAATCTGGGAAGTTGATTAAAGAAAAATAAAAACCAACCAAAAAAACCCACCAAAACTAACCAAGATAATCAAACCCAACACAGATTTAAATGCAGATCTATATTTTGAAAGGCAGCAAGAGGGAGAAGGGCCAGAGTGCCCAAAGCCATGGAAAAGAAAAGTAGCTTTCATAACACTAACTACAACTTAACAGAGCTATTGACTCTTGTGAAATTCCACCGCATCACCTAGAACCTGTCAGACTATTTCTATTGCAATGTATGCTGGCAACCATAACTATTTGCACAGAAAAAAAATAGAGTAAGGAATAGTTACTGAGTTTCCAGGTGTATTTTCATAGAGTTTAGAGGTTTTCTTTTCCTCCAGTGCCAGTGTAAATGAAGTCTCTGGAGATCAACACCACAAGTATTTCTTTTGGAGCAGAAGAAAGTTATAGCACTGGTGGCTTGCCCTTGTCCATCAACTATTCTTTGTTTTGCAGGGTAGGTTAGTGCAGTCCTTTGTTTTTCTGTTTTATTTTGGCTTCAATCTTTTTTTCTCTAGAAACTTTGTTAATGCTGGAGGTGAAATGACAAAGAGCTAATTCAAGCCTAGAAGATGGAAAATGTGAAAAACTTTACTCCAAGGCTGGTTTTCATGACTAAGTAGAAACAACTGGAGCAACAAGACTACTGCAAGGTCTGCATGTCATCTGCTATTCACATGGATTACTGCTGCAAATGAAGAAATTAAATGGATGGAGCTCAGAAAGGTACCCTGGAACACTGTTCATGTAATTATTTGAAATGAAACTCCTCAAACTTGAATTAATATCTGGTGTTGGGTGTTTCTGAAGCCACAGCTGTTTCTTTATGAGGAGGGAGGCAAGGGGAGGGAGACTTCAGCATTGCTGTTTGTGCTTAACTCGCCACAGCAATACCAGATCTCCAAAACGAAATCACATCCCCAAAGCATGGCCTTTTCACTGTCCATCAGTTCACATTGCTTTGAAGACTGTGAGTGGCACAAGGTCACTCAAACTCTAAAAGCATACAAAAAGCCCATTAAATGCTTACAAGAGTGAAAGCACTGAGGTTTGGGAGGGAAACTTTTGCACCAAGGGCATTCACAAGAACACACCACCTCCTAATCCTGAAAAATTGAAGGCCATTTGAGACACAGCTTCAGGACAGTGGTTGGACAAAAATGCAGACAAAATATCAAAACAAATAGTCATTATATCCATAACTGACTATAGTTTCCAGTGGCTTTTTTCTTTCCTCTCTGCTTGTCTTTCTCAGCCTAGTGGCTTCTTGAAGAATTTACATATCAAATCATCTACCTTAAAGGCAGATATAGCCTGACTTTGTTCCACTGTCACCATTAACAGGTTTCCTATTCACTCTAACAGCCCAGCACTGAGTTTCTTCTATCTCAGGTCTTTCTTTAATCCAGGGACTCTAAAATTCCCTGCACTAAGCTTTGCTGGACTTTTAAAAGAGCAGGTAATATTCAGGTAATTTATTGACCCCAACCCTAATGTCTGAAAGAAAAGACAATACTCAGAGGATGGCCAGAGACTGTTATACATTCCTAAGACCATTTCATTCATGACCTAGACCAAAGAAAAATCTGAATCCTTATGGGAAGGTTAAGTGCATAGACTCAGAGGTATCTGAGAAGTTCTGTGTGTCATATGAAAAAAGCAACCCAAACTAGAAGACAGTAATGAATGTTAACCATGCAGTACAAACCACTAAGTAACACTTGCACTCACACATTTTGTTGTTCTAAAGACCAAAAAAATTGGGCTTTCGATTCACAGTGCAAACCTCATTGGGAGTTTTTAAAAATCCTAGCCTACAAGCCTGGCTTCCAGGTATGTTTCATCCTTGGTGGAAGACAATGGAGAAGCTTGAACTGTCAAAAGACTCTTAAGCAATGAGCAAAAAATATTCATTCCTGTGGGTATCCTATTCTAAGGAAGGTGAAATTCAATAGTACAATGTAAATGGTTTAGGTTTTTTTTTTCTGAAAAGACTCATCATTTGTGATAGAAACACAAAAATGCTTAATCCTAATAGGACATGACTCTATGATATTTGGTAAATATGTGATATGGAAAGAAATTACATTAGTGCTTTACTTGTGCATCAAAATTCTTAAGATACTCTTCAGGCTTTGAAAGAGTCTCGGGGAGGGTTTAGTAGAAAGGAGAGTGATGCTTTTGTGATCCAACTGACAGCTGGAAAGGCAGCAGCAATTTTCCTGTTGAATTCAGGCTGCTGTATGATAAACACTGTTTTAAACTGAAACCTTGATATATGAATGTAAATTGTTTGCAACAAGAAAAGCACTGCTGACCAAAGGACACATGCTAAGCAGTGTCGGATTATCAAAACAATCTCACCCCAGTCCTTCTGTCTTTAGCAATTCTATATCTAACAACAAGGCAAAGGAAAGGTTTGATTCATCTTATTTCGCGGAGAAGTTGTAATTTGTGTCTGCAGAGTCCAACGGAATTTAGAATTGGGATTTGTAGCTGGATCAGAAGAACGGGCACTGAGCTCTGCACAGTGGCACTGGGGGAGTGCCCTCATTTTTTTTCCTGGTCAGTTGGTCCAGGAGTTTGAGGTTTGTAGCTCACTATAAAATGGCACTGAGATGACCAAAACATTTGCCATATTCAGAGATAAATACAAAAGCCAATTTTTTGACCTCTTGTCTGGAGAAAGAGGTAAACGCAGCTTTTCCACACAGTAGTTCTGGGAGGTGCTGGGACTTTAATCACCTATGTAAGGACCTCAATCAATAAATTGCAAGACAAAGGCAAATAGGGACAAAAAACCAAACAACCATCTAGCACAGAAAGCACTTCTGAGGCTGCACTCAAGGTGCTTTTACAACATAAATAACAAAAGCAATTTTACAGCTTGGTGACTTAAATGACATAGCTGTATGGAGCAATTATTAAAGTGGACAAAAAGCAGATTTTCCCACGGAGGTCAGCTTACACCCGTCCCTGGGGCTGTGCAAAGTTGTGAGGTGGAGGAGAGCATTTTATACCTGGCAGCAGGGTCTGGTAAAAGGTGGGCTCCTAATCTTCAGAGTGAGCCTTAACCCCTTTTCATGATCTTTAAAGTTAGAAAACACTGAGGGAATTGGTGAAAATAAAATAATTGCTAAACCTTGTCTATTCAATTCAGGAAATGCTTATCAAGGTTTGTTTATTTTCAGGCAGAAAATTATTGGTTCAGGAGGATTAGCTGGGGCTGGAAAGTCAATGCCAGACTATGGAACTGGAGACAAAACCTGAATATAGCAGGATCTGAAGAAAGTCAGATTGGCAGAAACTATAAAAGAATGACAGGGCAGGAGAGTAGGGGGAGCAGATTGCCCTAGAGGAAAGGGCAAAGCCTGGCAAGGACACAGATGCTGGGAAATTCGGGACAATCAGCAAAGCAGGGCTTATAGGATCCTATCTGGACCTTCTAGGGTTCTCCTAGCACAAAGAGATGAGGGCATGGCTGAGAGGTGTGAGGTGCTCCAGGGCAAAAGGAGCAGCAGGACAAGGGTGATGGGAACAAACCACTGCTCTGGCAGGGGTCTGCAGTCCCCAGCAGTCCCCAACGGCCAGCCCAGGACACTGGGGGGCTCCAGGGCTGGGGGGCAGTGATGGGGATGGACACCAGCTGATAACCTGGTGTGTGGGAACAGCAGCAAGGAGAAAAAGATCAGCATTGCAACCAGAGTTGCTCCTACAACACTCATATAAAGAAAAGCTATTTTGTCTAAAGTGGCTCACATTTGCCCTTTTCAAACTAGGAATGCAATCTGTTCTGACCTGTTTGCCATGTTTTAGGTTAGCATAAAAATGTATAAATCTTATATGCATTAAAGGATAAATTAGTGTAATTTAACACCTAAAATACAGCTTTCTATCATAGCTCTCTGTATTTCTGTTCAAGATTTGAAAGGGAAAAAAATCCCTTCTTTGTTTTAAGCCAGTTTATTTTCCCTCAAAGGATTTCCTTCAGAATAAGCTGTGCTGACCCATCTGCCCACAGATCTCTGTAGCCTGAAATGGATTAGTTTTCCATGTGTCATTATGCTAGCATTTACTAAATTTCCTAGAGATATTTAAAAGCAGAAAAAAAGGAAATGGCAAGTAGAAAACCTCCAAGCTCTTATCCTGGATTAAGAGATACTGGGGGAACTTTGATGGAAAATGGACAGCAGACACAGCTTCTATATCAACGTGGGTTTTTCCGTCCTTGGTTTTCAATTCGGTACAAACTTTGTTAAATTTTAGTTACTGTTGGTTTTATTTGTGAAGGTCCAAGCTACAGCTGTATACTCCTAACAGCTGAACGAGTAATTATAAGTAAAATAAATAGTACACAAGCTTGGGAATGGCAACCAGGTCATAGGAACAGAAATTGATAAGAGACTGCAAACCCTTCAGCCTGGCACAAAAGTGACTTCTCTGGTGAGTGTGACAAGAAGGGTCATGGGTGAAGTGAGTTGGGTCCAAACTTCCTGTCTCTATTTTGCAGAAATCTGAAGTAGCTCATCAGATGGAAAGCATGTGGAAACAGTATGACCACCACCCTACTTTGAAGACAACTCTAAGGAAAAAAACCTCTCCTCATACAACCAACACATTCAACTCTTGGCTTACAAATAAAGAGTGCAAAGCAGCTGTATGAGAGCTCACATACCACTATGGCTTGACAAATTTTATTTACCTTGGGGGAAACTACATTTTTCAGGCTTGGTCCTACCAGGGGTGTAGGCTCCAGCACAGAGTACAGCATTTATACCACCACACCACAGAGATCTTGCTCTGAAACTCGGGGAAGGCATTAATTAAAACATAAAATGCCTGTACAGTCATTTTCCCAGGGTCACAAACAATTGCTTTGCTTGACATGAAGACTTAATGTAATGACTCAAATCCAGAGAAACAAAAGAAGTGGAAGCTACAAAGCATCAGTGTTGGAATCTGTCTCTGAAAAAAGTTTGTGATTTTGTTTTTGCTTTTCAGCAATGGCCTTTGATTAATTCATTGCAGTCTTTTACGGTTTTTTTTGTTTTTTTTTTTCTTTGCTTATGATGGCAGTAATTATACTACAACAGGGAGGAAAACCAGACAGGTGTGGCATGGGCTGTGATGTCCTTGACTGGTGGGGGAGGAGCCGGGCCAAGCTGGCAGTGGCTCTGCCATCCCCACCTGAGTGGGGTCCAGCCCTCCAGCCCCACTCCCCTCCTCCATGCCTGCTCTTCTCCCCCGGGGATGGAGATGGAGCATCTCAACCACACCAAACCGCCTCGTATCACCACCTGAAGCTGGCTCCATCACTGCCTGGCTCCCAGTGAGCCTTCATGAACCATTTCAAACAGCAGCTGTGCTGATGCCGCAGCTTAGGCTTGCAATTAAATTGCAGGCTGAGGTCTCTTGTGAAAGATGCCATGGGATTATGAATGATCCCAAGCAATCAAATAAAACAGGACATCTCTAGCACGAGAGGGCTGCTGCTGCTTTTTGGTGCATCAGGGAAATTGTTCCAGTAGTTATCAGCTGTGATAACCATTTACCTGTTGTGATTCAATGAGATGATACCTCCACAGGCAGGAGTCTTGGTGATACGTAGATACCCAAGCATGTGGATAGGCACCCAAAAGAAATGCTCAAAACCCCAGCTTCACAGCTTTCTCAGGAAAAAATTGGTGCTTAAGTGCTTCTGGAAATTCTCCAAAAAGCAAAGCTATACAGGTAAGCATGGCCTGATTTCCACTAATTTCAAGGAGCTAAATATCTTCGAGGATCTGGTCCTAACTGCTTTATAACATCAGATTCCAGCATAAGATGGAGCCAGCCCCTAACTTTGCTCTGTGTTTTGTTTAGCAATGAAAAGTTGTTTTGCTGGTGTACAGAGGAGCACTAGAAGGCAAACTCTGGAACGATTTCCATATGCCCAAATGCTGTGTAGACCACATTTGGATTGACTGGCACACTGTTCCCATTGTCTTCACTATTTTTTGTCATGGAATTTGAGAGTTTGAAATAATCACACCCTGTCACATCTGCACTTGAAGGAAAACACCTGAAGCTTTTTTTAATGTACTAAAAGAATTGAAACTAACAAGTTGCTACTTTGCAAATTGGTGAATCTACACTCGCTGTGTCTCCTACTGGCCAAGGAGCTCTGCCATAATGCACAAAGCCATGGAAATGAGGCTGGGCTTGCATGGGGACACTGAAATAAAAGCACAAGCAGCTCTGTGAGAGCATGGTCCATTCTAAGGATACTGTGTTAGTAAATGGGATCTGCAAGCCACATGAAATATCTGAGTAGACTGCGGCAAGAATGAAACATGATCCAAACTCCACTGGGCTCTGGCTGTCCCAGGGGACAAAACGTGATTTGTTAGCTGCTCGTGGCAGAAATGTGTCAATGAGTATTGCTTGTGTGGAAAGCAGCAGAACTCCTGTTTCAGCAAAACCATTTGTGAACAGGGTTTATCATAAGCTGCTGATGTTACACAGTATCATATCCAAGGCGCTGAAAGACATCAATTTTTTTTCTTTAGAACAACTGCCAGAGACATACCTGATGGGTCAATGGCCTTGCTACGTGGGGGGAAAAATTCATGTGCCTCTTTTGTCAGGAATGCATAAGTAATTATTTGCACTTGTTCATTCTGGAAGAGAGAAATTGTTTGCATGTGAGCAATAATAAATTAGGCATTTTAAATAGTTGATCCTCTGCTCTCAGAAAAATGTCAATACAAAGGCAGTTTCCAGTACCTAAGATTTGTAATAGAAATTCAAGCTCTTTGTGGAAAAGGCCTTGGATTTAAGGATCTCATCATTTTTTTGTAGAGGAAAAATAAGTAAGAACATTGTCTATTTAGGTGAATCTATATGCTTGATAAAAACTTTATAGGATTTTCAACTGGCTATTAGATTTAGAATGAACCCATTTAAACATTATTGTTATTCCTCCTATTCTTAGCTGAAATGCTGGATTTTGCTGATGTACATGTCTGGTTAATGGCGTCACTGCAGTATTGAAAGAATAATTGTCAGAAACAGGGTGAATTGTTTTCTCTGTAGTTTATTGTTACCATTACTGTTTTGAGATGTATATCAAACAAAGTTACCTAAATTGTCTCAGAGAACCTCATTGCAAAGTGATGGATTCCTACAATTTAGCTGAAAGGACAGGTTGCCTTATGCTCCTAACACATTGCTCTGCTTGGTGTCCCCTCCCCAGTTCAACAGACATTTGGGTTTAGTTTCTGAATAAAGAGTTACAGCTGTGCTACTTCACCCTCATCACGTTGCTCTGACTGTAAGTACTTCAAGCAGATTTTCTATGTATTTTTAAAAATTTCCCAGGCTAAGAATAATTATGCAGATTATAATCACGGTTTCCACAAAATACATGATAGCAACCCTTATGAAGAGGGTATCCATGTAAAACTGAGTGAAAAGACACATACACGGGACTCAAATGAGTCCTACAGTAAAAACTTAGAGAATATTTCTTCTGGAATGCAGTTATGTAAAAATGACTTCTGATTTCTGACTGAATGGCTTCTTACAATACCCAGTCATTTCTGCTTAGTTGTTTGACAGAAATTACTTTTATTGCCTCTTCCCCTTGAGACACAGTATGTACAAATGCCATTTTTAAAGCCTCCTTTCAGTACAGAATGACCTCTTGCAGCCAGAAAGGGACAAAGACTCCAGCAAGCCCTTTCAGCCAGCCCAGCCCTCCTCTCCCTCTGCCTGGGCTCACACACTATAAACGTGGCATTCTCTAACATTTGTTGTTGTTGTACAATGTGTAATTTATTGCAAGTGCCCAGAGAGGTAAATTGACAGGCAGCTGTACGTTAGGGTGATATTTCTCTCCTGACAACACTAGATGGACCCAGACACAGGAAACAATGTGGTATCATGAGATATTTTTGCTGAATATGACACTTTCAATTGAGCATCTTCAAGATTGCTTCAGCTTTAAATCTGAATTTGCCAGATATAACAAGGATTTGACATTGACCCTTCACCTGACAGTAATACATTTTTTATCTTTTAATAACATACAGTAATGCTGCTTTGTGATTTCAGGAAGCTCTTTCAGTAAACAAATCATATTCATCACCTAGAGACTAACATGCCTTTCCAGAGTCTATAAAGATGAGAGATAAGCTGAAAGGCCCGCTTGAAAAAGTTTTCAGCCATCTAACAGAATTTTTTTAGGAGCACATTGCTGCACCAGTTGGAAATTGCTACTTAATTTTTTTTTTTAAGGTACAGTTGTTTATATGATTTCTTGAATTGATTTCTCAATACTGTTTGATCCAAATATACTGAGGGTTTAAAACTTGGTCCTTAGGCCAGTTTCTCAGGAAAACAAGGTTTATGTCCTTATACTGTCTAGCTGCCTATGCTGAGCAAATTATTTTTGAACTCAAACTGCAATTTACAATTTCTCTTAAACTTCACATCACATTAGAAGCAATCCCCTCCAATTTATGATTCATTCTCTGGTCATCAGCAGTTAGAATGAGAAAAGCAGTCCTGCTTGTACTATCACACCCACACCCCATGGCAGAAAGGCTGAGGTCTGGATAGTGTTTGGTCTGGGCAGAAATGAGTCAGGGTGGGGAAGGTCAGCATTACAGTGAAATACAGCTTCTAGGCAGCGATGCTTTAAAACAGAAAATGAAGATCTCCACCAATACAATTGAGGAATTTTGTTTAAAAGGCATTCTTGCAATGGGTTTCCAGGGGACATCAGCACTGCACTGCAAAACCAACACAGCATCAAATGCTCAATGTATGTACCCCTGGGTCCTCCCAGCAGAGCACAGCACGGACTTTCCTCCAGATCCAATTTTGTGTGACAGCTGCCACTTACAGAGAACTTCATTTGGCATCTGTTGGTAGGAATGAAACGTGTCCAGAACAGTAGGATGACAAAAAATTAATTAACTGTGGTCTAGCTTGGGAAATGAGCTGGAAGAGGGGAAGCAGAGAGATTTGTCTGAAGTTTGAGGAATAAGCTCAGTGAAATATTTCAGAATATAGAGGGGACACATGAGCATACTTGCCAGCCAAGGAGAGTTTCCAAATATGTATTTGGGAGGTGAAGGCAAAAAGACACACACACACTGAGGATGGAACACCACCCACATATGTCTTGGAATCCCTAATGAGAGTTTTGAAACTGTGTTCAAACTGGAAGGGAATATTTTTGTGTAGCACAGTGGAGAGTAATTACTGACAGATTGAAGTGAGTAGCACACGTATTGTACCATTTATTTTATCAATTGAATTCTATGATTTGTTCCTTATCCTACAGTCTCGTAGTGGCATTAAGTGATGATTGTGTGCTAGCATGGGTAATCAGAATGAAAATTAGCCTTTTTCACTTGAATTAATTGTCTCTATTTATTCTGCTTCCAATTCAGTTTTTAGCCATTATTTATGGTCTATTTAAAAAAGATTGCATCTCTTCTGCAAAACCACTGTCTTCAGCAAAACCACTGTCAGAAATAAGAGCAGTTTTACAAAAACTGAAATAACCCAGTGTTTCTCATTTCAGTTGGCTATGCCTTCCATACTTAGTTTTTGGCTTGAAAAGAAAGCCATTATATTCAGATAATAGTTTTCCCAGCCAAAAGCATGCACTCATATGGAAAAGATTGACTATTAGACTCTAGCAAAATCTGTAATCTACACACAATGACACTTTATAATAGCAGCCTACACTAAGTAAAGGCATTTTGTTTTTATTTAAAAAAAAACTCCTGAGAAACCACAGGGCTGCTGTCTCTGAACGCAGACCAGGAGCCTAGTATCCCATTGTGCTTTTGACAAAAGCTGATTTGTTCAGTTCTAGAAAACACAGGAATGGTTATATTAGTGTTTTTGCAATATGGCAAAGGTTGCTATCTGATACAGCTTTATCTTGTATGCTGAGTACCTTAATTTGTGAAGAGCTCATTATTGATCAACCATAATAATCACTAAATGACCCAAGGTTCACTTCATTACAATCAGTCTTCTGTAAAAAATCTGCACTGTTGCTTTCATTATGTATTTTGAAGCAAATTTTTCCCCTTGCTCTGCCTCTCAGCCCCACCAGGCAGGCAGTAATCACAGGTCTGTCTAAAGCATCCTCTGAGAAACAAGATTTTCCTGGCAAACCCAGGTTAGAGGTGAGTAGGATTATACCGGGTGCAACATTCCCAGGTCTTTGATTCAGTCAGATTTTGGGTGACCCACATTCTGGTGCTGCTGTTCCTGTCCTGGGGGGATTTTCTCAACGTTTAAGAGAGGTGAAAGACTGCATACATAACTAGTCCCTTTGTGGTACTCCACTGGTTAGAGAA
The DNA here is from genome assembly GCA_013397565.1 of Ptilonorhynchus violaceus. Lineage (NCBI taxonomy): Eukaryota > Metazoa > Chordata > Aves > Passeriformes > Ptilonorhynchidae > Ptilonorhynchus > Ptilonorhynchus violaceus. The sequence goes on from VZRJ01001791.1 coordinate 179,345, forward strand.
TGAGTTTAAACTGAAAAGTAATAGTATGAGTTGGAAGAGTCAGAGAAGCCAGACCACTTCTCACAGGTATCCAGGGATGCCCAGTGTTTACTAGACAGGACACTGGATCCCAGCAGGCAAAGCCTGTCTCTGCTGTGCAGTTGGAGCAGCAACTCTCCCCACACAGACCTTTCTCTTCCTGCCATCCTTGGCCCACCTTCCCCACCTTTGAACTCACCAGCTGCCCACAACACCACTGTGTTGGCAATCCACAGGCTTTTCTTCTCCCCATCCCTCACTTGTCCAAAATAGAGCTGTGCCCTGCCTGGGCTCCACCAGACCTGGCTGGGACCCTACCCAGCCCATTCTGGCACTAGAAATGCTGTTCCCAGGCCCAGGTTCCTCCTCCAGCTGCTCCCTTCCTGTGTACCTTAGCCCTTTGTCCCCACATCTGCATCCTGCCCAGCCCCAGGAGTCACCTCACCTGGCAGGGGGCACAGAGCAGGAGCTGGCCAGCAACAGCCCTGCAAAACGCCAAACTCTCCACATCCGGTGCTGCTGCTTCTCATTTCTCCTCCTCACAGTGTAACACCACCTTCTTCATTCACCTGATGGGAACAGGGTGGCTGCTCATGAAGAGAAAAAGTCTTGGAGAAACTTTCCTCTTCCACAAGGTATGCCTGCAGTGCCTCCACTCCTGTGACCCAGTGGCACTAATTTCCCTGGCACGGAAAGCAAGGAAAACCCTCCCCAGTGAGCTGCTATGCCGATGCACAAAAAAAACCTGTGGAGGACAAGTTTTGGAAAAGCTTTTCCTGTACTTCACACAGAGGTAGGAAGAGTTAATAGAAAAAGTAGCTGAGTGTGTGAATCTTTTAAGTGACTCAATGAAAGCGAAAGTTTCTAGAGACCCATATTTTAGTTATACAGGAACTTTTTATGGGAAGTTTTACTACAGCATATACTGGTTACAGTATTACTCCCGTGTGCAGAGGACTAAAGGATAATGCTGTTGGGAAGACATACAATTCCCAATTGCCTATGCAGTAAATCATCCCATGTAGAAGAGGAGTCTGCAATTTCAGTGATTCTTGATGCCCTATAATGTACCAGCACAGCTTTTAATTAAAACTATGGAAGGCCTTTTATTTCACTCCAGAGCAGGATGGTTGGTAACAATGAGAAGGGAATGGCTCTTTACCTTATTAATTTGCAATATGATCAGTACTCCTCCCATGAACAGCCATCTGGTGCCTGAGAACCTCGGAGCTTTTTATTACAGGGCACGTTCGCTGCCGAGCCTGTGAGTCTGCTGCACATCCCACTCACAGAGACCTGGCAGTGAAGCTCAGAAATGCCCACAGAGCCCTGTCTCATGAGTCTTCAGCCAAAATGTGACACTTCACTGAAAACTCTGAGAATGAGTGAAAAAATCTGCTCCTGAGTCATGTGCATTGCCTGCAGGGAGCAAGCGTCCCAAGGCATGGCAGACTTGCAGCACGGCAACTGTGAGGCCAAAAGGAAGGGCACTCTGCAACTCATAATTTCTTTGCACCAGAGGGTGTTTGCATCTGCAGTGCTCTTTGGACAGATGTGGCCACATATCAGTGCTCTGAAGGAAGCTGCATATTTTCTTACATTAAACAACACTGCCAGTTAATTTGGCCTGGAGCAGTGGAGGGTAGTGGTCTTTTCTTAAAGAAAAAGAACTGTAAAGGCTGTATTTTCCCATTCAGTTCATAGCTCCCTTGGAAAATCTCGGGGGTCAGAACCCCAGTGTCAATGTCAGAGAAAGCAGCAGGACCCCACAAGGGGTACCTGAGTCGTCTCCAACCAACTGCAAAGGACAAGAATCCCATTGGTGTCACTGTGAGGAGGACAGAGAGTCTGGTCTGGATTCAGGGGCCAAGGCAGAAATGTCAGGTTCCGGCTCTCAGTTTCTTGCCACCAACAGAAGAGCTCTGGGGCCAGTGGTCTCATTTTACCATGGCTGCCAGACAAATTTGAGGCCAAAAAACCTTAAACCTGTGGGCTGTCACAAGGCACAGGCCTGCTCCAGGTGTGACTGGAAACACATGGCCCATACCTGGTAGTGTCCGTTTATGAAGTGATGCCTGGGATAATGTGGGTCCTTTGTTCAAGCAGGTGTCTCCTCAGACACCGTTTCCAGCTGCCCTCTCCAGGTTCTGACAATGGGGCTGCCTGCTGCCTCATGGGCCCTTTTTTGTGCACCTCTTCTAAAGCAAATCCTGTTGTATACACCCCCATGACAAAGCTTCAAACCAGTGCTCATTTAGATACTTTTCTCCAGTTCTGACAAATGTCATCCTACACAACACAGCCACAGGGGTAATTTCAGAGCCTGCAGTCATGCTAGTCACCTCCCCCTGTGCTTCCTCCCTTTTGCTTCTCTCAAGAGCAGCAAATGCAAGCAGCTTGTCTCCATGTCCATTGCCTTCTCAGCACCCTGTCCCCCTCCAGAGCTATCATTGCTCCTTCAGTGGGATGCCAGGTCTCTCATGATCAGGGAATTGTGCCAAACATTATCAATTCTGATTAGATTTTTCCAACAGTCCAACTTCTCTTTTTCCATGCTCTTTATGTTAGGGAGCAGCTCCCTGTAAATGCACAAACAATCACTTTTTTTCATTTTAAATGCATTCTTAAAAGCCTTTCTTTGGAACAATAGCTACAAAAATGTGGCAAGAAAAGAATTGGTGCTATGCCAACCAGCTCAAACCTCTCTTTCTCATTTCTGCCTCCTTGCTTCTCTGAGCTATGCTGCAAATTCTTTTACCAGGCTGAAGCCTATGGGACCACAAACTCAGATTCACATTTTTCCCATGTTTTTACACTGCCTGTAACAATTAGTTAGTAGTAGACCAACAACAGTAGCTCAACAATAAAGCAATATATGCAACTCACACTCTGAGAGCAAATGACAACCTTATAGCTTACAGTGCAAGTGTAAAGAAATTCCTTTTAACAGCTACAGGAGAAATTTTAGGTTATTGCTTCCCATCAGTCCAATGGGGGAAATACAGCAAACTACCATTCTTCACATACACTTTGCCTTTTCCCCAGGTTAAATCACAAGGAGTGGGGTTTTCAGGCTTGAAATTTGCTCTCCAGGATGTGGTACATGGCCAATCCCTGTCACTTTATATTTTGAAAGACCACATCTATTATTTGCTTGATGGTCTGAGTTAAAGCCCTCGCTAAACTCTGCATCCACTTCAGCCATCCCCACTCCTACTATTGAAATACACCAAGACAGTGAATTGCCTTGGATGCAATGCTCCTCAGGTCCAATACAGTGCAAGTGCCAAGAGGTTGCACTGTGCCCTCCAGAGGGCACAGGGTGGTATTTTTTTTATTGTCCCTTAGAGCATAATTTGCTGAATACTTTCAAGTAGTTGTGATCCTGGTGTCAGAGCCTCATAGCCCCAGCAATATCGAGGTATTCTTCAGTTTTCTTTATCTAAAGAAAGTTTGCATTGGTGACTACAGCTCACAAGCTACTTGCCAAAACTGGTTCATGCAGCTTAACTAGACTTCTGGAGAGAAAGCAGCTGCTTCCAGAAGAATCTTAAAAAGAACAAGCAGTTGCACGTTAGACATAGAGCCAAACCAGCTACTGGCCTTGTACTAACAAAGGAAAGCTCTAGAGGTCAACGCAACTTCCATGGACCCTGATCTGACAACAAATTACATTTTAAAATGTCTAAAAAAAATGTTTTCTAAAGGGGCTTAACTGAAACAGTAGAATAAAGAATTAATTTCTATCTTTCCAGAATCTCTTGAAAAAAATCTGTGAAGTGCTGGGGAACTCCAAAACCCAACCAGAAACTGCTGTGCTTAAAGACAAAATGGGAGGTAAAGGGCCTCTAAGTTCACAGCTAGAATTGACTTTGAGTTTGAGCATATTAAAAAGAAAACCTGATGTAATGACCTTGATTAGTCCTTTTTCTAACCTTTTCATAGGGATATAGTTAAAAAAGAAGAAACAGTTCTTCCTTATACAAATTAAGTTCTGACACATCTTGAATGACAGACATGTGCATACTCAGCCTGAAGACAACTACTGTAAGGAAGAGAAGCCTCATGAGAGCCTGGACCACTGTGCTGTGTCCTTGGAGATCCTGGAAGAAAAATCACCACAGTCGGTAGGTGACACAAACACTCAGATAAAAAGTACTTAAGTGTTGCTAAGAGATTTGCAGGTGCACAAGAGAATTAGGGGATACCAGCTTGAAATTGTTTTCTGTTCACTTCGTCACGGGAGACTGCATTCTACATTATTCTTTCCAGGAGTGTCTTGCACCACAGAAATCACAGTTATATAAAATTTCTCATTATGTCTGCTTAATTAGGCAGAGGAGTTGGTAAACCTATCAAAACATAAGCACAGTCTGACATTTTGATTACAAAACCCTTCAAACACTCAACTCTCTATCAAGTCCTGCTCACACTGTGACTGCAGAAAGATAGAGAAATGCAGTTACCTGCTCCAAAACACATGAGCCTTTCCATTTTCATCTTGACTGCGGCTTTGCTACAGTCCTTCATTACCCCTTCTGAGTAGTGTTGGAATCAAACAGCCCTAAGTGAGTGTTTGATGCCAAAGGAGTGCTCCCCAGGTCTCAGCTAGGGCAGTGGGGGTGGCGACAACTTCCTCTTTTTGAGCAGCCTGTGCACAAGCCTTAGCCCAGATTGTATCCTGTGGCTGAAAAATACAGAAAATTGTTTGCTAAAGCAACTAAGCAGAACTCTGCTGCTATAATGAATTGCATATGCAAGCCCCCAAGCCCTTACTGAGGGACCATTAATTACACATTGTGAAAAATCAGCCAGCAAATTAGGAGGTGAGAAACTGGTGCTTGCTGACATCCTGCTCTTGCGGGTTTATCTCAGTGCAAGACTGTGGGGGAAAACATCTCGTTTCCTTAGGCCAGACTGGGATGCCTCCAGCAAGCCTGCAACCTTTTCTCCTGAGAGAGGAAACAGGCAGCACCTCTTGCTTGACTGACTTGTGGCCAAGGGAGCAGTCCAGGTGCACCAAGGCAGGAAGAGGGAGCAGGCAAGATCAGGGAGACCACTGAGTACCCACAGGCCAGTGGGCAACAAGGAGGGGCTGGTTCAGTGATCCTGCCTGGCTGAAAATTCCCAATAAAACAATCTGGGTAAGAGAAGTACTGACAGGCATATAATCATATGTCTGTAGGTCTTAAGTGCATTTAATTTACAGTACATTGGCACCAAAACTGTTGAAACACATATGCAAAGGAATCAGGTTTTAATATAGGTCTCATAAAATCTTGAGTTTCACTAAATCAAAGTGCTTCCGTTTGCAACCTCACTCTGGCACTCCCCTCGCGTCAGTCCATTGATCTGTGCAGTCCCACAGTACCCACAGGGAGGGAGCTTCTTTTACTGTAGCTTTTTTACTTTTATTGGAGACTACCAGAGCTAGCAAGTAGCTGGAGGCAGTGTGACAGCTCCAAATATCTTCAATCCAATTAAACTGAAAACAATTTTTTCATTCCAATGCATTATCCTATTTATAACTCCATGCACTGCAGAGCTTCAAGTTCATTATGTGTAACTATCAGATATTAAAGTAAAAACAACACAAGAACACAGAAGAAGGCTGGAACTAGCAGACTTTTCCCACGGATGAAACTGTGTTCTCACATTCTAAAACAACCAGCACTGAAATGTTTTGCTGTTTGACCTCATAAGATTCCAAAAGTTTCACCAAGGCACAGCAATTTCACTTCTCAGATTTACTGCTCAAGCCTCTCTTTGGATTCATTATTTCCCCATCATTGAGAGTATGTTTACAAGGGTGGGTGGTTTGTGTTTCCCTCTCTCCCCAACACCAAAAGACAGAAAATTTAATAGACCACAAGCTAGAAACTGGTCTTTGGCAATGCTGAGCCTCAGTCAAAGAAAATAATACATTTGCTGTATCATAAATATGGCAAAGAAAAAACATTGGTTTCATCTCTTCTCCCCATATAGACGGGGTTCTTCATTTAATAAACAGTGACAAAATGCAGCTACAGAAAAGACTTTGCTTTACTGAGTCTGTATGATGAATGACCCTAACTTTTCTGGTAGCTTAAAAAGGTAACACGACTTCACATTGTCACCATGAGTATGCACATTTCAGAATGTTTTTAGACATGCTTGGGGACATCACCACAGATGCACCATTTCACGCCTCTCGGGCTCCTTCAGGGCTACTCACCATCAGCCTGGCTGCCAGTGCTTCCAGCTCTGCTTGTTATAAAGCACACCTCACACCTTCCTGCTGCTCCAGCCAGCAGGAAAAGGACTGGTTAGAAAGGAAAAGAGTAAGCTCCACTCATTTCAGGAGAGATTTGAATAGTTTATTTTGCCCGATCAAGAGCCCTTCAGCATAATGACACATTCATATACACATATATGAACATTTTTTTCTGAAACATTAATGTATAATACATTTTAAATTTAAAATACCAGCTGCACAGGTATTTTTATTTACAAAAATATTCCATACTTAATTTTTTAACTTCGTTATGATGACATAGTTCAGTCCAAGTACATGTAAGTAAAATAACTCTATGCAATCTAACATAGTTGTGTTTGTAACAGTACAGTTTGCAGTTCATATGAAACTATATTTGTAGACAGATGGATTTGCAACCCTACCTAAAAATGCATATTCCAGTAATCATCCTCAGAAGAGCTAGTGGGGCTCAGCAAGACTTAACTGAAGAATAAGTTGCAATGAACATAAGGGAAAAAGAAAACACACATGTACACACTAACATATACATAAACGAGAACTGCTACACATCAAGCATGCTTACCCAGGAGTGGGCAATGTTAGAAAAATTTACGGATTTTTTTTTTTTTCCTCCATGGTGCTGGTACAATGAAACAGCAGCATAACTAGAAAGCAGCATGTTTTCCTAGTTCTAACCACTACAGATAGCAGAGCTCAGGTCTAAAATAACACAGTACTGCTTATTTACAATTCTGTTTTAAAAGGGAATATTTAAAACATGTTCCCGCCCCTCTCCCTTTCCATCACCTATTACTGAATGGTAGTGGTAATCCACATACAACTCCTTACATGTTTTCAACTGAAACAGTTTAACTTCTAGTTATTTGCCTTGTAACATGTAACTTAGGTACTAACAAAAAGAAATACAAGTGTCAAAGTGACCTACAGCTGTAGGTTAGGTTAAACTGTTCTAGGCGCGCATGGGAATACTAAAAAATACTGATTGACATCTTTCATTTGATTGTTTGAGTTTCTGCCTCATTTCTCCCTTTTTCACTTTTTAAAAATGAATGCTCACATCTTTAAGTCTAAACTTTGTAAGGTGTAAAAGAACTCAGAACCAGTACACTCATCTGGCTTGAAACAGTAGTAAGGTAGATATATACCACATCTTTTTAACGGGCTTAAGAAGAAGAAATTGGCCCAGCTTAGCTTTTCAATGAAAACTGAAATAAAATTGGTTTAGTTGATTGACCTACACTACATCCTTTTCTGTTTTACTCACTTCCTCCCCTCAAACATTATTAATTTCTGTCTACAGAGTATTAGAAGATTCTGTGGTAGTAGCAAAGCTATCAACATCCACCCCAAAAGATTCACATAAATTATCCAGGAAATTGGCTGGCATGAGAAAAGATTCAACCGCCAAGTTGCTCTTCTACTTGGAGAGGGAGGCAAGGCACTGCAGTGCTTCCCCCCCACACCAGACTTGGGCTGCAGTCACTGCCCACCCAGACATGTTAAAGCACGAGGACAAAGTGGAGGGCACTTCAGCCACAGACTCTTAATTTTTCCAACACATGTTTTGGATACGAAAAAACCGACAAAACAAAACCCACATAAAACCCAACCCTGATTTACATGTAAAGAGCTGATGCATAATCAAAATACACAGATTACTCAAAGAAAATATTTATTGGACAAACCTCACTTCAGTTTTGCAGAATTTTAAAAGTCCAAGAAATACAGCTGAAAAAAGTCTCGTGTGTATCAGAAAAAAACCCAAACCATAGAAAACCAGTCAGCCATGGACTGCAGCTATTTTATATTAGGCTAGTTCCCTATCTTCCTGCTCCGTACTTGGAGAATTATTTAAGAATGTTCAAAATGGGAGGTAAAAATAACTGATTATTTTCTGTAAAGCAAAATGGGCTATTTGTTTTCATTGCTTAGTAATTGTATCATCTCGATATGAGATATGAATGTATTCATAAGCTTAAAACAACTTCTATGGATAATATACATACTTTAAGTACTTTGACTTAAAACTTGAACGTAAGTCTTTTTAAAATTAAAGGTAGAAGTGTACATATAAAAATTATTTAAAACTAAAAGTATATTCTTAAGCAGTATGTATAAATATAACAGATTTTTTTTGTATTATCTAGTAACAAATGTGAAAGTGTTGCAGTAGTTTATAAACTGAATGCCGACACAGAATATGTGCCTTTCATTAGATTCTATATTGTATATACATATTTTGCTAAGAAAACACACATTCTAAATAAATCACATAATTAGCAAAGGTGCCTGAAAGTAATCTGTTCTAAAGTCTTTATTGAACATGTGTGTTTATATACAAATAATCAACCTGAACTGCACAAATGCAGAAACAAAATTAAGGAATAAAATACCATGATTGAATTAAAGTGCAGGAAAAATTCAAGTTTAAAAGTTCAGGTAAGATCAGTGCTGTTAATTAAGCAAAAAAAAAAAAAAAACAAAAAAAAAAAGAAAAGAAAAGAAAAAAACCCAAACAAAAAATCCCCCACCCCCAAAAACCAACCAACCAACCAAAAACATACAGGAAAAGAAAAGGAAAACTGAAAGGAAAAAAAAAAGAAAATTAACTTGCTTCCAAAAATCCTCCTTTGGATGTAGCTTTCCAATATCACCTGCCATGCAAGTACCACCTCAGGCACAAAAACTTTGCATAAAGACAGACAAGGAACACAGCTATATATTACTATATTTTATAACTGACTGTTTGCTGAAGAACAAATCGCTGGAGATGCCTGTGGTGTAACACTTTGCGACTGACTTGGAATACACGCATATTTACACATACCAGGATTCAAAAGTTACGATTTGGCAGGACTAAGGTGAAGAAAAGCTTTTTCAGTTTACAGTTCCTAATGAGACACAACACATATAAACAGATAGGTAGCAGCAGGTAGTTTCTTACTTTCATTTAAAAAAAAAAAAAAAAAGTAATAGCTCAATTGTATTTTATAGTTTTCCAGACACTCTAAAAAAGTTTCACACAACTAAAACACTAGCGAAAAAACCAGGGGTGCTTCCCCACAAGGATTTCAATATACTTTGCTGTACAAAAGGTGCACCACCAATAGCAGAATAAGATGCAATGATGTGTGTATGATCAACTTCCTTCCATTGGGAAGGGAAAAGTAACATTTTAGACTAAAATTGTACATAGCCCCTTTTATTGACCAAGAACCCTTTGAGTGTATATCTCATGAGCAATCATTTCATTAGTCTTCATGTCTAGAAGCATGCTCTGAACATTAGCAACAGAAGAGATTCAACTATGATAGATTCTAGAATACCAAATAAGCCACTACTCTTCTTGTACTGGCAGATGGTCTGTCATTGCCTCTTATTTTTTTGCTTGCTGGTGGTTGTCAAATGCATCTTGATGAGAAAGTTAAGTATGCTTTCCTTTCAAGCCAAGCTCATCTTCCACTGAATGATACCATAATTTGTTGAAGAGTACTTTTAGAATCCTCTCCCCCAGAGCCTGAACAGATTAATTTCCCAGGATTCTGTTGTCCTGAAATACAGTTTATGTTCACCAGGTCAAATAATAACGAGTCATCTCAATTTATAAATGTCAGATAAGGAAGGGGACAAGTGTCAGCCAGGGTGGTTTTTTTTGGATGTGATATGGATAGCAGTTTATCTAGTTTTCTTCTACCTGGATGTGTAACAAAATGGTGTTAAATATGCATTAATTAGACACTAAAAATAAATTAACACACAGAAGTAAATATTGCATGGCAAGCTGAGTTAAGTAACTCAAGTTAACATTGCCTCAGTAGTTAAGGGACAGAGCCACAAAGAAATAATACTACTGCTTTTTCAGATTGTCACATTCTCATTTAAGTTCTTTGAACAGGGGACACAGTATGGCATGCCCTCATACTGGCAACAGAATTCACTTGTCTTTTTAAATTAAATGTTGCTATGCATAAAGTGAGAAAATTTAACAGTTTGTGCTACAAAGCCCAAACACATTTGCCTCTCATTTGAAAAGTGAATTAAGAACCATCAGTAAACTTCCATATTTTGCATCCTTTAGGTGTTTTGTAAGGTTGCTTTATCTGTGTACCTGAAACATCACTTCACAATACAAATATAACCAAGGCTTTGTTTTGGGAACATTCAGAAAATTTGTGAAAAAAGCACACAAAATGCAATGCTTGGAGAAGCAAACCCAAGTGATTCATTTCAGACAATGTAGACCTATCAGCTTCTAAGTACCCCCTTTTATAAAACAAAACTTGTCAGTAACTATTCCTGCTTTGAGGAAAAAGGTCTAAATAAACTTTTGAAATGTAAGCATTTATTTTAAGGAATCCTCTCTTTTAGAAAGAGCTCTGGTCGTTCGCACTGATACAGCTTTAGTGCAGTAGCCATTAACAAGTTAGCTCAGCTATATTATTTACCACACCCAAACTGAACATTATTTCACCAATTCCTAAAGTTTTTGTGCACACTTTACCACTGCTGACACTGAAAACACTGCTTTAGAGACTAAATCCAAAGTTTAGGACAACTGCCTTTAGTGCTGGGCGCGGCTGAGACAGGTACTTGTAAAATAGCTCTACTAGCAGAACTCAGAGATTTGCTAAAACAACATACTGACAATTATTAAATATTAGATGCTTGCTTGCCATTATTCATGCATCAGCACCTCCATGGTGTGTAAAACTTTGAAAACCTGAGTCCAAGGTTATCTGATTTCATAGTAAAGGACTAAAGGGGCATCTAGAATTTAAGTTTTGAGCAAAACTATCTCAGCTATTTTAATTAATGGCTGTAAAGATACATTCTGTTAAACATTTATAAAAACTCACAGCATGAATGGAACCCACAGCCAATTCTAAATGTTACACAACCTGAACCAATAACTATTTTTGGCAAAAAAGAATATTTAACTGAACAGAAGTCGAAGTATTCTTACCACAAGGAAGATGTTACCACATTTCACATTGCACGGCCATAACACAAATGAAAACTCCCAGCATGACACATTCCAGTCATATTATTCACTTGACTTTTTTAATGCAAAAATTATGTATTCTTTTGTTTTGCACGTCACACAATTTGATGTGAATACAATAATACTAGATCAGGGGTCCAAGAAAAGACTATGCACAGGTCAACTATGTATACAATTTTCAATAAGAAATCTTCCAAGCTTCCAGCTTTTCCGATGAAAGAAGTGACAGCAAACTCCAACTCTTCTTCAACAATAACGGTAAATATAGTGAGTCCTAGAGAGGGTAATTGTAAGTCAGCTACTGTCCAGCAAGACAAACAACTTGATTCCAGCTCTTGGACCCCTGATTTATTGCCTCTCCTTACAGGAGGGTATAACACTGGCAGCAATTACAATAGCACAAAAACTTTTGGCATATGAAATATTAACACAGGATTGACCCTGCATTGCCCCTGCCCATCTCACACCACATTTCCCTTTACTCTCTTTTCCACATGTTCTAGTTACCTTCTCTGTTCCAACTCTATGCTAACCAACAGCTAAGAAACACTCAAGGTTTTTTTTGTGTGTGTGTTTCTTAGATATAAAGCTCCTCAGTTAAAGCCATGACTGAGGTAAAACAGTGTGTCATTTGTGCTAGGAAACAACAGTATCCGATGGTGAATACTCCTTTAAGTTTCAGTGGTCCTGCCAAAATTAATGAAAAAACAAGATTTTTTTCCATCAGGACAAAATTAAACAGATGTACTTGATGAGAGTCATCAGAATTGGTACCACTTCTTGTCTTTGTACTTCAACATCATCTAAAAAAAAACAAAAAACAATTTCTTATTACTGTTTCGATAATGTACCAAAGTGTACAATGACACAAACAAATTATATGCTTACAAAGCAGATGAGAAAGAACTTTAAAAAGGCTTCTCAAAGCTGCAACTACAACATTGCTGAACACTGAGGGTTTAGCATGATGAATTTTCTAATGGCAGCATCATTGCTGGTGATCTAGCCTCAGAAAAAGACTTTTTGGGAGAATGGTGAGGTTGCACAGGAGTTTAGGGTGTGGAAAAAATCTGCATGAACATGGATGAGAACAGCCATTCTATGTGGTTACTGAATAAAAAAGAAAACTAACTTGCATTCATGAGGTTTGCATACAACAACTGGATCTTTTTTAAGGACAGCAGAAATCTGACTTAAAACATTACTCTTATTAATTCAGTGACAATAAGTAATTTTTTCCATAACAGGAATTGAGTTGCCCGTTTAGAAGCTTACATGCCACTCCAGCAGACTGCAGGCTCTAGACCAATGTGCCACAAGACAAAGCTGTTTACATTATTGCTTAATTGTTAGGAGTAACATTCCACAGATGAAAGGGAAGTATCCTTTATCAATGCTACTGCGTTTCCCTCTAAAATGCCTTTGCAGAACTCAGTCACTTGCAGACCTTGCATTTATTTGACAATCAGTTTAATGTTCAGTTTAACATACTCACCTCATGAGCATGTTTCGAGAAAGAATCAGCACTGTAGAGCATAGCTGCAGTTTTTTCTTCCAGTTCTCCCAGTTTCTGTCCTCTTTCATCCAGTGCCAACCGGGCTCGTGCTAGTTCACCAACTACACCAGATGCTGCTCCTTTGACGCCTTCAATACCCCCAGGTCCTGGAATATGCTGGGCAAGACTCCTTGATGCCTTCCCAGAAGCTGATTCTCCAACTGAAGGCATTTGCAAAGCAGCAAAAACAGAATAGTAAGATTTTCTATCATTATGAAACTAGCTTATAAAGAGGCATTAATTTCTTCATATGGAGACGAAACACCTAATCGTAGGGATGACTATGAGCAACACTCACTACTCAAAATCAGTAGATGTTACTACTTTAAAACTGAGATATTCAAACATATTTTCAAGTTTCCAAGCAGGTTATAAAACTGTAACCTCTTCACAGCTCAAGCACGAAATTAAAATTCTCATGGTCATCAACAGAATTGTGTGGTGTTTTTTTAACAATAGAGCTTATTTCACATGGATTGTGTTATGAGTTCAACAGACAAAACAGGATAATTTTGAAAATACAAGCTGTGGTCAGTTCTGGAAGTGCTTTGCTGGTATATAAGCCAGCCAGCATGACACCATCAGCAGAAGTTTTGCTTGATGGAAGTTCAATTTTAGATGCAGACACCTGAAGAGTAGGTGTCTACGCTGTCATTATTGTAAAAACCTTGCAGAAAAAAAAAATTGTAAATCATAAAAAAGACAGTATGGCCGTAAGAACAAATCAGCACAAGTGGTCAGCTGAACAGCTCCAGACTCCAGTGACGGCGTTGACTACATCAACTCTGCTCATAATGGGACATCAGCCACCTAGTTCAATCTGGACACTTAATGGATGTGCCAAGCTCATGCAGAATTGTATACGCTACAGAAATTTGAATATTTTTTTAAACAATGAAATATGGTTTAAATATTTTCTTTTTTCTACCTCTAGGAAAAACAATATTAACTTGTTACATATGTTTTGATGCAGTATTTAAAGATTTTCTGATTTGATTTTATGCTTCTATTAAGAATGATTTACATTTAAATTTGTACTATAAACATCTTTCTGTGAATTCGCAAAATAAAAAAGAGAAATCATTTCACTTATTACAGATTCTGCTGTGACCCTCATGGTAAATATGGCTACTTTAAAGACATTCTCAGATGTCTTCAGAAATGTCATTGAACTCACTTTGAGGCTACAATTTGTTAGGCTTTTTTTTTTTTCCATTCAATACTATTTTCCTTCTCAAGATCCAAGCCAAAACTTAATGGTGGAAATGCAACATGACATAAAGAGATAGCTTCTAAAGTTACATGGTATGTTCCCCTGTCCCGGTCATAGTAAACTATAATTTGTGCTCACAAATTTCTCTGCTGGAATACTTGACCAACCTTCCAGAGTATTACTCACACACAGACTTATATATATATATATAGATAGATAGATAGATAGATGTATGTACAAAAAAAAAATCTAACATAGAAAGTGACCTCAAAATAGCTGATATTTTTTTCAAATGTACAGGCACAAGTAATGAAGCCTAATTTAATTGTTATTGAGAGATCAAAAGAACCAATATTAAAGAAAGGATTGGCAGGGCACCTTGTCCATTTTAACAGCTGAATTTCATGTTAATAAGGAAACAGTTCTTAAAAATAAGCTTGCGTAATATGGCATTGCATCTAGCAAATATATGAATAAGTGGAAGCTATTTTCCTTAAATATATTCAAGTGCTGAATGCCACCACGGTAAAAAAAACCTGTAATCAAAAAAACCAATGAGAAAATGATAAAGCCATGAAAATTTCACCAAATCTGAATTTTAATGTCCTATAAACAGATGATTGAATTGAAATATCATACACTTCTGTCCTTGCTCTCATTCCTAAGGCATCTCCATACAAGTCAAATAACGAAAAAAATAACGAAAATCTGGCAAAATTACTGAAGTAGAGTGAAATTTTAATTTTCTCACTGTCCAGAATAGCATTCTCCAAGAACAGTCCCTTTCAGTTTACCAGAATAAATAAAATCATGGTCTGCACTACACGCTTCATGAAGATGAATAAAAATAAGATTATAAAACAAGAAATGGGACAACTAATCTACTGCTGAACAAATGAGGTAAAAGAACCCACGAAAAAAACATACCAACCTCTTCTGATCTTGTTGGTAAGGTGTACAACACAAAATCTGTGAAAGAGTATTTGCCCTTCCCTATTTTACTTTCCTTTTTACAAATGTAATGTTCTATCAACACAGGTAATAGGCTTATCAAGGATCACTGGCTCCCTTGAGTAGAAATTTGAGAAAAATAACAATTAATAAAAACTTACAGAGTTCTTCTCTGTCAAGTGACTGTGCCCCACCTCCAAACAGGCCTTTAAAGAACCCCCTGTTTGGTGCTTCTGGTGTTTCTACAGGAGTGAAGAGTTCACCCAACATTTCCTTTGCAATGAAAAAGACATAACAAGGCATAAATTATTAAAATTAATGGAATATTCTTTCACTTTCAGTATTTATTTAATGGATTTGAATTTCAAAATGAATAGGCTTTAATGGGCATCTGTCTTTGCAAGGCAAAGTAGAAAATATAAAGATAAAAATATATTAAGAAATTTGTCTAAACCATCTACTTCAGATGTTTGCAAGCTTAGAGCTCATGGAATTCAGAAGCAAAGAAATGCATTCAAGAAAAGCTGTATTTGCCCCTCAACAACTTGGGCAAGACTCCTGACTTTAACTGTATCTACAAATACTCATATCCACGTAGCAGTTCCAAAGTAGAGCCTGCATCTCTGCTATTTCATTATTCAACTACCAAGCTGAAGCATGAGCGAGAAGGTTTTCAAGCTGTTAATACCCCTGAAACATAATAGCTTCCTTCAAATAACCTGAGTTAGCATTCTCCATTTGTGTCAGCACGCACCTCCACCAGCATCAATTGAACAAGGGAATTTTAACTGCTTGTTAAAGGAGGAAATTTCCTGTTGATCAAAAGGAAATTAAGTAAGAAACTGATTCAACTACAAGAGCATGGATGAAACAAAAATTTAAGGGTAGAAGTGATTCATCTGGAATCAGACTCTACAGTGAAGGAAAACAAAAGAAAAAAAAAGAATCAAAGCACAAAAGCCGAAGTGATTGGCTCAGAAACTATCAAAGAAAAAAGTGATTTTTTTAAGAAGAGTTCATTACCTGAAGATTTTCACATGTTTCTTGGCTGTAGGTGAGCCTCTGTATTTCAGTTGGTGAGACAAGATAGAGTGCTTGTCCATTATTGGTGAAGCAGAATGTTCTGGCTATCCGCATATTGGTGAGTGGCAGGTAATATACATCCAACAATGGCCTTAAACTTGGCAAACTTAAGGAAAAGAATTTTAAGACCCATTAAATATAGCAGAAATGTCTATTATTGGTCAAATGGCTCATTCTTAAACTGTGATAAATTATTTTTTCTCTTCACCATCTGCATGAGTACCACAAACAGGTATCATTTTATGATGTTACAGAATCTCTAAACATGAGATTTTTTTCAAGGTAGCACCTCAAATCTGAAATTTAAACATCTGCACTATAGATTCATTTAAAAGCATTTTAAAAATGATACTCTGAGCATGTAAATCACAAATTCACTATTTAATGAATTAGGCATTACTTAATAATTACTAACAAGGTATTTCGATAAGTATCTACCAAGAGTTTACAATTAAACATCCTGTCTTCTCTCAGGTTAATAATTTCCCCTTGACTAAAAATACAAGTCTAAAAGATCCCTCAAGAACATTTATAAATATGCAAGGGTGTGCTGTCAAAGGAAAGCAGAATTCAGTAGCCTCAACAATCTTATGAATTATGTCCCCCTTTTTTTTTCTGACGGAATATTTAAGAGAAAGTTCTCTTAGAGCAAAGCTTGCTTACCTTGTATTTTCTGATTCTGCACATGTAACTGCAGAACTTACTGCATCAATCTACTGAAGAACAGACAGCTCAGTTGGGCTATAAAAATATTCCTCTACCAAACATTGCTCTCCATCAACATAATAATAAATGCAAGTAAGAAGTGACAAAACACCTAATTTCTTGACAAGTAGAACCCAAAATAAACCACTGTCTCATAAACATCCCCTGTGAAGTTCTTGTAAAAAAATTTACATAAGATGTTAGCTGCAAATGTACCAATAATACATTAAACAGCTTCTGCTGCAGACACCATCTGCATAAGATTATTATTTCTACACGCTAAAAAAGCAGCAAAGGGGCAAAGTGAAGTTAAAACCAAAGAAAGATGTAGTAACCACAACAGTAAGTGTCAGGTTGCCTTTTTTTGTTTTTTCTTTTTCTTTTTTTTGCATGATGCTGACATTGCCTTCAGAGGCAAGTTTTAAAAGTGAAAAATAAAAAGCAATATTCTCTTGTATATCTTGCATATCACCCAGATATGACATTTCTGCCATGCATGTTTCTCAAATAAGAATATTCCTAAGAGAGAGTCAATAACAGGCAAGTGTTCTGCTTCAGATCAATAGAAGCATAAAACATCCTTACAGCTTCAAAACACAAAAACATTAGATCAGATAGGACAAGTGTGGCATCCATGAGAGCATTTTCATAGTTTCTATTGCAGATTTGTTTGTTACTAAGTTCTATCTGAATTTGTTTCAGTAGATAAGTGTTGGGCACCTCTCTGACAACTTTACACGAACTGCGTGTAAGGTCCACTACCCAGCAGCAATTTATGTTTATGAAGTGGAGCTAATCACTGTAGTCCAAGTTCCCTACACAAGGTAACAATTCAGTATGTATCATTTTGCACTTATGCAGAATTCATTAGCAAACAACACGAATTCTGAAGAAGACAGGATATTTGTATCAATTTGTATTAATGCATGCTATCTGAACACTACTAAGTTTAGTTTTAGTTAGGAAAAACAACACTGTTTGCCCTGCAAGGTGAGCAGCATTTTGTAGAGATGTTTATTATATATGTTGGAGTTACAATCAAACCTTATTTTTTAATTTTGCTATGTACGTCTGCATCAGCTTTAGTTTTACTCCTCTAACAACTTCCTAAAGAAATATTTTTTAGAGAATTTTCCAAGCTGAGAGCTTTTTTTGGCAACCTTAAAAATAATCTTGTAGGAAACTTATTGGCATAATTTTGTACTGCCATGTTCCACATTCATCTTGTCATTAGGTCGCAACTAAACTGCAGGTGCAAGGGTATAAGTATATACACACTGCTGTTCAGAATAAAATAGCATTTAGAAACCTTTAAGAGAAAGGACATGAAAATTACATAGGTGACATGTAAGTGTATTTAAACTCTACTACTACACATTTAAACTCATAACTTAAACCTCTTGCTTTAGATAACATTACTATACAACTACTAGCAATTAATCTTGCCTTTATAGCCCAAGTTTAAGGCCTTTAAGACAGGAGGAAGCTACACAACAAAATATTAAGATTGAGGCATGAGTGCGATGCAAACAGCTACACTAAAATACACAGGGTTGTGGTCAGGTACAAGTTAAAGGTCTGACTCAAGGCAGTTTTGTCCATCAGGGAGTAAATTCAGCTTTTAGACAAACTTCAACTCAGCAACCTATATCACCTTTGGAACTATGTGTTGAATCATGGTAGCTTGAGCTAAAGTGGTAAACTTTTTTGCACATTAAAGGCATAACTAATAGGAATGTGTAATCACAATTATCCAGGCCCAAGTGTTAAGAGATTCATTAACCCTGAGTGAATGCTTTTTGTTTTAAATTCATCGTCTTATGGAAAAGGAACCTTGCTGTGTGGCAGAAGACTATTTCTTCTTTTTATATATAAGTTACTATCACATAGGTCTTACCTAAAAGTCATAATATGTCCATTGGCACAGAAACATGCAAGGCAGATACTGTTACTCAACGACACTATGTCTCCACGAAGAACAAAAGAAGTCTCTGTTATATTTTGCTTATAAATGCAGTTCTGGGATGGCAGTGAGATAACTTTTGCTTGCTTTTCTGAACATATCACTGCATATTGGTTTTCACTGATTTCCTGAGAGGAAGAAGGGGACACTGAGACAGGTCGTCGTTTTTTCGCTTTTTCTTTTTCATCTTTATCTTCAGGAACATTGTGTTCCCTCCAGGGTTCATGTGCTGGTGGGACCAAAGATCCTGTGGTGTCCAAAAAAGCCATTCTCAAGATTGCCCCTTTTAGCCTCAGGATGGTTCCTAGGAAAAAGCAGTCGAGCACATTTCTAAAACAGTTCTTCTAAATTGCTTTTCAAGCTACAAAATGTTTCTTTAAGAAACTAGCAGAATGAAAAGAAAACAAGAACTTCAGTTTGCCTCCACAGCAAAACAGATGTACCCAAACCTTTGGGCATTTATCTACAAACCAATGAAGGATAAATATAATCAAGAAAATGTTAGACCAGTTTTCAAGGGTCAAGTGTATGCACACGCTTCCATTAACTCCAAGGGAAAAGTATACATTTATTAAAAGAGCCAGGCTGGCACACACATTTGTGTTCAAGTTCAGAGTCACGAATGCAACGCATTTCATTCTCTCCTGAGGAGTACACGGCATGCTTAACATCAGAAATAAATGTTATTAGGCAAACGTGAGCACCACCTTTTCCTTCAGCTGGTTCAGAAACAAGCAATGTGCAGGTTATTTATTCCACCCCCCCAGTTCACACTTGAATCCACTTCTCTAGCTTAAAGGGAAAAGTTTTCCCTCCTTACTGTTCAAATCACTGTGTCTGTACGCCACATCTTTAGCTAATACATTTCTTACTTTTCAATAATTTATTCACACATAAGTAACAACATGAACACTTGCTAAGTACAAAATATAAAGCAATATCTTTTAAGGATTATGCTGCAGATCCAGTGATGAAACGTACTGTCTAGTCTGCAGACTTGCCTTTATGATCAAATGTTACCAAATCTGAACACTGCTGCCAGTACCTTACTCAATGGACACAAATCACATGTATGGTCTAGATGATACACCACTCCTAATCATTCCAACAATCAAACAGCATTATAATTTGTACGTCTGATACCATCTATGTATCAAAATGGACTAGAGCAGCATGTTCTGCATGAAACAGTGGTAGCAGGAAAGCTAAATCTATGCCTAACAGTATATCCAATAAACCATTAATACATAATTACAACAAAAGCAGTTGCTGTGCATCACAAAAACAAGATACAAGACCTTTCACAGCAATGCAAAGGAATAGTTTATCACTAATTTTTCAAGCTACTTGTTCAACATACAGCCTTAATTTGCCTTCCCTTGCTGCACGAAAACTGATTGATCCTTACCTCATGACTAAGAAAACAATAATAAACTGAGCATTTGATACTACTCCTCTCTTCTGCTATCTCTGTTTAACAACTGCAAACATCGTTTTCTCAGCAAATATACACTAAAGTTGTATTTTTATATTTTACAAGATTGTAACTTTCCACTTTTCCAACTTGAAAAACTCTGGTAATAAAGTAACCAACCTAGATTGTTAAACTTAGTAGCTAAATCAATGGAATATATATTTTTAATTAAGCCATAATTGAAAAAAACCCAACAAACTCAAACAGTTTCTTAAAAAACCATGAAGAATAACAACAATACTTTATTCAAAGTATACTTTAACCTGTCTGCTTGGTACATACCACTCGGAGAAACAATTACTGGCTGAAGAAGTCTTTGCTCTCCTCCTGGGGGTAAGTTCAGTACAATGACAAGCACTGTACCCAGCGTGGTCCCAACCCACAAGCATGGTGAAGGCGATGTATCAGCCTTTCTTGTGAAAGTCTCACAAAAATGAAGAGCTGAAATTGCCTCACGTGACTCTTTATCAATGCTAGTTACACTAGAACTCCGGGATCGACTGAAGGAGTTGTCTTTGACATCTGAAAATAAATCAGTATTAATTAAAAAGAATGGCAAAATGCAGGAGAGAATGCAAGAGAATTCAATTATTTTTTTGTTCTTTAGCATCAACTGTATACTAACTGTAATTCTATTGATTATTACCCCTCTATTCTTCCTTAGTCATATTTCCTTACGGCCCAGTTTCCACCTCTGTATCCTGAGCAAAGCACCCAATCTTTGTTGCAGAGGTTGCCATTAGGTAATTGTCACGAACAATTTTTAGGCATATTTCTGTTTTCTAGGGCCAGAGAATAAATCATCAAGTGGGACTCCTTTAAAAAAATTGAATTACAAAGCTCCCTACCAATTACTTCATTGATCAGACGAAAAAATACTGGCTCCCACAGAACACAGTTTACCAATCTTACAAAGATAGAAGTATTTTACTTTAGGAACTGCAGTGACATCCACATAGCATGGTAGCATGGAACTTGCAATGACTCAATATTGTTCCACTTTAGGACACTGTACGCAGGAGATCTAACAGGCTATTTACACCCCTCAAAACTTCTAGCAAGAGAAACAACAAATGCTACCAAATGCCACCTGGTACTGGTATGCAAAGCTGAAGATTTCCACTTTGAATGCTGTAGCACAGTGCCAGTAATTGCACTAAAGCAATTCAGAATGTCTTGCTCCCTGCTTAGCAAACAAGTGAATTCTAATGTTAACAAAAGTAAACATGCTGCTCCACTCTAGCTGTATGCTGTTTGTAGGTGTACCAATGCTTAATATGTCAGCATACACTGAATTTATCTGTGCATTCACAAATAAAGGCTTTACTTTCTTAATTCATAATTACAAAGTTTTTTTGCACAAGACAGCCTTAGCAGAAAAAGTTTGATGCAATTTATATTATGCTTTTTAAAAAAATTAACTTTTGATATGGATCTTTTGAGTAGGGCATAGAAGCAATTAACATTTTTAAGCAGGATTAAGAGCTAAAGAACAACATTCCACCAAGTACTATTTGGAAGTATTACTATGTTAGTTTCATTAAATTATTGAAAAACCTTCTACAAAGAACATCTAACATGCATTTGGAAAGCATACATATTCGATTTCAACTGACTAAATACACACATCTACTTAACGCAAGCAGTGAATGTTCTCAGGAGATAATTGTCTCATTCCAACAAGGATAGAAAAAAATACTGTCCTGTTGAGTTTTAGCTGTCAAATGTAAAACATAGGTTATAGAAAGAAATTAACTCAACCACCTAGATGTTGACATCATAAATTTTCACATTTAAAAAAAAATAAATCATGTAAAGCAATGAAAATGATTTGTTTTCATAATTCTTCTAATGACCACCACCTCTTATGATGCTTGTTTTTTTCAGGCTTGAATATTTACTAATTTAATGATTTTTTTTCAACTTTAACATGGATTAATCAGTCTGAATATAATCAATCATACAGTAACTGCAACAGGCATAGCATTAAATGTGCATTTGTGAGTTCTAGCCAATTGATTTGAAGAGTATGTATACAAATTGCAGAAGCACTGGAATGGACAGGAAAAAAACAATAAAAATTAACTTGGCAGACAATATGGGCATTTTTAAGAGTGGACAATTCATTCAGAAGAGAGAACTGAGGGTAAAAAGTTTAACTTTTTTAGTGCATCCTATTTATATTGAAGTCAAGGAAGAAGTTTGTAAGTGGATTAGATTCAGATGAAGAGAAAAGAACAGCTGAGTGATGAACTACTACATACCACTGCATTAGAAAGATGGAAAGATGAGGCTCTTTTGAGCAACTAAAGCAAGAAAAAGGACCTAGTGGCAGTAGCATCTTAATCACTGGATTAGAACATTGAAAAGCAATGGTATAATGCAGACTAGGGTACGTTCAAGATAACTTCTGTTTCGGAAAGTAGAGAATAAATACACAAATACATAGATTTTATCTGTTCAGAAAGGAAAAGGGGTAGGTTAAAGATCTAAAGACCGAAAACTAATTTGAAAGAACAAGATCATGGAAGAGTAGGTTTCAAGAAGCCATGGAAAGAAATGAAAGAAAATGATAAGGATAATGAATTTGGCAGAAAGGCATTTCAGCCGTCTTCCACAGCCAGCGGGTATGGCCACATAAGTGACAAATGCAAGCAAGCCAACACTGAAGAACACTATGCACAAGCAATCTCACTATGAGAAAAGAGAGAAGCAAAATAAAAAAGAATTATAATTGCTTAAGAAAGTTATTTACAGACCTGAAAACATAGAAGAATTTTACACAGAACAAAATGAAGCAGCTAAGTGCAGATATTCACACACATGCAAAGTCAAAACCAGTCAAAGGCTATTACAATTCAGAAGGTACAGACTATTTTATGAGTATACCAGAAATGATGTGACAAAAAAACTTTTCCATTATTTCAGTAGAAGGAACAGCAAATATTAAGTGATGTAGAAAACACTAACTCCTTCAGGATTGGAAAGTGCTGAAAAAATTTCAGCATTCCCTTTTCTCCAGTCTTCATTAGAAAAAGTAACACTTCAAAGAAATTACTGCCATCAAAGAAGAGTGAGTAAAACAGTAGAATCACAATTGGTTAATACTGAAGTATAAACATGTTCCAGCTTGCGAAGTATGACAAAATTCACCCTATACCTAAATTATCCCTAAACCATTAGTAAACATAGTAAGGAACAACAGAAACATATTGAAAAGGGAAGTAAAATTCTTCTGCTCTTTTGTGCCAACATGGCCACAATTCAATCACTCTAGTTCCAGACACTGAGTTTAGAAAGATGAGGAAAAGTTCCAGTTCCAGAGGACATTAACAGAAGCCACCCTAGGTTTAGATACCATAACCTAAACAAGAAGGAACTGAGTTCTGTCCAGAAAAAAAAAAACCTGCAAAAATGAAATTAGAGATACCATGACAGATTTCAACAGCGTAAAAATTCTAGCAAAGACAGGGAGTACTTGTTATCCCTGTTTATTGTAAAAAGGATGAGAAAAAGTTAATATGGAAGCAGGGATGTTTGTTTAAATAACAGGAAATTTGTCTAATTAGACTATACAACATTGAAACTTTGTCTTGTATTTTTCTAAAAACTTATTTATTGGAGGCTCATGAATAGATCAGAGGTTAAATTGTCAAACATCTGTATCGTTGCCAAAGGATCCTTGCCAATCCTTGGATTAAAGGATCTCTGAGGGTTGCTTCCAATTTTACATTTCTCTGAGAGGGGCAAGCTGTAATTGTAAATCAGGGTGGTCCAGCTCAGTTTCAGAATATCCCAGTGCAATGGACTTGTTCCTTGTCAATAGCAGCAACACCTGTCAAACACACAGTGCTACAGCTGCCAGTCTGATCCCGTCTGTCTTCTGCTGGGCTTGTGGTAGCAATTCCGCTGCAGAAAGAGGAGCAAGCTATGGCAGGCAGAAGGCAGCTGCATCTATTGCTGTAAGTCTACAGTTGTCCCCCATCATCTTTAGAGAACAAGACAGGGGAGCTGGATCTGATCTAAAAGCTTGTAGTCAAAGTATTAAAAAAAAATAAATTACTCATTTGTATGCTGTTTTAGTTATGCAACACAATGACCTTTAGTACTACAGACCTCACAACTGAGCTGATCTTTATGTAAAAAGTTACTGTGCTTTTTCAGGAAAAATTAAATTCTCAGACTGGTCATCCATCCAAACAGCTTTAATTGCTTTAATTTAGAGAGAGTGGTCACAAGACAATTAAGATTTATAAAATTATGTCCAACTATTTGTTGAGAGGACCTCAACATATCCTGTTAAGTTTTTTCTTTTTCAATTTGAAATGTATCAGATGGTCCTAAACAGGCAGAACTTTTCCTTATGTGGTCTGCTTATTCACGCTTTTGCTATCACAGCACTATCGATAAAGTGAGTGACAGATGCCTAAAAATTATGACGAAAGTGTGATAAGCCATATACAGGAATTGCAGGCTTACCTTATGATGACAGCAATGAGATTTTGTGCCTGAGAGTCCCCAAAAAGAGTGGAATTAAAATTTTAGTTCTACACTTCAGATAAATGCAACATAAAGTCATGATAGCTTACATAATTTAGGCCTCTTACTATAACATACTCACATTCAGATTTAGGAAAAATAAAATCAACTATATAAACTTACCTAAATCAGGCTTTAACTCAGTTGGCAAACTTAGCTTCCTGGACATCTTTGCTGAAAAGTGAAGTATATCTTTTTTTTAAAAGGAATAAACATAATTCTGCTGGCCTTTATTTGCTTCTTTCCCAATATTTAATATATAATTATTACTTTAATTGCAGTACTTTACAGGATTTCCACTAAAGCAGAGCCTCACTTTCACAAGTGAGGGGTGCAAAGTAAACCATGGAAGACAGCAAAATCCCTAAATACAGCATTTTATAACTTTTGCTGAGCTTGATTTCTCCTCAGGTTTCAGGCAGAACTTAATGGATTGGATGAACTTGGCTTTGGCTCAACCTCAACTCCTCAGGTGAGAGGACAGAATTGCAAAGATGTGCACTGATGCTTTAAAAAAGTTAAGATCCCATCCCCCTTTCTTATGCTCTAATTTCTGATCAAACCTGAGATATTTAAAATAGAAAAAAAAAGAGATGAACTTGAAATTCACTAACATTAACGCACACAAGTAAAAAGCTAATAATCAGAGATGCAATCCACAACTTTAGAAGAACGAAGACATTACAGAAAATAAGCATAAAATCAGCAGCATACAAACACTTGCAACACCACCAAAAAAAGAGACAGTATAATTTTGATGATACTGCTCAAGTGAAAAACAGCCCTTCAAATCATCCCTGACTTAGAAATTCTTTTTATAGGACTGGAAATCTTGCAGTCCCTTTAAACTGCATTACAATACAAACAAATGCTGCTATAACAAACATCACAAACCTTGTCATGTATTATTCCCCCTTCCATCTTTCTTTCAATAATTACTTGAGAAGGAATTATTTTGATACAGTTTATCTGTAGTCCTAGACCAGGACTACATTTTGAATTTGTTTCCCAGCCACATGCTTCAGTTTTGATGTATCATGCAATTCTTCACCATCTTGCATGGGTAATACTTCTTTTTCTAAAGTAGATGTTTAGCACAGCCTCATAATTCTAGGAGTATCTAGTAATGGATGCCACTCAATGCAGCCTGAATCTTGCTGCTTTTCTGTTAAAAATGGAGTTAACTCACTCTAATTATCACTTTAACAGAAATCATTCCAATTTCTACATACCCTGAAGAACAGCATGTGATTTAAAGTTACTTCCACTCCTTCAAAAAGTGAAATACTTCACTGTATCATCAATTATGCTCATCAATATTGCAAATGCTAGTTATCTGAATAGTTGAACAGTTTTATTCCTGTCATACATTATAAAAATTTGAGAACAAGACTCCAGAAATAATCTTCTAATTTCCTTCATGTGTCAATGTTAAAAGTATGTTTGAATTAAATTGAAATTACTTACTCTCAGGCAGAAATGCTAATCACTTGTCTTAGTGCAAGCTGAAACTGAAAAGGGTAGTCTGACTACATGTTGTCTACCTTCATCCTTGCATTAGCACTGGCAAACACTTAGCTTAATGGTGAAGCCAAAACTCATCTAAAAGAGGTTTCTGCCAAGGGTTGCTTCCAAACAAGATCAACTTCTGTTTCAGATCAGAGTTCGGATATATGAGCAGAAAACCAGGGTACACAACAGCAGTAGTGACAAGGAGCCCATCTTTTTGCTGTCAGCTTGAACTTAAATCAGCTTGCAGAGAGATCACGGAATCTCTTCTGCAATAATGAAAATTACAAGATGGGCATTCCTCATAACACTTGTTTTCTGTGTTAGACATTTAAATCCTAAGAGGTGAGATACTGAACAAAACCTTAAGTATGCACATAGAAAATAACTGGAGCTATTTTTGGCTTTTAACAGCTTTCACCACATGTAAATACCTAAAACTATTTAACAACTGAAGACCCCAGCAGTCACTTTTGGCTTTTTGAATAGAAACATTAAGCACAATTTTAACAACTGGGATAAAACTGACAAAAAAAGAGAAGATACTAGGTAACATAATATAACAGGTAATAACAAGTATAGGCAAGTGTGTTGGATTCTGAGAGTTGATCCAGTTTTAGCTTTTTGTTCCTTAGTGAAAGGCCAGCTGTGTGAACTAGGTTGGCAACATAAAACAAATTTGTCAGACAATTTTCAACATACACTGAACTATGCCTCATTAATAGGACAAGAGGATACATGAATTGTTAAAAAGGATATCATTACTGGAAATTGTGAATTACTGCACTATGCAAAAAACCCCCAACATTTCAAAACATATGTTAATGTGTCAGAAACCTCAATAATTCAAATGTAAATGAGAAACAAGAACCTATTCCAACAGCAATGGTGCCATCTTGTGTTTAAAAAAAAAACTGCCTAAACATGCAGTAAGAAACCAGGGAGTATTTTGCCAGCTAAGCCATTTTTAACTAACATCACTCAGTATAAAAAAAAACCTGCTTGTATTCACATTGGCTTAAGTTTTACAATAGGTTTGATAAATTCAGTTTTGTTATGCCTCAGATGAAAACCAGCAACATGCTAGACACCTTCTACAAAGCAAAAGATATAAATCAGAAAAATGTAAGATATGGGATGAGAGAGCATTCAATGTCAGGCTTTTCACTCCAGCTGTACAACAGGGCAGAGGTGATGCTGACTGCTCCTGCTGTGTGTGGATGACTCAAGAAGAAGCTGTCATATCAGAGTTCAATACCTCTCCTGGGGGTGGTGGTTGCTGCAGCATTTACAGCCGAGACTGGTACGAGACAAGGACACAGTGAGCAGGGAGCTGGCACACTGCTGCTCAAGGCAACAGTGACTGTTTTGCCTGGGTTTAGTCCTAAATTTCATATTCCTCTAAATTAGAAAGCCTAGAGTAATACACAGCTGCACACACACATTCTGTTATTTTATATAATTATTATATTAGAGAACTGTTCAATCCCAGGGATTCTTGGAGATTTCTCATAGGTCAGTATTGCAGGCACAACCTTCAATTCAATGAAGAAAACCTGAAGGCCGACGCATGACTGAACTCTCAATAGGAAGCTGCAGCTTAAAATAATAATTACATTTCAGTGGGTTATCCTGAGCTGATACTTTAAAATGTACAGCACGTCAGTTTGAAAGCTATACAGTGATTTCTCCTCCATTCCTTTTTTAAGGAAATAGTCTAAGTCCTTTAAAATAAAATTCTAAATATTATAAAGGAGACAAGTGTCTTGGAGCTTTGACAACCAAGAGAACAGTGTATGAAGCTTATTTCATATAATATTACATGAGAAATAGCTAAGCACCTTAGAATTTGTTAGACATACCAAAGTTCCCAAATTATTCTATATTTGACAACTACACAGAAGTGAAATATTTACATTACCAACTACCAAACGTTGAAATCTCTAAATTTCATACAAGAATAATAAAACCAATTTACAAGAGAACATAAGAAAACATGTAATTGGATACATCCAAAATTAGATCTAAATATTAAAAACACATTGAAAGAAACAGTCTTTGACATTACAGCAAATGAGAACTTATTATGAACTTCTTAAAATTTGATTCCATAAAAACAGCATTATCAATTATTTTAGCAATGGTTGAAAAATTCAGGTGTACACTGAGAATGTAACAAATGTGAGAAACCGTATACCAGTACTAACAGCAGGGACTATAGAAGCTTGAAAATAAATCTACTCTGCTTAGGTCTGTCTACTAATACTGTTTGCAGTTGTTTTTAAATTTATAAACTGCAGAAAATAAATAAGACTGATTTTCATGAGAAGTATTTGAGGCTACTCAAATATGTAGGCTACTAGAGCAGCTATAAAGGTCTTAAAGTCTACCATATTTCGCGGGCACCTTTACTAAAGGTTTTTCCAGAAATGGTCATTACAAAACATCGTAACTGCCATGCAATTTGTAGCTATAATATTTAATCATCTGTATCTCTTCATGCCAAATACTTAACTAACCAAATTATGAGTAAAACAGTTGAAGATTTTGCTTCCACTGAAGCTGGATCCCAATGTCTTTCTATAAAAATGACAGCCTTAGAAATTAAGTACTTTCTACCAATTTTTCTTTAGGTAAATTCATCTACATTTAGTACACTTCTACATGCTACTTCACAGCATATTGTTTATACTTTCAAATATGTGACATTTGTAAGAGAATGGGTGGCTTTCAATAATGGCCACAGTACTTCCTAAAATTTCTAGAAATGGTTAGTTAAATCAAGTATCTCAGTATTAACAAAGGTAACTGGAACTTTTTCAGGGTTCATCTGTGATGCAAATAAAAGTGAAACACGACCCAAAAGCAACATTCACAATAGGTCTTTAACTTGACTTACTATCTATTCCTTAGCACAAAGCATTCGTATTTGAGTATTCAGAAAAATAAAACCAGACCAACTGATCAAAATGTTGGTACATGAAGCATTTGCATACTGTTTTACTTGGGCTGCTGTTTCAGTTTTATGTGGCTTTTTGATCCTCTAACCAATCATAAAATCCTTGTTTGATACTGTCACTAATTAAAGAAATCTGTAGAAATGACACTGTCTCTACATCAGTTATTAAATTGACAGCGGCTTCATATTTGTAACTCTGTGTGTTATGTTACCACCTTGCAGCCCTATCTCTGAAATGAAATTACTTCACACATTGCTGGCAGTATTCCCTTGCTCCCTGTTCCCATGTGACAAACACAGGAGTGATATGAACAGCAACTGAAGTTATCAATGTAAATGATTCTAATTCTGTTTTGCAACACATTTAACAGTTTGTATTTCACACATTGACAAAGAATGGAAAGAACTTGAACTGACTGCACTATGTGTCAGTGCAGAGATCTACGACCATGCTATATACATCAAATATCACGCTATATATCTCAAATACCTCAAATTCATCCCTGAGAACACAGTTGATGGTAAACAGTTTGTTTCATAGAACGTGGTGATGTTAATGACAGTAACATATTTTACAAAGCTCATTATCCATTCACATTTGGTTGGCAATTCAGTTCAAAACAATGAAATGCAAAAACATGCAACTATTAACACAGAAGAGGTGTTTTACTTATGTGAAAGAGCTTAGAATGTAAGTTCAGAAGGAGCTAGAATAAGCACGCCAGAAAAGCTATAGAAAACATGGCAGTGAAACAACCACACTCAGTGCACAGCAAACCAATCAAAACTATGAAAATGCAAAAGAAATAATTATCTTTAAGCTTCCAATAAACTGTGCAAATTACACAAATCACAGTATAACTTACATCCTGAAGAATGCATTACTTATAAATAAATGTTTTGCTTTTTTTAGCTGTGAAAAACATTCACAACTCTCTCAGTTGAAAGCCTTCAGGCTGAAACAGATGTGAATGGCTCTATAGAATTGTCATTAGCATACTTTATTAGTGCTGTATCATAACTCTGAAAAGAAGTGCAAAAAATAAAAGGAGATCACAGTCAGTCAAACTTTCCACGTGTTTTGCACAAGACAGTGTGTCTTATTTTCAAAAGAGACAAAAGGAAAACATTACCTCAATGGACATTGATAGAACATGCACAAGATTACAGACTGTTTTTCTCATTAGAAGACCTGAACATTAGGTTCTAATTACCCTGAATTTCCTTTAAGGGAACATATTAATGCTCATGCAAAAGATAGTAATTTCCTTTTAATTACAGATGAGTTCACATAATATGCTATTGACAGCCATTTGCTTTCTTGATTTATATTCAGACTTTTGCTGCCTCAAAATTCATCTTCCCTGCCATTTCTGATATCATTGCAAGAAGTGCTCAACATACAGCAAGAATATGCCCTTTGTACAGTACTTTCCCATTCTGTACCTCAGATTCCAAGGATGACTTTGTCATAGTCCTATTTGTCTCACTGAATTTTGAATGATTATTCGTCTCAAATACTGAATTGTGATAAAAGGGATTAAATTGCCAAACAGAAAAACCAAAGCAAGACTTCAGGAAAAGAAATCTCTTCCTCCCTAGTCTTAACCTATGGCTCCACAGAACCTATGAAATAGCAGTTTAGCAAACAGTTTTGCTACATAAAGTAATTTCAACCTGAACTGACTGAGGAGATAAAATGAAATCATTCATCACAATGATATACTAATTTGCTAAACAAAAACAAAATGAACCATTAGCAAAGTGATTTTGCGATGAAAGGAACCATATCCCACTTAAGGAAGAAGAGTCCCTTTTCCAAAGTTAGATCATACAGCCTCTCATTTTCATTTATTTAATGACCCAGTTGTCAGAAGCAGAGTTATTTCCATTCCAACCATAAAAGGGTTCAATCTACCTGCATACAACATATCCCAAGGCAATTTTGTTGCCAAATTGTTAAGACACAAGTCTAGAGCTGGTAGGGTATTGCATCACTGTTGGATGCAGGAAAGTAAATAGAGTTCTGGAACAGTAGCGGGCTATACTTATATGTACAAGCAAGTCCTCTTCCAGATGAATAAATGAAACCATGATAGTACCTCTTTCTTGACTACAGTCATATAGAAATCTGATCATATGGCTATGAACACAACATATAAAAACCAAATTGTATCAGTCATATGTTCCCAAAACCAGCGTACCTTTGCAAAAGTAGTGGAATAATGTTGTGACTTGCATAGACTGAACTCTCACTATGTATTAGAATTTCACCCATACAGAAAAATAGAGAAGTGCTATTGTAAAATCAGAGAATTTAAACCACCAATACCCTTGATTTTTTTTAAATTATTGAGCTCAGTGTATTTAGTACAGAAGCAGCCCACAGAATTACCAATTAGCATAAAGAATGAAAAAATTAATAATGCATTGAAATTTGACTGTTATTTTGCCTTTTTTTTTTTTGCTGCTGGGTTAGTGCTGCATAGAGTAAGGCACTGGATTAGAAAGAGTAGAATTTTTCTAGTTCCTACCTATGTCATTGGTTACCATCTTGGAAAATTTTCTGCTTTTGGTCTTCACTGTAAATAATATTTTAATAAAAAAAATAAAAAAAATCAATCTAAGTATCAAAAGGTGAACTGAAGAAAAAATAGTACTAGAGAAAAGAAAAATACTGTACCCTTTTCTATAAAATTATTCATTTTTTGTTCATCATCAGAATTGTTTGGTGAACCAGAACCTACAAGTGGAGACAGAATGAAATGTATATACATTTGACATGAATGAAATGGATATATCTTTGACCCCAAATCAATGTATATTAATACATATAATATACAAGCTTTGAGTTTAACAAAGATACAAAGAAAATATCAGATACTGATACGGGTACTCTGTAGCTGTACTAGATATAATAAAGTACAAAGTACTTCGGCATAACGGAATTCTGCCATATTGGGATTAGCCACAGAAATTATAATGCAAGGTACAACACTGCACATTGCGGTGAGTTTATTGCGAGAAATATTTCCCTCATTGAATAAATGTTTACACTGAATAACTAAATGGCTCTACTAATCATTGCTCCAGACACAAAGATTAGCCTAAATTATGATTCGCAAAACACTGCTGTAACAATAAACACAAGTTCTATAAATCTATTTTGTTTTGGTTTTTTTTCAATGCAGTAAATCACTGTTGGATCACAGTTCTTCAACTCCTCTGCAGACAAGTCTGAGCCAATGCTGCCACCTGGATTTTTCTGTATCCCTAACCCTGAAAAACTGATGGTGGCAAGAGACCACAGCTTCAGGCTTACCACTGTCATGAAATTAAAACATTGTCAGGAAATTAAAACACAATTCATCTAAAAATTTTCAAATTTAATTGGATTTTATGTTGTGGAAGCATAAAATCAGAATAGAACACAAGCATTTTGGCACTCCTGAAGACAAAAACTTGACAATTTAAATGCTATACAATGGTTTTAGATCAGATAAATACCCCCAGAGTCTAAGCCTATTACTGCTTGACTTCCATAGAAAAAGCAGGAGACAACATTATTCTCTTACATTTTCACAGTATTTCTATAGTTCTGTGTTACTGAAACTGTAGGAAACTCTCCCAGCTTGCATAGGTAGGTAGTCCCTTTCACAGTCCTCTCATCTATATAAATACCCACTGGAGGAAGTCTAATGGAAGTTAGCTTCAACTTCTCTTTACCTGGACATGGAAAGGTGGATTTGAGCAAATGCAGACTTCAGTCCAAACAGTGGCTGGTCTCTTTTACAGATCATATTGTAACAATGAAAGCCAATAAGGCACTTAATTGCCAATCCCATCCTCTAATCTTAAAGCTAGTAACAGGCAAACATTTCGTGCTTATATTTTCCTCTTAACTAGAAAGCCTCTAGACTGGCAAAAGTTTTGTTACACTTAGCCTCCATTCTGCTTCTCAAGCTTGCCAATATTCTGCAGCAAATTTCTCAAAAATGTCCTCTCTTACCTCTGAAAACTAAATGCCACTTTCAAGCTTCTTTCCAGTCTTGTGCTTTTGCCCAGAAAAGATATAAAACTTAAACCAAACCTAAGGAATTGCAGTTCTTCTCTCTTCACAAACATCAACAAATTATTTCCGTATTAGGGCGGTGCCTCCAACTTGTTTTTTTTTAAAGGAAAAATTGAGAAGTCTACCATAAACTTCATCTGATTCACTGAGAGCTGGGAGCAGAGATCAGAATCAAGGGAAGCAAGGCACAGTCCAACCTCACTACTAGAAGTTTCTGTTTTACAGGAGAATGCAGCAGTTAAATTGCTCCTCCATCTTTTGTCCATTCACTATTTTTGGTACTTTAAACATTATTTTTTAACCTACTTCAGCTCACACAAACAAGCAGGAGGAAGGTAGGGGAAGCAAAGTGTTAAATTTAGTTTTCCATAAACCTTAATTTTCATCTTTGGACTTGCCTTCATTGCACTGTGAGGGAAATGGTGAATTGAGTTTTACTCAGCTTTAACACCAAATTATGAAAGAAATCGTCTTATTGAAACTACACAGTGTTTTAAGTTTAAGCAGTATGAGTTAGAAGTGGTTTGGGCTGACATTTGGGTCATGCTGGAGCAAGGGGGAAAAAAGATACACATTAGCTGTATCATTAGCTGTTCATTGCACACATTTTATAGCAGTGTACCAGAAACTAGATTTAGCCCAGACTTTTTAAGCAGGTCAAGTTCAAATATCCTAGTGAGATTGACAACTATCCTCAGCCTTGACAGAGAAAGGATTTACTGCAACTGCAGCATTGCACAGCAAATTGTTTATAGGTATTGGTCTCGATATGTAAAAATGAAATAGGGAAGATGCACTTTATTCTCAACATCTTAAAAAATGCTTTCATTCTAAACAATACTGAAGTTGACGACTCCAGCATGCCAGTAGTTAGCAACACAGGTTTGTCATGAAATCACATCTTCAGTTAAGACTTTTAATTAAAATTCACAGCCAAGTTTTGCTTTAATTATAAATAAATCCAATTTACGCTAAGAAATAGCTAGCAAAAATGAAAATGACATGATGGATCTAGAGGGGAGTTTTGCACAATTTAAAATTAACATCAAAAGACAACTGTCAAACCAGAAATTAAAATTTATGTTAGAATTTCTACTAGAGCTACAAACATGTTTTGGTTTGTTATGCCTTCAACTTGGCTTTGAAAGATACAGGCTACAATAGAAAAGGAATCTACCTTTAGACTCCCATCTTGATTAGCATTTTGCACTACATACTACTTTATGTGCTTCATTTAAATCTGTAGTTTAGTCTTTTAGCTTTGAGTAGCTTTGAATGAAACACAATGACACCTTTAAAAGTTCTCAGAGCAGTAAGTGAAGATAAGCAACAATTTTTAGCTACTACAAAAAATATACACGTCTAATACTACATACTCACATGCATTTTTAAGTATTGACATGCTTATAGCCTCAACTAGTCAATATTAAATAAAATATTAAATCTTGAAGCTTTAATTTAAAATATTCACATCCAGCAGTGGCAACTAAAAGAAAAGGGGGGTGCGATAGAGGGAGTATTAAGTAGGGAACTCCTACTTTTTTAGGATGCCAGTTTCTGAAGACCCAATTCCAAAGAAAAATAATAATTTTTCACTTATGAGGAAGCAGAAATAATCTTTACCACTTTTGAGGACTATGAAACACAATCACATGAACTATTACAGGAATTTGTGCATCTCTTGTCAATGCTTCAGAATTCCATTGTGCATTACGTTCCCTGAGGCATAAATATTTCAGCTTATATCTCTCTTCACTCATTTTTATGACATATTCCTATTGCATCTCTTAATCCAGCCTTGTTTTAAAAATGCAGTTGTGCAACACAGCAAAATTTATGACAGCTCAGTTTGTGAGATGACAACAGGCTTTATATAATTACTTAACTAGCAAGTGTTAACTTAATGCATGCCATCTTCTGGGAAAATAAGAAGATGAAGCCTAGAGAAAGTTATGATTACCTGATGTGGGCGACTTGCAGCGGTCTTCTGGCACCACTGTACCTTCATTAATATCACAAAGACCTGCTGAAACACAAAACCAGTGTATTATAAATACAGTTGCTATTTTATTCTTACTTCCACTGCAGTCAGGAACTTCATTTCTTATTAGAGACAAACAAGCCAGTTATTTCTGTTACATATTACTTTTTTTGACATTACCCACAGTAACTGTAGAGTCATTTCTTCTTACTAAAGTTTTCTTTGCAAAATACACTCCTTCAATAAATTTCAGTGAAAACCACCATA
This sequence comes from Ptilonorhynchus violaceus, assembly GCA_013397565.1. NCBI lineage: Eukaryota > Metazoa > Chordata > Aves > Passeriformes > Ptilonorhynchidae > Ptilonorhynchus > Ptilonorhynchus violaceus. The sequence goes on from VZRJ01001791.1 coordinate 214,892, forward strand.
TTTTCAGCAGGACAGACTTATCAGAATGGTTAATTGTTTACATGCTACAGATATATATTAAGCACAAACATAATTTGTTTTGAAAAAAATCAGAGTTAAAAATGTAATTGCAAAAGAAAATCAGATAAAAGAGGGTCTCGAAGATTACAAACACATGACGTGTGAAACGACAGTGCCTTTTTTCAAACTACTTTCCCACTGTTACAGTGATATGCTTTGTATTTGCCAATTCATATTGCAAAATTAATTTTCCAGAAAAACTCCTTCTTGTGTCATTTACAGAATTCAGGATGTAGGGTGCTTACAAAGGTGTTCTTTCTAGTATGGAGAAATTTCACTGCATTTCTTATGTCATCAAATCTGATCAATTTGAATAATCACAGTATGTTAACATCTCAAAGCTAACTCCTTTCATTCCAGTGAAGGAAATAAAATTTAGTCCTACACAATCATGCAAAAAATAGAAGCCGCGTCAAAATGGTCCTAAGTATTATTCCATAGCACAAAAGTATACAAGGAGTTTCTCTATTTTCCTTTTTGAAAATAAATTGCTGTCAAGGCTGCCCACAATTAGAAGTGCATTTTGTTGACACTTTAGGGTTAGTAATGCATCTTCAGGTTTACATCATGAAGCTTTTCTACAGAAATTTCATGACATGATACTAAGGCAAACAAGCACGTAATACTGAACAGTAATAGCTGAGAAATATTTGTTAAAATTAAAGGGGTTTGCATGCACACAAATATATATATTTCCAAGAGACAAAAAGTTTGAGAGATGTAATGGTAATGGCTAAGGCAAGAAAGGTATCACATGGAAAGCCTGCCTATACAGCTGTACACTACACAGTGCACCTGTACATATCTGTTAACAACAAAAAATACAACAACATCTCTACTCTAAGCTTTAACATTTCCAAACCAGAAGTTAATAGTTTAAAGGGAAAAAGGTTCTCCTGAAATACTATATCAATATGGAACACATTGAAAGTATGTTGCATTAACAGCTTCATTTATCCAAAACAGTCTTTTTTAAGATTACTAAGAGCATGTATAGCTTAAATCCCAAAACTCAATGACTAGAATTGACGTCCAATTGTCAAATGACCTTAAGGCTTTGTTAACCCTACACTTAGCAGTCCTGGAACCAATTTAAATTCTAAAACATCAAATGAAATTCCAGACGGAAGCTTTATCTTTCCACTACACGTGAGAAAGAAAAAAGCAATTTATTTAGTTATCTGTCAGTAAATCAATGAACACTATGGTATATTCATAGGATATATTCTCTAAATATGATGTGACCTCTGAAAGCACCAGAGGTTTAAGTAGGCATGGGAGGGAGACTAAATGTTTTGAACCAGACAGGATTGTGTAAAAAGATTTTTTAAAAATCCTGATGTTGCTCTCACAACAAGCAATACAAGTTTTAGATAGTAGCAGTGCTGGGAAGATAAACCCATACTGTGCTCTTAGAAGTAGTCACCCCTTCAGAAGCCAAACCAAACAAATCTAAACATGCAGTTCAGGAACACAATTTCCTCTTTTCTATAAGTATTAATTCTTTACCTTCAAAGGAAGAGTTTAACATCTTGCACTAGTTCTCCTATGAAAATTCATGAATTGACAGGAATAGTCTTTAGCCAAGAATGAAGTCATACATCTGCACACTTGAATTCTTTGTAAGAAGTCCTAAGGCTATAATTTGATTAATATACATCTTAATTAATAATAAAAAAGTGTGCATTATGGTAATCATTATGGCACATACACCTTGGAAATCTACTCATAGCTATTACTGCTATTACTTAAGAGAGAAAAGGAACAGGAAAAGATGAAAAGTAATTTTAGCTATGATTGTGTTAGTAATTAAACCAAGTAGAGAATAACAAGAATGATCTAAGTCTGTGAACTAGGAAGGTCTGTCTATGACCAAGCTGAAGAAACTTCCAAGACAATCTCTATTACTGTTCATCTTAAAACCCCAGGTACCCTAACAGAAGCACTGGCAGCCAGACAACTCTCCTGGAAAAGTTCTCTGGTTGCAGGCTTATAGCATCCATGCAAATTGCTAGGAATTAGAAAAGCCGACTGATCCAAGAGTTTCTGTTTCAGAACTGCAACCAGTATAACCTTCTATAACACCAATATACGTACAAGTGACCTAACAAGCTTTTAGTTTATCTCTGTGAACTTCAGAAGCAAGAAATTTGAAAACCCTCCAAATTACCAAAAGTCAAATAATGTCAATAAAGACATAATTACCATGCTGCATTAAAAACTCCCTAAAATTACAGCTGAAATTAACTGATGTATAAAGTAAGTTTCATGAGACTTTTGCCAGTTTTTTGCATAAGTTTTAGGCAGACATATCTCTGAAGAACCTACAACTTGACTGGAAAACAGCCCAATTAAAAATTACAACTGAAACTAACTTGATATGAAGATGTAAAAGTTAGAATTAAAAGCACTTAGCCCAAAAAACAGAGTCAAAAAAATCCCCTAACCCAACAATCAAACTTTCTGATACAGTTTTGGCCTTGGCTGATGTCAGTCACAGCTGATGTTGGTCTCACGACATTTAAGTTAAAAATTCAAATAGTTCCTGAAGGGGGATGGGGAAAAGAACATGAGCAAGCAACCCCAGAAGAGTTCTAGGCATGTATTTTCTTCCAGTTTGACTAAACCCCACTCCTAAATCACTTATAGATTACTGTCAAAAAGCTTTCTGATGTATAATAAAAATTTTAAAAAGTCACATACATATAAGAACTGCTTCACTTTTGCCAGAAATCTAAACTGCCTCTGGTAGAACTAAGAAATACTTACTTTTAAAGAGTTGTATTATATTGTAGTTAGCAAAAAGTCACAAAATCTTGTAACTCTCACCAACAATAATTTGCAAAAAAGAGTTAAGATTGGTGTCCTCTGTGAACTTACATAACTAAGCAGGAAAAAACAGCTGTCTAAGTTTTGGTGTTTCATCACAAAATTATGACTTGTCTCTATGTTTTATTAGTATTGACTTAATGGCTCCTGTCATATTTAGCAAACAGTATATCAAGCAAAGGTCTCTAAACAGTGTAAGACTCCACTGTGTATAGTTTTCATCACACTATAAAGCTTTTACTTCCACATTTCATGTCTTTTGACACATGGCCAAAGTTGATTTTCTACACCCTCCCCCCTCACTATTAGAGTCTGAAGGCAAAAGTCGATTTTGTTTTTAACCTTGACGAGCACCTGATGACACTGTCTAGCAGGCCTTAACAAAACACATATACTGCATGCTTCACAAAGTATAAATTGCCACCCAAAATATGTGAGTAGTATACCTGGTATGAATCACTGATAAATTCCAAAACACGATCCCAACTGGGAGCTTGTATCTGCAGAGCTAGCCTGAAATGACACTTTACAGTCTAGCTAGTGTAGAGAGCCTTGTCTCTAAATAGATGCTGCTTTAAGACGGGAATCTGAATTTCTTTTCTGAGTAGAAAAAATAAGATGACAGAGACATACATCATATTCTTGCAACACAAGAGAAGGGAAAAATCTTGCATTTCCATTCATATTTTAGAAGATACGTAACTCTCACTCTACAAAATTTTTTAAAAGATGCCTTTGTAAATTTTCAATTGTTTGATTAAGGACATACCATTTACTAAATCGTAAGTATGTTAGCAGATACTGATGATCTATTAAATTGACATTTTCTGCTGAAACAATAGAATAGCAGGGTTCTTAATGAGGAAGGACCAATCCTTCCTGTCTCTTTTGGAAGCGGTTGAATGTACAAAAGCAATATGCTGCTCTGTTGCATGCTGCCTGAATTTAATGTAGGTAATTAAGAACTTGTCCAAATGCATCTATAAGCTAATATGATTTTTTTTCCTTAAATACACTGTTGTTGTCTCAAAGTATACAAATTTTCTAAACCAACCACATCACATACATAAGCACTTTTTCTAGGAAGATTTAAATACTAAGTACTAATACTCCCTGAAGATTACTAGTTGTACAGCCATTGAAAATGTCATTCACAGAAAAATTAATTTTGAAGTATTAAAATACAGATGCTTACAAGATGAAGAATTCAATGGAGGCACATCTTTCAAAATAAAACCAAGAATGCGTAAGTTCCTTGCATTTTTGAAAACACCAAATGCAGATATTAAATGTCCAAGAAAGGGAGAATGCAAAATCCAAAAGTGGTCTGACTATCTCATATAGTTCCAATCCTATAAATAAATTAATGGGTACTGCTCAAATATAACAGACTTATTACTTGTGGAAAATTGCACAGCAATTACTGAAGTCTAGGCAACAAACTGAAAGAACTGCAAATAATGAGAAATATTAAATGATAACTAGAGAAATTATTTTCAGTTTTTCAAATGACTGTAGGTCCAGCTAACCAAGATACTCTTAGGATGGTAAACAGAAAGAGAATTACATGGTTAAGAAATTAACTGTTTTGTACAAGACCTGTTTTAAGACATTCCTAAATAAAATAGTCCAGGTAAATTCAGCTTGAAAGTATTCAGTTTCAGAAACTAGTTTTGGGATTTCTACCCATCTTTTTCTTTACTTCAAACCAATAATCAATCAGTGCCAGATCCTGGTTTTCAGTTCTGTATCATCTTAAGGTGAAGGCATTTCTTTTATGGCTAACTCCCTTTCTGCCTTGGCAGCAGAGGACCAGAGGACCAACAACTATAGAGAGAGCAATATTTGGCAATTGAGACTATCCTCTGAGATGTATTTCTTTTTTCTTGTTGGGGAAAAAAAATGGCAGAACTATGACCTGGACCACAATTTCAATTTGTTTTGGTTGGGTTTTGTTTTTGTTTTGTTTTTTTAACTCCGGTTCATTCTTTCAGTAGCTTATTTTTATTCTAGTCTGCTTCATTAAAAAAAGGCATGAAATTACCTACCTCTGCCCAAGGCCTGGAGAAAAGTGGCATCCTAAGGAAAGGAACAATGTTATGCTTCTAAAAAATAAGCTTTACGTTCTCCAGACTCTTGGATGCTGTGAGTGATGTCATAAGTCAGAATCCCTCAGGTAAATCATGGTTCTCATGGGCTACCTTCCTCACACAGATACCTGAATTTCAAAACTGCTTAGAAACCAAACAGGGCTTTGCAGTGCACAAACACCTCCACTCTTAATCCCTATAAACAACATTTTTGTACAAGTAAATTTTCACTTTTAGAAGAAAAATCACTGTTTAATCACAATGTTGTTTATTATTATTATTGCTACTAATACTCTGACTCTGGAGTTCTGAAGCTTTTTCTGCCATAAAGGGAACCAAGCAGGGGAACAACACTAAATTTGTGAATAAGATCTTGGGTCTATCAACATCAATAAATTCTGAGATAGGATCTCCTTTTGATTTTGAAATTTATTTATTTAAAAACACAAAATACAGAGACTGTTATGGTTGCTTTCTTCAAGTTTCTTTTAAAGATATCATGAACAAGAAATACAGTAGATGCGTGATGGATTAAAATCAGTTTCTAGAAATAAAACAATTAAAACAGACTAAGAAAAATATTTATGGTGAGTGAACAAATCAAAAAAATCAAATTCAGATGTTCAAAAATATTTGAATGCCATGAGATGACTTACTTATATAAGAGGTGCGAAGCTTTTTCACAGACTCTGAATATAAGTTAGAAAGGCCGCACATGCAAGAAGCCACAGTCAGCATACCTTCATGAAGCAATGAGAAAAGGAAAGACGGAGACACTCACAGTACATTTGAGACAGAAAAGCCAGCCCAGTAACTTGTACAACCAGGTTATTAAAATGCTCTTGCCATGCAGATTGTTAGTATTAGAAGTTAAGATGAAAAAAATAGGACTTCATATAACAGCTATATTCATGAGCAAAAAGGACTTTAATCATGGACATCTTAGAGACAGTTGAAACAGAGAGTTACGTGGATCCAATTTATTGGATTAAAATAACAAAAGTTAAGAAAACACAGGCAAGTGATGTTTAAAGCTCCAAAAGGCAGTTTATAACCTAAATGCATGAAGCCCTTTACTCCGAAGACAAATTAACACAGTCAACCAGTAAAGCTATTTCTTTCTCTCAAAAGCAGGTTTTTTTAGTTCATACAAGAAAATATTTTATTTGACAAGATACCAACTGGGTATGTTCTGCTCTATATTAATGATTTTTAGATCAGTTTTCTCAGTTGAAATAAGCTAACTGGTGTTAACTGCATCTTTTACAAACCAATGATTTACTAAAATACGTCCTAGAACATCCATTTCAATTTGAATCAAGTATTACCTGAAGAACTTACGAGGACTTTATTCTGGATTTCCTAAAGATATCAACACCTGAGCATGAAGAAGGGTTTTTTGAACAGTTTGTTTATTATCAAAAAATAATCATTTGGGGAAGCAGCGACACTATTTTTCTGTCTTTAGCTGTCTTCTGAAATAACTTAGGAGTATCCATGACATATCAGGGAGAAGAAAATATTAAAATACTAAATTTTCCTTTTGGTTACAAAAAGCTTGGCATTTTGACTGAAAAATAACTTTCCTTTTCAGCTGAAAAAAAAACTTCAGCATATTTTTAAGTCCTTTTTTTTTTTTTTCCCCACAGAAGAGATATATTTTACCAGTTTGTATGTGGAAGTTTATTTTTTTCATTTAAATCAAAGGTTTCCTCTCAAGCATAACATAACAGCATTAACAACACAATATGATTCAGCTTATCAGGGACATTTCTAGTCAAAGTTTAAAACAGGAAGCCAAAAGATCCCAGCAAATACACAGGCTACCTGCAAGCATTAATGGATTTACAGAAGCATGGATGTAATGGAAATGGATACCAGCTTTATCAGAAATATCAGGATACTTCTTCATGCCATGTTAAGTTAAATTCTTGTAAACTGCATAAATCCATTGTAAATTTATACTTGTGCCTATCCAAACAATATTTTTCCAGTTTGCTTTTTTTTAAAACATACATTACACTGAAAAATAAGTAATGGTATCAAGCATCAGTAGATTCCACTAAACAACAATTTTGAAGGAAAGATGAATTAACAAACCTGCAACCTAGGGACAGATCAAGAAGAAAGGATGAAACTACAGTGAAGAAAAGTATGTTTGTATTCAAAGAATATACGCTAAGACTACACGACCAATTGTGTCTTTCTTCCGAGCATGAAATATATTTTGTGTTACTCACCTCCAGATGGTTGCCGAGATTTTCGGGGTGATCGTGGCTCCCTGCGATAAGGATCATTGGAGCCATACAGTTCAATAGTGCCTAGATTCAAGAGCACTGTCTTCTGGAGGTAATCAACCATGGCAATACCATTACAGTTTCCAAAAACTACTCTGGAAAAAGAGAAGTGCAAGAAAAGACAACGCTAATTAAATGTTGGTAACATTTAATATCAATATTTTTTACTGTTGAGCATTTAATCCTTCCTAATTTTTACGAATTGTCCTAGATTGCACATATTTATAAATTACTATTTTAGACTGCAGTACTGTCTAATTGTTCTCTTGTAAAAACATGGCACTGAGTAGAACAGACCACTGCCGATCTATCTGACAGAGCCTTAAATGACACTTACAGTGTGTCACGTACAGTGCCAGGTGAGGAAGAGTGATGCTGATTTGCTTCTGCTGTTAGCATCATCAGGATCCTTCCATGTCCCAAAAGGATCTCTCATAAGCACAAGGAATTGATTACCTCTGTGTTGCTGTGCAGCTCATGTGAACACACATGGAGACTTAATTTTAAACCACACTGACACAATACTGCAAAAACTGCGTAGAATATACTTACAGGCCATACGCTGAGTTGACTGCTAAGCTGGTTATCTGTTGAGGAGGTTCTCCACTCACCCACACTAGCTGGATAACGAGCTCGATTTGGTAGCCTGGAGACTGCTTGAGAGGAGAATTTTTAACTCTGCAAAGTAAACAAAACACGGCCTCTCCATTGTCTCCATTTTTTCCTTATGGGATCAGAGTTCATTAAATTCTACATCACACTGGACTTTAAAAAGTTGGAAAATTGTAAAAACTATAATCAAAACAAATAAAAGCAATCAGAAGAAAAACCCACATTGAAACTGGGAATTCAACTTCATTAGGGGCCCTTTTGATTCACTGCCTAAATGAAAATTAATTGAACAATGATCACAAATAATTCATTTTTCCCAAGTTCAGGACAAGGCATAATAGTGCTATTATGCTGTTTTTCCTTGGATAGATACAGGTGTTCAGCCAGTGTCTGAAAAGAAGTTGTTACCCATTTTTTTCAGAGCTCCCAAAAGGAATGGAAGGTAGTGAGAGGCATACGTGGAATAAGCAAAATGAAAAGGGAAGCAGAATCACAATGCATTGAGACAAATGCAAAGAAAAAGCTGATGATACGGCAAAACCAAAATGAAAACAAGGAAATTATTGTAATGGTAGAACAGTTGTATGCAATGAATCTGGGACTGGGGGAATTGAAGGTCCTGGAAAGATTTTATTTGCACGCTGACAAACAAACTTATGCATGTTCTGCAAAGGATTAGGTCTTGCATTTTTTAACATGAAAAAGGTTACATAGAACAATCTCCTGTTTCCCAAATTCCTCTTATTTTACCCATTCACTCTCACTAATGGATATTTTGGTTTGTCAATACTTTACAAAAGTTCAGAATTTTCCAATTTTTCTACTCAGATGAGTTCTCTTTAGAGATACACCTCTCCAACTGAGTACCATCAACAGAATTTGAAAACTCTCACCCACATAAAGCAAACTTATCAGAATTAGTTATTTTCTGAATGGCTACACTCAAGGAATTAAAATCCAAGTTTGTATGTTAAAACTTCAGAAAACGAAGTACATACTTAATTTCATATCTCTAAGGTACACATTACATATTTCTTACCTAGTGTTAGAAAAAATGATGACTCAAAAACCACATAATGCACTCTTGTAGAAGAGCAAAAAAAGATTAGTCTTCTTTTAACTATAATTTCTCTAAATGGGTAAAAGCTCACACAAAAAAGGTTGCAGAAAAAAAACCCCAAATTTAAAAGATCAAAAAACTTCTCAGACCTACATCGCAAGCACAATTAGGCATCATGTCAAGTGAAGATCCATGACAAAGGGACATACATTCACTTAATTTTTTTTTTCAAAATACCAGGTAGTTCCCTTGGAGAGTTTTCAAAAACGAAATATATTTATAAGCCTAAAGAGTTAGCACTCAGCTACCTACTTGTAAGAATTTTCACCACTTTTGACTTGGTTCTAAAACTTAAGGCTGCAAAACTAACAGATGAAACATATTCAGACATACTTGGCCTGAAGTTAAGGAGAGCCACAAAACATCAATTTTCCTACTCATTTCAATGGACAGTAAGATATCAAAGTGACTGAACTGCTGCTATTGGAAAACATTTGCTCTAAAGTACAATCATCTATACCTATACTAACACCTATGCCAAATTTTCCTAAACCGGGTAAATCATAAGGCAAGGATTTCAATTGTTTTTAAAAATCAGGTTATGAAGTTTAAAGAAATTAAGATTGCAATATTTGTTTCTTAAAACAGAGCTCAACTTTTAGATACTTGGAAAACTTTTCTCTACAAAACATTTTCACCAGTGATGACATTATCTGTAATAACATCAAAGTACCTATATTCTAATCATATATCCTTGCAAAGTTTCATACTCAATGAAAGCATGACAGAATATACTTACTTTAAACACGGGACATTATCACGAAGTCCATCAGATGAACTGCTACTAGTAGATGGATGAGACTGGGGAACAATGGATTGAGGATTGGAACCTGTGCCTGGAGTTGGTACAGCTGGCACCTGCTCACCATCCGGAGTTTCAACATCATTTATTTCATATAGGAGACGCACTTCCAGCATCTGTTAATTAAAGCAAAAAAGTCATCAGTTGAGTTTGCCTTTCAAAAAACTGGATATGAAATAAATTAAGTGAAACTGAAGATAGTAGTGATGAAAGTGACATCCAGGACTTTTCCATCTTTTAAAAGATAACAGTAGTTTAATAAACAGTGCAACCTAAACACATGTAGTCTTCAGAAACGCAAAATCATACTATTACAGACTGAATATCTGAAGATTGCTAGAACTTAAAAGTCTTGACATATTTCCCAGTTTTTAAAAGTTTGCTTCTTAATATTGAAAGAAATTAAATACTGGACCCTTTTAATTATCATTCTGCTGACATACAATCTCAGTTAGGAAGATGATTTGGTTTACGTAATTCAGGAATGGTAAAACAGAGCTAAAGGCACATGGACAGCTACACTTTTACTGACGCAACACTGAACACATGGGATTTAATTCCATATTTGACGTTGTGCTGAACTAGATTACACATTTTAAAGAACTGTAAGCTCATCGTGACTTCAGATTTCCTTCTCCAGGACCTGTAACAATATTAGAATTAACTGCAGTGCAGTGTAAAGAAAGTTTCCCACTGTTTTATCATAATGTGCAAAATAGAACTTAACTCATGGACTGAAACAAACAACAATATAGTATTTTTATATATATATATATATATAT
>VZRJ01001791.1:225504-292937 GCA_013397565.1 Ptilonorhynchus violaceus
TATATATATCTATGATTTTTAAAGCATTTAAGAGTACTGAAGAATAGCTTGATAGGGGCTGATTCATAAAAATTGTTTAGAAAAAACTATTCCCTCAAAAGAGAATGTACTTGTACGTAAGTAAACACCAGAAGAAAAAATCAGGTCCTTAAACTAAGACTTATCCTGAGGGAGCAGAGAAGGAAGGGGATGGGGTGTCTACATGTGTGTGTGTGTGTGTTGCAGGAAGGAGGTGAGAGAAAAAACAACTACATTACAATTAACATCTTACTTAGAACATATAAAATTTTATAACTAAATGGCTTCAAGTTAGCTTTTAGTTCATACCTTCAAATACATAAATTTGCATGTGTGGGTCTGATTTAACAAAAGACTTCTCAAACTCTTGTAATAAAATCATTGTATCTTACACAAAACAGTGACACAGCAAAGTCCTTAACAGATTTCAGGGCATGCTTGGCACACTTGTTCTCTTCTAGCTCTGCATAATGCAGAAGACAGGACAGATGGCAATTATGAGGACTCAAGGAATCAACTCCCTAAAAGCTTTGAAATTCTTCAACTCCATACATCATTCACTTCTGTTATGATTTTACCTCTGACACAGCCAAGTTTTGATCCTCTATTTGTTTTGATAGACAGACCAAAGAATGATTATTGGCTGCAAAACCCGAAAAAGTCACTGAAAACCAGTATCTTGGTGTGCAATATTGACTTTTGTTGAATTTCATAATTAATTAGTTTCTCTCCAAAAAAACACATCTCTTTGAGTCAGTTATTTTTGTCCATTTCACTAATAAAATTAAAGACAACTAAGTAGTAAATTGCTAGAACAGTCTTATTATAGCTAAATCCTACAAAGTTAAGAAATGGTTATAACTATTTACCGGAATGACTTCTGTTGTCACTTCCTGCTTGCTGAACCTGTAAATAATGACATGTGCAGAAACTCCAGCTATGCACAGCATTCTACTTTCTGGACACCATGAGATGATCTGAATAGCATATGGATCTTCATCTACTATATCTGTGTTTGGCCTGTCATCTTTATTCCGTGATTTTTCAAATACTTTGGCTGTTTTTAGCTTATAGAGTACTTGCAGTGTTACTAGGAGCAAAGCAAAAGAGAAAAATTAGTTTTGATCTAAACAGATATTTTTCTCGTTAACAGGTTTTTTTAAATGTAACAACTTGTCTTCATAGATAAAGCTATTCTATTCAGCAAAAGAGGGCAGAGTAGAAGCAGTGAATATCTGTGTTGCCTCTGCCTGTGCAGTACACCACTTGACCATACAGGATCAGTTAGTATAAAAAATAACCCAAACACTGATCCTGACAGATATATACTAAGTCACAGTTATAAACTAAGCCCTCACAGTTTCTCAGGGCTTTACTGTACTTAAGGATCTCTTTGTAACATCTAGTTACATATGCCATACCCACAACTTAATCATATCTTGGCAGAGGAAGTTAAGCTCCTTTTCTTTTGTTTCATAATATTTCAAATCCATGGCCTTTCACCTGTGCTCTCATACTTAACAGCCCCAGTTCCTCCAATTTATATTTTAATTTGTCTGATCATTCAAAAGTGCTGCCCTCCAATCAGTCCACATTTTTGTTGATAATAGATTTCCTAAAACTGTTCTAGTGAGGCCTTTCCACAGTTTTAAATAGAGAGTTACTCCATGTTGGTTTTACCAACGTATCCCAACGATTATGTTTTTTATACAACACAGACTGCAATTCATAAGACATCCATTTTTTTTCTCAGAAACTAAGTTCTGAGTGTACATCATTGATACTATATTCAAGCAAATTGTCTTTGATATAGCTAATTCTGAAATAGTATCTTTCCCAACTGTCATTCTAATTCTGTGTTACATTTTCTTTTTTAACTGTCTTCATGCTGATTTCAAACTTCACAGGCATATTCTCTAGTCAAGGGCCCAAACCACGGCTATAATTACTAATCACAATATTAGAAAAACTTAAAATTATAGTATCCTTTCTCCTCTTCCATATTTCTGTGTTTTTACCTGAATCACATTTCTCTAGTTCACCTGTAAGACTGTCCTATTAGAAAGACTTAATTTTTAAAATCAAGATAGAGGACACTTGAAATTTCTCCTGTAATAGGTTATTTATCTGTTTTAGAAAGAAACTAAGTATCTTAAACAGAATCTCCTTTTAACAAATCTATGCTGAATAAAATGTTTAAGCACACAATCAATCAGGTTTGGTTTCCCCTCCTCCTCTCTCCCAGGTTCCACTCCCACTCCGAACCGAAATTAAAGATCTAAAACACTCCAAATAGTCCTCCGCCCAATTTTTAAACATATACATTGCATCTGTTCCCTCCCACAACCACACATGCCTTAGCCTTTTGGAATCTCACCAGTTTTCCACAAGTTTTCTAAGACAACTGATGACGATTCCAAGATTGCTTTAAACAGCTTTTAAGTACCATGAGTAAGGTTAGTCCAAACCAGACCAATTCAAACATCTAACTTTGTGCAATCATTTCTACTTTGAGTTCTTGCTGCATTTTTCACTGTGAGCTGTGTAGACCATCAGATGTAATTAACCCTTTAACTGAAGATGAAAATCTAAAACTGCATAGGAAAAAAATCTCTACTGAAAACACTTACTTGCTGATGCATCCCAAAACTTGATTGACCCGTCAGCATGTCTATAAAATATTAAAGAAATTAGTGAGATGATGAAATGATTAGTTGGAGTGCTAGACCACTGTTACTGATTAGAAAACATACAGTTAACATTCTGTTTTTATTAGTATTCTTAGTGACACTTTATTTTCACAATTTATTAAAAGCGAGTATTTTACCAACATGTGCTCCAATTACTTTGGACAGAAGAGATTAAAAAAACATATGGAGGCTAACTCCTTGATGATTTCACTGTACTAATACTAATTTACCATTTTAAATACCGAGTGCATACCTTACCATGCACTGTTTCTTAAAAGATGTCCTATATTAGGAACAACACTTGTAAAGATGTCTAAATTTACAGTATCCCACTGTAAATGAGTCACCTAACTTGTTTATTTAGCCTTAACTCTGAGAATCAGATGACTATATTTTTTCAGGACTGTCTCAAAGTCTCTGCAATGTGTAGTATAAGGTGACAGTAATACTGATTAGGGCTAATGGGCTGTTCTAAAATAACTTTAGTAATGCTCTCACTTTCAGTGATGCACTGTACAGTTATAGATTAAATTTTGCTTATGTTCCTTACAGTAGTTATTAGAAAGATCAGTCCCAAAATGGTCAGATTTAAGAATAAGATTTAAGTATTTGGTTGTCCTTTTTGAGATAAAAAATAGGCTTCCCTTTCAGAACTGAACTCAATAACTACTTAATGGACTTACCATACTTTAAAACCAGTACTCAACTATTTTGCAAAAATTAAAGAATAAAAGGTAATTTTGATCCAGAACACTTTGATAGCAAGCACACATAATCACAATATCACCTCATCATAATAATACCTGTAAAACACCTGCTATCATTTTGTTTCTACCTTCCCTTCCACATTCTGCTTTACTGTCTCAGTAACACCTCAAGGAGATTACACCAAGGACTTGTCTGGTGATCATAATTTCATAAATCATTCAAGCCACTCATACAAAACAATGTTCTAAAAGAGAAACAAGAACTTTTCACTCTGCTTAATCAGCTAAGAAAGTTATTACTATACTATGGTATTACTTACCCTGTAATAATTATCTCTGGATAGCTCTGAGTGATCAAACCCCAGTTGCCTCCACTGATAGGCCATTCCTGGAAGATTAACAAATACACTGAGGAAGAAAATATCATACAGTGCAAAGTTAAACCATTGAAATTACTGCAGATACTGCAGAATCCAGTGTTTCACATGACTTCAAGAAGTAATTAGATATATCTGCTGCAGACAAAAAAAACTTTTAAAAAAAAATTCAACAAGGACTATAAACACCACTCTTGTTCCAGGAATTCCATTAGCTTCCAGTGATATAGCAATTGATAGGAGCACATCAGGAAAACATGATTATAATGTCTGACATGTCCTATATCCTCCCCAGACATCTGCTATTAGCCACTCTCAAAGACATAATGAGTCAGGCAGAGGTCTGATCTTAGTATGGCCACTCATGTTATTTAAAACTTCTGATTCTCAGTATTTTAAAATACAAATGTGTGTAGTAGATGTTGTACCTTCTTGCTGTAACCTTGACGTTTCTGTCGAGCACCAACTGAATAGAGTGCAGGTATGAGATCCACAGGACAATCAGCAAAATATTCACAACACGTAACCGGAGATTCATGTATAGTCAAAGGATAGGGATTCTCAAATATAGGATACCTTTAATGGAAGAAAGAGGATAACTGTTAATCTAGGGAGAAGCTAAATGAAATTGCTCAATAGCTACTGTGATGTTAGGACAAAACTTAATCTTCTTCTGAATTCCAGAGTCTTCATTATCTAAGGTATCACCATTGACTTTGAGGATAAATATTTACATGTTTTTCTTTTGTCCTAGAAGGATGTTCTTCAAAAAGATTTTTCTTCATTGACCATTGGAGATTTTTAATCAGGAACAGTACTGAGATCTTACCTAGTTCCTCCGCTCCTAATCCCTCAACAGTTAGTTGTTACTGCCTATACTAATTTTAAAAGCCTTCATAAAAAAATTTGTACTACCTAGAACTTTTAATCACCCTTAATAACAATGTATGGACTGCTCCATGGACAAAGAAACAAGAGAATCAAAATGTGTTAGGCAGGTATTATTTGTGAAAACTGCAATAGGATACTCCTTTTAAGCAACCTCTTACCACAGCTGTAAACCAGAGAGGAGATGTTATCATTCAAACTTTACATATATGATATTATTGCATCAGTGTGGAGTTACTTTAAGCAATTATTGCCAAATAAATAGCAATTTATTTGGCAATAATATCAGCAAATATTTAAGCAATGACAACAGTCAAAATTACCTGGCCTATCTGATCAGATTTTTCTCCCTGCTGCCTTCCCCAAAACTGCAAGACCCCCAAAACTTCAAACTCCCCTTACAACACTAAGGAATCAACTTCAAAATAAACTGTGATACTTAAAAAGAAGTGATCTATAAAAAATTTTGGTCAGTCAATCAAGCCTGGAAGAAGTCACATGATATTCTACTGATCTACTACACATTAACTTGGAAAAAGTTGATATATCAGGATTATCAGTTGAGTTGAAGAAATTTTATATTTAATATTTAAAATTTTATGTTTTGAGGTATTATGGTAGACTAAAAAGCTATAAAGCAGAACAATAGGCTGATCACCACAGCCAATGATTAAAAAGTCTACAGAAGATTCTTACCCATTTTGTGCAAGGTCAATCAGTACTAAGTCCTTTTCTAGGAGAACAACTACAGCATATGGTTCCTGAAAGTCTGAAAACAACAACAACAACAAGTTACCTATTGGTAAATGGAGCTCATGCATGTACAGCCTCAAGAATGTAATCAGTCCTTACACTCTGGCAGTTGAGATTAGAAAAGGCCACTTAGATGACTACAGGCTTTGACGATATTTTATACACTCAGACTCCTGAATACTCCAAGTTATGTTTGGAAAAAGCACGTTCTTCCTTTCATTCAATATTTTCAACAGCTCAAATAACAGAAAAAGGAACATGCAGAGTAACTTGTATAAACAGGTTATACAAGAGCAAGAGCCGATTTCTGAACAATACCATCCTCCCACCCCCAAACTATTTTTCCTCATATTCAGTTGGGTTTAAGTTATAATCGCTTACAAAATGGATCAAAAGACAGCTGACTTGACAGCAAAATAAGAAACTTGAAAAAGTTTCCAAAGTTTATATTGCCCTCTTTCAGGCAGACCTCAAATTCCAAGCTAAGCAGTTTTATATACTATGATGGAAGTTGACAGCTAAAACCATCGGAATCATCAGCAATATAATACTATTCATGAGAGACAACTCCCTAGACTATGATAAGAAATCCTCCATTGAGGAAGAGAGATTACAGGTTAGTGATGAAATCCATGTAAGCATTGGAATGAATAAAGTCACTAAAAGTTAAAAATAATACAGAAATGCCCTTCATGATTTAGCATTGACTGGAAAGGTCTTGTGTGCTCAAACGTACACTGATGAACACATCTGCTGCAGTAACTACAGCTTAAAGTTGTAATGCTAGTTTTTGTCTGCACATGCTTTTGGGATTAAAAATAAGAAACATGCTATGAGTAATTGGCTTTTTCCTAGAAGCAAAGTAAGCTTTATAATAAACTATTCTATTATGGTGCTTTGGCAAGTACACCACACTTCAGACAACAGGGAAAACAGATGTTGCCACTGCAGTCTGATCCCCAGAGATAAAACAGAAAGACAATAGTAAAGAATATTCTGATGGGATAAAACTCCAGAGATAAGAAGTCAAGGTACGGAGAAAAACCTTTACAGAGCTTACCATTAGGATATGGTGTTTCACACAGGGTTAGAAAATCAACAATAGAATAATCCATTTCTAGCACAGCAGTACTTTTCCCATGCATAACTGTTAAACAGGGTCTTCTTCCTACAGTGTCATATGACAAGCCTCCTGAGAGAATGATGAAAGGCTCCCTGGAATAAAGCAGAGTCATTAAGGATCAAGTCAAGATAATGTGCTAAAAGAGACTGGGCAGGTTTTGCAACCTTACAATAAAGTTCAATGAGATATCATTAAGCAGAGAGAGTAAAAATAATGCAAACCTGCTCTCCATGCAATGTACAGCCTGGGTACGTATTTCAAAACTTAAGAGTTAGAAGACTATAATTAAATCAGGTATCTCCTCCAAACTTTTTGTTCTATATTGCTTATTTAACCAATTTTTGCAACTGCTTTGCAAGATGAGATTTTTAAAAATTTTGTACAACTTTAGAATTGTTTCTTTTATACTGAACTTCAGATTCAGATTTGCCAACTGTCCCATTTACCCATAACATAAAACAGTCCAGCAAAATCAGGAAGAAATAGTCCCATTTACTCGCTGTACAGTAATATGACTGCCTTGGAGAAGCAACCAACTGCTTAATAAGCTTCAAAGACCTAACATCATCTAAGTAACATCACACATTTACTCTACATGTTCAATCCATTTTCTCCCCTACCACCATGCACAAAATTCTAGAAACTATTATGTCATAGACTACTTTTGCATAATCAAATAGCTGAGCAGAGGAAAGCAAAAATACTTCTTCTACTCTTGAGAAGAAATTAGAAGCTGCCCTTGAAATTTTTTAAAAAAGCTTTTACAGAAACATACTTTTAAATACATCCATATTTTTCCAATATGCGCATAATGTACAGTTTACTATTTCATTTATTGAAAAGCTAGATGAAGTAAATATATCCATTTTACCAGGTATTTTCTTATTTCCGGACTGTCAAGAGTCACTTATACTGCATTTGTTTGAAATAGGACATAATACTTTTTAGAGAGTAGACTGACTGTTTATAAGTATACAGCTCAAGAAATAAATGTTACTTGTTACTGACTATTGCCTCAAATTTCACATTATATTTCTCAAAGGAAAATAGGCACTTTATATCTATCAGTTGCCTCTGATCTACTTTTATGCTCACTTTCTGTAGAAATGCTACCCTTTGTTTGCATCTTGCTTGGAAGCAGCTAGTATGTCAGTATCCGGAGAAAATTTCTAGGGTAAAAAACCATCCTGATATAAAAAGAGAGGCTGAAGGAATAATTTTTTTTCATCCTTTCCTATAATACCATATTTTCCATACTGTCTAAATGGCTTTCACTAGTTGGCATTTGAAACACAATAGCAAGGCTAGATACACCTTTCTTCTTGAAAGCTGCATGTTAAGGGTTTGGTTTATGCACATGCTGCAACTCATGAATTTAAGGCCTGGCTGAAATGTACCCTGTGTTTGTAGCACTGAAGGCAAAGCAGACTGAGAGAAGCTTCCAGCTTCTACAATTATTTCACCATCTGCTTGATCTTCCCGAAAGACCTATGACTGAAGATTTGATAGGATCTAAGTACTGCTGGCTGAGGAAGAGACCTGAAGAGAATGGCCATAAATCAGACCATGGGTCCATCAAATTCAATATCCTGCCTCCAACAGTAGCCCAGAGTGTATTTCTACAAAAGGATTACGTTTTCTCCAAGTCTTCATTTAATCTCAGCTCTTCGTAATGAAACCTCACAGTCTTTTATGGTCAGGTCCATGAAGCAATTTCACGAAAGTTACAAATCTGAATTTAGTCTGATATTTTTCAGGATGTCAGCAAAGAGAAAAATATTGGTGTGGTCTCATTGTGTTGATTTATTGCAGTATTTTTTTATCCATAGAACTAATCAGGTTTTTTAAATAATAATGCTGCCAGGACAATTTGTATTCATTATCAGACTTGCAAATTCACTAAGATCAACTGACAAAAAAAAAGTAACAAATTTCATTTTCTAATTTTCATACATCACAGTGACTATTGTATGTTGGCTTCTCCTGGTTTTATTTCTCAAGGTAATCACACTGCTTTGGGCAGGCTTGCCAGAGTCTGTATCCTTTAGAAGCAAGGAATGGAAGAGCTAAGAATAGAGTACACTCATCTGTCACACAGATTTTTCACAAATGAATCAAAGATTAAACTGACTTGAGTCTGCCAGAAAGACCATTACAGGTTTGTGTATGAATTTTTCATATTTTCATGAAACTGTGGATTTACCATGAACACAGACATGTATTTTCTAATTAAAGTGTTGTCCTTCAGCTGTGATACATATTAGAAGATTAAGGCACATCAATGTTATTAGAAATACATAATTTAAAAGAAAAATTAAAAAGATTTGTACTTTACATAATAGATGAGACTGATGAAACTTTGGTAATTCTATTTTACCTACCTGAAACAATGGAAGACATTTAACAAAAACCAGGGCTCAGATCTTAGAGAATTGCTATGTAGCATTTTTAGCAGCTGCTCATACAGAAATTCTTTGAAACAGTTCTGCTTCAGCAGGTTTGCAAATAATCCCCTTACATGAATTTCCTCATCGGTTAAATCTTTAAAATCACTTGGAGAATACTATAAGAAATTCACTACTAGGGGGCGCAATGGATCATTGAAAACAATTCAGAAAATACAGGATTAGGTCTTGCAGCGTATGAAAACATAATACAATTGAGAGGTGAGTGGCACAAAACCCAGGAGATTGTTTCTGCTCAATTTCAGCAGTAAACTGTCAAATGTGAGCCAGTTTCTGACAATCCAGATGTGTGAGAGAACAGTATATACAGAAATCAGGTCATTGATACCATCTGGCTTACTTTTCAAACCATGAGTAAAATTTGTCAAGGAGCTAATCCTAGTATAAGGACAAAAAAGACTTCAAGAGCTAGTTTACCTTAATACCAGAGGTCCTGAAGTAGTAGTGAAAATAAATTACAAATCCATTTTGGGAAGTGTGGTTTTAAATCAACAAGCTCTCACAAGAAAACAGTACTATTCAATTAAATGAACAGATCAAGAACTTTCACGTAGAGGGAGACATCACTATTAATGCAACCTCTGGGTCCCAATGACAAACATCCATCCTGCTAAGAGGCACTGTTCAGTTAGGCAATGACAGCTGCATCAGCTACCAAGGCAATATCCTTCTGGATTATGTTTTATATGGAGACTTTTGAGCTCTAATTTCTATTAGACAAGGGCAATTCTACCATAATGCCAATATCAACCAGAGTAAACACTGTAAGGTACTGAACCTGTAGGAGTGGAAAGGGCCCTCGGAAGGACTGAATCCAGAGGGGGAGGAAGTGGCACCAGGAAGCTCAAGAGCTTCTGTAGATTCACTTCAGACAGAAAAGGTATGCATAAATGGCAATATGGGAACCATATACCAAGCTCAGAAGGTAACCGACCTTTGAAATTAATTGCTTCACAAAAAGATGGAGTATTTTAGATGAAAAATGGCTGCAGTACAATGACATCATGCTCTGGGATTGCAAAATTATGCCAGTTTGCACAAGGAATATACCATGAATTTGCCTTTTTGACCCTCTATCTGTCAATAGTAACCTTGCTACATATATTCTCCCAGAAATAAAGCTGCAGACATGCTCTTATTGTAGGGTAATTTACTTTGGCTCTGGAGATTTCACAGGTACTTTTTGCAGTAGACTTAAAAACCAAACCAACCAAACAAAAAACAACAGAAAACCTGACAGAGTTAAAAAATAAATGAGGAGCCTGTGAAAGTCAGAAAAAGCCTCATGTCCTCCTGTTTCCCTGACTCCAGATTTACAATATGGAAAACATAAAGCAGAGAAAAAAAAAGAAGTGAGAAGGAATTAATAAGAGCTGCAACAGTAAAAAGAATAGTGTCTGTACCCCTTAATACAGATTGCCATCCATTGTGTCCTTTCCTTTTGTGTAGTTCTGAACCCCTTTTCTCCAAAAAAAGTTTTTTAGAATTAGAAGCTGTAAAGAAAGCCATTAAGATCATACCAACGAAATGTTTTCCACTGGAGGAGATATTGAAACAAACCTAGATCTTTGAGCACTCTAGATAGATAAGGGAGAAACAAAAAAGTGTGACAGAAAGATGTTAGGGTTCAAAATAGAGCATGGAATGGAAAAAGTGCATGTTTTTTCATAATAAAGAATTGAAATATAACTTAAATATCCATTAAATAGTACCTTTCAAATATAAGGTTTTTTGCTTTGTTTTTCAAGAACAGTTATAGCAGTCTGCTATAGAATCAAGTTTACTTGATATGTTTCTTACATTGTTTCAGTAGCCTGAAAAATTTTGTCCTGTCCAGAAATTATTCTGCTCTGTTAAACCATGGGTAAGAAGTGACAGTGCCTTAGATAAAAGTTGAAATTTTATCTTGCTCATACTTAACCAATTCCAAATGGTAAATAGAAAATCTATCAAAATTTTAGGTATGGAAAGGTAATTCTGTCTTGCCTTAAAATTCTTACGAGATTACAAGTGAAACTGAAAATGGACGTGTGAACTGAAGACCTCGTAGCAGTAAATGAATGGACATTTCCAGTGCACTGTTTCACCACCACAGTGCAAATTGGAGGGGTTTTGTCTGTTGTGGTTTTTTTCCCCTCTCTCTTAATTGAGGTTCAGGAAAAGTATCAGTAATTATAGATTTAACAGTACACTGAAGATAGAAAACATTATAGAGAATAGTAAATTGACATGTGTCAAAACATTCAGCTAGGATAAACACTGTAAAATGAGAGGTGTAACAGAAAAAAAGAGCCCAACACTAAGAAAAGTTGCCTCCCCAAACCCTCATGAATTCTTAGGAATTGTACGAGAATACACTCCTCTTTAAACTGTGTGAGAAGTCAACTAGTTTTCACATTGTAATACTACAGTTTCACAGAACAAGCTTCAAATTAATCTTCTCCTTCAGAATGACTATTCATAAAAGAAGGCTTTTGATTGCAGAAATTGTAACTTGCTGAAGCTGAGATTTTTTGATTATCTCTTTCTTTAGATCAGCTTTTGATATTTCATTTGAGAAAGGATTATGCAGACAGATGTAGGCTTCTGCGAGTAAAACATGGCTTTCCAGCTGATCGTAGATTTTTATAAAACTGGGAGCTAGCCACAATTTTAGCAAAATTCTAGCAAAAAATAAAAATACTTAAAGCCAGTGGTATTATGAGTGTATCAATACGTACTACATTGCATCATTTAAGTAAGCCTCTTCTATAGATTTGAATGCCTGGAAAGCAAACAAAAATGATACACAAACAACCCAAGAATAAAAGAAAACAAAAAAAAATTAAGAAAAAAAAAATCAGCTTTTGCAAGTAGCTGAACAGATTTCCATGAATATTTTATCTTTATATTGCACTTTTTACTCAAACACTTTAAAGCCCTTTAGAGCCACAAATAAAAGAAATTCCACACAGTTCATGAAATCCATCAGTCCTAATTGCAGTCTTGGTAACAAAACATGCTACTCTACATACTGTAATTCCATCTGAGCCTCTCATTGCAATTAGTGCTTTGTTACATTCTCAATGTGCATAATTAGGCACATTTCACTGCATAAATTACTGCACTCTACTAGAAAAACTTCACTTAATAACATTTTTTGGGGGGAGGAACATGTTCAGAATATTTGCATTAGAGCCACTATTTGCCGAAGTTCAATTTATCATGTCTGTGTTTTGGTGTCTTCTGTGCTTTATCAGCCTTTTTTCTTTAAAACTCTCAAAAATTTGAGCAAAAATACAAACAAGTTTTAGCAGCATGAAAGAAGCATATAGATAATGCATTACCAGTACCTTTACCTAAGTTAAGGTTTGTATATAGTAATTCGTTCATACAAATTTTTGTAGTTTATTCATCAATATCTGATTTATCCAAACTAAAGCAAAGCTGTACCATAAGAATGTGCATCCCAACAACTGGGAAACAAAGTACATTCCCAGAGTGCTGCACTTCTTTCACATATGTTCATTTTGCATACAAAATGACAAGTCTTACCCAGCTCTAGTTGTTTTATATTCCACCTTAAGGATAGGTTTGCAGGGTTCTGGCTTCTTTCCATCCTTCAGCTGCTTTCCTGAAATAAATTATTTTCCCGTATTAATCTTACAGTTCCATAACATCATGGCAAGTAATGAAATTCACTGTGCAACTTGAGAAGTATAACATTCATGCAAACATATATTCAACAGCTTTGACAGTTATAGAGTATGCCTTGGAATAGTATAATTAAAAAGCTCTCAATACACCAACTTAAAATGTCTAGGAAAAAATCAACCCTAAACCGGACTGCTGTAGCATATTTGTTTTCAAACATATAATCCTCCCCTAAAGTGTTGTTTTAAGTAGCACTAGGAGATTTAAAATTTATGTTGTGTCTACCATTTTGCAATTAAAATTGGTCAGCTTACAAGTAAAGTGAGGTTTATCCTGAGCATTACCCTTCAGGGCTAAGACTTCAATTTAGCATGAAAAGCCTGCTCTTCCTCATCTGTGCAATTATCCTCACTGATACATTCACAGAATGTGAATCTGAAGAATCTGAAGTCAATAAGTTCCTAAAACATGACTTAGAGACATGCACACCATGTAAGCCTGGCATTTGTGTAGAACTTATTTGAAGAGCAGCAGCATATTTCACAGAAGAACACCACATAATGTTAAATTCCTAGATTAACGTTAATGCGAGACCTCTCAGAAGTGGAAACATCTTACCAGATGCTTGTCTTATTCTGTTACAAACCTTCCCAAGAATTTATGTGGTAATCTACACATTTATACATAAAACAGATGCTTGCTTATATGTATTTTAAACAACATATGAGATTGTAATGTCAAGCAAAAAGCAAGCCCTACAAAATATGCATTAGCTAAGTTTGAGATCAAGGCCATTGTGTGAAAAGCAAGCTTAAAGTCTAGAGATTTAGAGAAAACTGCACTGATTTGGATTCTTATTTCATAAAGATTTCTTTTAGTGAAATCTATCAGAATCTGGTATGACAGAGCAAGTTTTTTACTTTCATTACAGGTGCACTTTCAATACTTGGTTCTTTTGCCTTTCAATACTTTTGGGTTTCTACTAAAAACAAGTTCTCTGTGTTTTAAGAGCTGTCAAATGCAGTGTGTATCCATTTTCATCTTACCGTGTGGAGTGATTGTCTGGAATGGTTTGGTAGGAGATTTTACATTCCATATGGTCAAGGTACCATCTGAGTGACTACAAATAAATTGTTTTCCTTCATGATGCCAAGCCACAGAGTGAATAGCCTATGCAAGAAAAAAAAAGAACAGCATAAGTTGTATATCTCGTTATCATTTTATCCTTACACTTTCCTCAATTACATTAAACAGCAAAAGCCAATTAGAAAAATTACCATTTAAATAATACCGGTCTTATAGGTCCTGATTTACCTATGGCAAATTTTCTGTTCATAACTACTACTTTCAAACATACGTTATCTATCAAAACTGCTGTCTTCATTGTAGTGGCATGCTTAAGGGAGGGGGGGATGATGACCCATCCTCCTCAGCATAGTATTGAAGTATTTTTCCATGAAGGGCAGTATGCAGAGAATAACTGCAAGCACTTATATAAGCTTTCCTAACCAAAATTTTTCACTGTTGGGGAAAGCATAGTGTTCATACAAAAAAACATGGGATGAGATTACTAAATTCAAGTATTAAATGTTTTTTTGATATGTCTATGTGGATGTGCACAAGAAGCATTGGCTCAAAACTTCCATAAAATGAGAACTGAACAAGACTTTTTTGAAGTTATGATGATGAAAATAAAGTTTTAGCTTGGATACTCTAATGCTGCAATGGCAGTTTTGAGGTGCAGCAAAGCAGAGAAAATTACTAGTAAACCTTTCGATAAATACAGAAACATCGTTATATTCCTAAAATTAGGAATGGAACAATTATACCACGCTGCATGAAATCTGCAGAAAAAAGCTAAATCAATTAAATTTAGTTGCTGCCTTCAGGCAAGAGGAAAGTAAACAATAATGCAAAGAATATAAATAAGGCAAAAATATTAACTAGCAAGAAAAGATTGGTGCCATTTCTGTTTCCAGCACCTCTATTAGTACATGGAGACATTATGAAACCATTTGGTGATGTTCAAGGGAATTTTATTTATAGCATGAAAATATCAGTAAACCATGAAACCTCAAAGTATTTCTCTGCTACCCAGAAGGTGCAAAAGGAACTATTAACTGCAACAAATATGAAACTTTGGTATTACTGAGAAGGTAGATTTTATGATAAAGACATTACTCTAGGTAAAGTAGAAAAGCAGGCACTGTATAAGTGAAAGTTGATGGGCTTTACAACACCATCTTTTGAGTGGATACCTTCAGTATGTGATTCTTTCTGTTAGCAGGGTTTAGACTCACTCCAGCTCCTCAGGTACCAGGCATTTCCTCTGTAAGGAAACCTGGGTGGGTGAGTAGTAGAGAATTGCAACTACCAATGAAAGCTTAAGCAGTAATTAGTAGGTGAAGAGCAAATCTCACAAGAAAGATCAAAGCTAACTTTGCTCAAACTTATTATATATAGATCAAGTCTTCATATTTCATAAAGTTATACAGAGAAACAAGACAGTTTCCAGCAATCTCACTGGAAGAATTCAGAGCCTAAATGATGGAGGAAAATGGCTACACTACATGAGTCTAGAGCCTCCAATAATAATTTCTCCAGCTTAAAGTAATAGAAGATTTGGATATATGCAAACTACAGATTAAGTTTAGCATTTCTTCGTGTAATTTAATATTGTTCCCTGTGGATTGTGAAATCACCACAGATTTTGTTAGAATACAGATTCTGGGTACTAATATCACATCTACACATGTAGCTCAGAAACACAGATGTGTCACATGATATCTCCTAGTGTCAAAGTGAAATAGCCTTGCTCATTCTGTCAAATAAAATTTTATTTAGCAGGAAAAAAAAAGGTATTATAAAAGAAATCATGCATAAATATTGAAAATTTGTTTTTATTTACCAGCATAGTACCAAATAAAGCTAGGGATCAACAAGTTTGAGAGTACAGACCCAGTAAAAAGAAGGTTGTATTTTAAAAAGCTCTTGTCACTAAAAAAATTAATGTCTACAGTATGCTAAACAATACAATAAAATCAGTATATTTTACATAATCTCCCATATGAAGTCTAACCCTGACAACAGTAGGCAGCCTATAGTGTAAATGGAACAGTTTGATACACATTTATGTAGAAATAAGTCTTAAGAACCAGTAAGAAAGTTAGTTTTATAGAAGGAAGGAAGGATAAATCTGAGAAACGATCTTTTCTTCAAGAAATTCTTTTCTTTAAAAGGAATGTCAAGAGGAGGGATATGCAACAACATACTACTGTTGAAACAGCATTAATGCTTAAGAACATAAAAAGATCTGATACACTGAGCACAAAGGAGAAGGATGACTGCTATCAGTTTCTGCAAGGAACACGGAGGGATAAAAAAAACCCAAAACATTGAAAGAGAACAATAAGCCTTTTGGCTTTATGTCTATTTACTGTCTAGTTTTATAGAGTCTCCTGTTATATTTAGTAATGCAGCCAAATATTATTTAAAATACAACTAAAATACATGTTTTATGTTTTTTAAAATAATTCAGCTAACAATTCTGTGGGCTGGGCATGATAAATTTTTGTATAGAGCAATATCTTTGCTATCACACAATTCACAAACTCTTGTAAGCCTAAAAAATGAAATCAATTCTGTAAGTAGCTCCAGCATAATCTTGAGGTACACAACAAGCTGGCATATCTACAGTGACAAGACAGTCATAATGAAAAGAGTGCAGTAACCTGAAGTAGTACTAGTTAGTTGATGGCACTAGCTGTTGACCAGCAACAGTCTCAATCACCAAAACAAAACTGATATCTGAAAAGTCATCTCAATACACAAGAGCAAAAACATTTTGACATTTTTTCCAGGGTTAATATTAGTGCTGGAATTTGAAGGAAAGCATAAAATAGAAAAATCAAACAGAATCCACTGAGGCTGCAAATCTATGCATATCTTCTAAGACGCTAAAGAGCCCCTAGGAGTAATATATATTTTTCCAATACTTTACACAAAACTTACTGATGCAGAATAAAACTTTCAGTTTTAATCTTAATTCTCATCATGATTAAAGCTTCCTCTTACCTTTTTGATACCATAAAGCAGCAGTATGCATATATCAGCTGGTACAGATTTAACTGTCTCTCAAATTTTTTTTGGACTATATCACTGGTCATATAGAAACAGAAAGTAACCCCTTATAACAAGATCATACACAAGTATCACAAAGGATTGTTGCTATATTTAGGGCATTTGTATCCATAAGTGGAGTTATCTACACAGGTAAATCAAGTCCTGACCCCACTAACATTCTGGGTCCTTCCATTTACAAACATGAACCAAATACAGGGAATCTTTATGGGAACTCACACAGAGAGAATTCTATTAAAAAAGCAACCAACTTTGTCTAAATAAATATTTAATTAACTAAAACTAAAGGTTTCTTATTCAAAGTATTCTTACTATCCCCCTCACTTAAATTTAAGGTACCTGTTCTGGACACTAAGGAAGTTTGTTTTAAAACTTCAGAAACACTTGTGTGTTTTCTGGGGGGTGGAGGCAGGGAATGGAATCTTACTTTTTTGACTCACACACACAATTGACCATGCTGTCCCACATACGCCAAAATGTTATCAGAAATTGTAGAAACTATCCCTCAGTTTTATGTGGATACAGGCTGTATACAAACGCAACCTCCATTCACCATCTGTTCCAGAAAGATTATCCCATCTGGAAAAACCACTGCTCTGCTGCCTTCAAAGAAGGTGAATATACCTGATTTTGGGAAGGAAACATTTTTGCAGCAACTGCAGCAGTTAACTGAGGGAGACTTAGGTACGGCTATGAAATGCAACCACAAATAAACTGCAAAAGTCTGAGGAACAAAATTAAAAGCATTTATATGCAAGTCTCCAATAGAAATATTTTAAGTATATCACTAGCTCTTCAAGAGATTAATGCATGTTTAAAAACATTTTATGAAATTTAGTTTTAGTGATGCATTAGCTTGTCAATAACCCAGAAATCACTATTATTTCTTGGTTGTTTTAAGAGATCCAAAAATTAATAATTTCAATGCAACCTTACAATTTAAGAGACAAGTTTGTCAATAAAGACTCAAGTTTTGATGGTATTTTTCCACCAAGGGAATTTAGTTGTTTCAATTCATTAAATACGGATACAAATAATCCCATTCTTTCAAATTCCTACAGGCTTATTTTAGCCCTACAGCTGATTACATGCATATGATTTTGGAACAGTCTGAGACAACTCTTCTCATCTGTCATGGTTTAACCCCAGTCAGCCACCAAACACCACACAGCTGCTCACTCACCAGTAGGATGGGGAGGACAATCAGAAAAAAAATGTACAACTCATGGTTGAGGTAAGAACAGTTTAATAACCACAATAAAAAGAACTACTCAGCACAACTAAAACATCAGTGTGTTATCAAAGTTATTCTCATAGTGAATCCAAACACACAGCACTTTGCCAGCTACTAGAAAGAAAATTAAACCTATCCCAGCCAAAACCAGGACAGTACATGCAGGATTTCATTGATGTAAATACAAAAGCTATTTACTTAAGCAGTTTACCCCGTTTTCAAAAGAAATTTTTTAAAATTCATTTTTCTAACACCAAATTTAGACTACTGCAAGTACAGTTGCTACAATTCAGGGGAAAAAGGCCTGTAAGTAAACTATCCTTTTTTAAAAAATATAAGCATCTCTGCTTACTTTTCCAGTATAACAGAATCTCTAGGAAAATGTTTCTGCACACTTTCCCAGAGGAATGCACCAGAGACACTGACAAGTCCTTTCATAATTCTTTGGATTTTGCCATGATCGTTTACTCTCTCGTGACATTAATTGAGCTTGAAATATACTGTGCATGACTGGGAAACTCCATGATTAGTTATTCTGCAAACCAGACCAGTTATTTACCATATTCTATCGAAATTTACCTGTCTTATTATAACAGTCCTTTAATTTCCATGGACATGGACTGCATTTTTGGTTAAATTTGAATGGCTGATGATACTGACCCCTTTTCTACAGTTTACCAAAATACACAAAGAAAGTATATTAAAACTTGGGAGTACCTATGCTAACTCTCTTGCCAACAACCTAAGAAAGGGAAAAAAATGCTGCAAAAGAAAGAAGACAAAAAAAGATGTAGCTACTGAGACTTAAATGACAATACATCATGAAGATCATTTTGATGAAATGAAATGCATTGACACACTTTGGTTTCTGGCAAGTCATACATACAAGGGTTGTTTCTCTTTCCCCATCCTCTTAATTCCACAGGCTACTTTGACATGTTTTTAATGCTCTAAAGTAATCTCTTACACTCAGCCATGTACCAGAACATTGAGTCTAAAAATAGTAATCCATAATGCATTATAGTTAATGCTATCAAAACTTACTTAACATCAGAACAAACAAAATATTACTTGAAGATGGGACTTGATTATAAAACTAGCTTTAGTTTTCAGAAGTTACAGTTGAGGGGTTTGGGGTTCTTGTTTAGAAAAAGCCCTAACAGTTGAGAAATTTATTTTATTTTTTTC
Organism: Ptilonorhynchus violaceus; assembly: GCA_013397565.1. Lineage (NCBI taxonomy): Eukaryota > Metazoa > Chordata > Aves > Passeriformes > Ptilonorhynchidae > Ptilonorhynchus > Ptilonorhynchus violaceus. The sequence goes on from VZRJ01001791.1 coordinate 244,721, forward strand.
ATGAACATACAGGTGTGGAGGTGGCTAGGCCAGCAGCAGGAGAGGCTGCAGTGGAAGGGCCAGCCACATAAGGGACCAAGGAGCCAGTGGGGCCAGAGAGCCCAAGTGTGGTATGGAATAAAGGCTCTGAGGTCCAGATCTCCCCCTAAGATGACTAGGAAGGTCTCTCCCATCCAGGCCCTGCTAAGTTGTGTCCCCCTATTTAGTTGGTTTATTCCTGTCAATCTCTGTCCCCATGTATGGTTATGTTCTAGAAAGTTCTCCCTCACTCGGTGTCCCATTGGCTCTGCTCCCCTGCTCCTCCGCTCGTCCATCTCCACTGGCTCATGTATTGTAACCCCACCTTTTCTCCTCCCTCTTACTCTCGTGTTATTGGCCTGTGGTGTTTTCTTCGCCCCCATTTGGTTCGGTATAAAACCTTGTGTCACCCTGTGTTTTCGGCTCTCCTTCCCTGACCCTCCAATAAAGACACCATCTCTGTGGAACATCATAAGGAGAGTCTGCCTCCCAACTCTTTACCCCCGTCTTAAGGCATCAGGCGTGCGACTGCCTGCATGACCATCTACGTGGGTGGGACTGGCGGGTGTTGGTGTGGTGGCCTCGTGGCCCCCCCTGGAGTTACCGGCCGCAGGTGGTAGCCGCCACCCTGGATAGCAAGGCTCAGGGAGCCTTGGAACCTGTGAGGGACTCCGGGGAAGGCATGACACCGTTCCTTTTCCCACCAGCTGTCGCACACCACGCCAAGGTACAGGTGGACAGCATGAGGCTTCCAGGAAGGTTGCGGGCGTCGTACCATCCAGCCGAGCTGCGCACCGCAACATACAGGTTGGGAAATGACTGCAATATAAACTGTATCTCACATAACAAATGCACATCTTACTTTCCTTAAATCTCCAACGTCTGAACATAAAAGGCTTAAGAATGGTGCAAAAAGAATTTAGTCTTACTTCTTCATTGAGCCTGCCCAAGACAAAAAGGGTGTTTTGAGTAAAGGGTTTCAAGGACATTTCCTAAACAAAAGTTCATTCACAGCTGCAGTTCCACTATGTACAAATAATTTCCTTCAAATTCTCTGAAAAAGAATGTTACATTTGTGCATTACTCTAACTAATTCTAAATATGCAAAATAATACAGTTATAATAAAAAATATACATTACTTTACGTTCAGGATTTAATTCATAGATATTTAATTCACAAATATCTATGATATTTAGATCATAGAACAAGATCAAGAACAAATTCTGTCTAAATTCTCTGAGTTTTCCCTTAACTAGAATGTTATGGAGGGAAGAATGCACCAGCAATCAGCACTAACACTAATCATGACCTAGAGCTGCTTTCTCTAACCATGGTGAAACAGAAATATGATTACAAAGGGGTGGTGATGTTACCCACCTGTTCCTGTCCTTGGGATGAGTGTCCTAGTGTTCCTGTGCTGCAACTATCAGACCAGATGCTGGGATGGCACACGTGTTCAGACAGGAAGAAAGTGTGGACAGTGTTCCATCGACCTAGCTTTCAGGCAACGAATGAGACTGCCCTACCACAACATGGGAATTTGCTTCAAGAAAGCCTCCTAAAGGTCAGGCCATTTGAAATGAAACCAAGCAGGAAGCTACAAAAACATATAATTGGATTCAACTTCTTCCCTCAAGAAATAACAGGTATCTTTCCAGAAAGCTCTGAACACAAAGGGAGTTTGACCCTCATTATAGTCTTCCTCTGCTAAGAAACAAAGGATGACATTTGGATCCCTTCATACATCCTAAGTCTTGAGTTAAAAAAAAACTTGCATCAAATGATGGTGATAGACTGCACAGACCTTCAAGTTACAGGCTTTAAGAATAACATCAACTACAAAGTGATGAGAGAGGAGGAAACCAGTCCAATGGCAAAGTTTCTAGCAAACATCCTTCATGGTATCAATGTCCTGGCCACCCTGCTCATGATGCCTGAAGAAGCCTAGCCACCCATTAAGATGTCAAGTGTGACAAGATTGGACTAAGTAGCTCCCTTCTTACTGGCTGTCAACTCCACACTCAGAAGAGCTTTCAACAAGAACAAGTGGAAAACCAAGGGTATGAACCCTGAGGTTTAAAACCCTGCTCCTGCTATGGGGCAGAATGTCCCATGCATTACCCTCCGTGAGAGAAGAGGTGAAGCGTGTTGTGACATCAGGTGCTTCCTGTCTCTTAAGGGTAGGTTGGCACACATGTTCATGGATGGAATAGCAACCTTACAGTCAGTGCATGAAAGAAGCTCTCTGACAAAGCCAACAAAACAGGAAGTCAACAAGAAACTAGCCAGAAAGATTCCGTGTACAGAAATGTTCAAATTTATCCAGTTTGTTATCAGGAAACAAAATGGCAGAGATCTTTCTTTGCCCTGCATCACACTAACCAGAGACAGAGGAGATCTCCCGAGATAAGGCACTGTTCCACTGTGGCACACCAAGTCTTCTGGATGTGCACTCTTGTGAGCAAGGAAACCACTACACTACCAGATCATTTTTTTTCCTCTTCCCTTCCTAATCATTCCCAAGCTATGCTAATGAATTTCTTTACCAAAGGGTCTGACCTGAAGTATTTCATTACCTCTTCTGCACTCAAAAAAACCAAACTGAACACCTGGATGCATTCACTTATAAATCCTAAAGAAAATCAAAGATATAACATCTGAACTGTTCAATGTTCTCTGTAGCCTCTCAAGTCAGGATTGGTTCAAAAAGTATTGAGACAGGTACTTAGAAAATTTTTAAATAAATGGACCACAAAATCCAAAGAAAACCAGAATAAGTAGCATGGTGTCTACCTTGGGTAAGTTTCTAGAAACTGAAACAAAATTTTAATATAGAAAAGAGTTAACTGACATATGGATGAGTACAATATACCAGATAAAAGTAGTCAATGTGTTTTTTGTAAGAGGCAACTACAGTCAAACAAACCTCCAAGAATGTTAACAGGTATGTGGCTCATGGAAACACCACTTAAACTGTCTATAAAATTTTCAAAATCTTTCAACAACAAATCGCAAAGGAAATGAAAACTAAACAGACTAGATGTTTTTGAACAGGTAAATAACTGGTTAACGTATCAGCATGTAAAGCAATCTAGAACAAAAACAGGCTGGCAGTAATGGATTAGTTCATGGATGAAGACAAATGGTAGAGACCCTCAGGGATCTATACTGCTCAGTTTATTCATAAGCAACTTGGAAAATTAGAACAACCATATTAAGGTGGTAGAGTCTGCTGACAGTGCCAAAGCACATTCAAGGTAGAAATCAGGATTTCAGTGAAAAACTGCAGAAAGACTTAAATTTTTAGTGTCCAACTATGTAAATGCAAAATGATGCATAAACGTCAGGACTTTGACCTGACAAGTAACACCTGAAGAATGAGTCTCTAGTTTTATAGTCAGCTGCTCCAAGGAACCATTTGCTTAATGCTTGCAGCATTAAAAGACTAATCCAATATCAAGATCAAGAGAAGAAGAAAACAAGTCCAAAGATAATTATTCCACATGATAAATCCAGTGTGCCCACATCGTGAATATACTATGTTGATGTGGTTTTGTTTTATAAAACAAAGATAAAATCGAATGGTTAAAAAGTTAGAGAGGAACACGAAAAACAAGAGGTATAGGACGAGTTTAACACTAGAAAAAGATGATGAAGACACAAGTTTATGAAAAAAAAGTGACAAAGAACTAATTAGGTTCATGCAACGAAAATGGAAGGGAAGTACAAGTACAAGTACTGAGCCAAAACTGCCATCAAAAAAAAATCTCCCTCCCCTCTCCCCCCTCAAAAAAACCCTGAAGCTGGTACTGGACAATGACACAGCCATTTTACAACCAATAAAATATATCTGAGACCAATTTTATGTTAAGTAAAATACATCAACTTGCATATTATGCTGAATGATTTTTCTTAATCTCAGTCTTTCAAAAAGTCTGTTCTCTCAAGAATAACGTTTTAAAGAAATGAATGCCATATAATGCCAATATTTTTTTAAATCTCCCCCAGTCTTATTTCAAATCTTAATCTTATTCTACAGAGAAAGTGTTTATAGAAATGTCATAGCGAGACTATTTAGTGGTTTCTTCCCCTGCCCTTTCCCTCCCCAGTTTTCAGAGGATGTGAGAGATTCCAAATTAAGAGAAATTGCTAAACCATCTTGTTTCAACTTCAGCCCCTAACACAAGTGAAAGCCCCATGACTAACAGAAAAAAAACCTGAAAGCTTCACCCACAAAAAATTAGTGAAGAAATGCAATCCATGCCACCATTCACTACTTCACAAACTTAAGCTCAGTGAAGTTCTTTGGTCTGAAGTTTATTATCCAAACTCTACTGCTCTTTTAGAGAAAGTTTCCAGTACTTGAAATTTGAAAGAGACCTATTTATTGATCCACTGGTGACAGAAGCAGGAGATTAAAAAATACTAAAAGTCTCTATTAGAGTAGTGAATTATATCCTCAGAATAAGTAATGCAAATGGAAAATGTTACCTCATCATGTGTATATCTGTAATCCGCCTTCTTTGACTTCAGGTCCCATAATACCACCGTTCCAGATTCAAAGCCAATCAGAAGCTGCATTAATAAGAAGATACATTAATTCTTTATAAGGAAAAGCAAAATTATACCATTTGCAATGCCTGTCCAGGTTCTTGTCCCAAAGATATGCAGCATAATACTACGCATAGCAACTGCAAGTAGTTATAGAAACAAAAATTAAAGAGGTGAAGGCCTCAGTGTTAGAAAGGTTTACTTTGTCCTTATCATTTTCCTAAAGTTCCAGCAAATACAATCGACGTTCATGCAAAATTAGAAAAAATTGAAAGTATCCATCTTAAGATTTCTTGGAAATTACTTTAAGTTCCAGAAAGATCAACATTGAACCTTTCCATGTGTACTCCTTCCTGGGTGAAAATGGGGAGATGGGGGGTGTTGAAAAAGAGAACTTTATTGTGCATTTTCCTCACTGAAATTCATTCTGCTTAAATTTGCTGGAAGAATACACTATCCTCCCTGCAGTTCTCAGTAAGAGAACTTCATTGTCTATAAAGAAACTATATACTATGAGCTTTCTCCAGATGTTAATCACAATTGAGATAACTGGCTGAAGGACCACCAAACCCATTATTTGTTCATAGGAGAAAGGCTAGATAAATTAAACAAGATAATTCCCCAAATAATCTTTTTGCTAGAAGCAAGATTAAACCTTTTCTGCAGGGAGTGAAGACTCAAATTGCTCATAATAGTTGGTTTAACACATTGTTGAGTATCTAAGTGTTTCACTCTTCTAAGTGCTACTTCTCTTAATGGAAAAAAAAGAAACAAAAACCCAAGGCCAACATAAGGCAGCAATAACAGTCTACTGCCACACCTAGAGGTTTTGCCTGGACAGTTTTTTCAGCATTTTAAGATTTTCAAGGTGTAGAGTTGTTTCCAGCACAAAAAAATAACAGAGGATCTCCTACCGCTAACAAATAAAATATTTCAGCTCTTTCAGTGCTCTACACCACTAAAATACCATAAAAATTAGACGTTTGATCTAGTAAAAGTGAATATTTCATTTTTTCCATTAATGCTATGTCTATTATTTTAAATTATCTTGCCTATCATAAGCCATATTTTATATTTTTTCTATTTTAACTGAAAACATTAGAAAAACCACTGTTATTAGAAAGCTGAAAGCATGAACAAATTTTAAAAGTGAGTACTCAGGAGGTTCTTGCAAGTGCACAACGGTTTTTTCAGTGAAGTTTTTCTTATGAGAAATAAGAAAAGTGTAAGGTCAGATTTCAAAACATTGATTGATAGCCTGATCAATAAAACTAGTACTTTTTAAACTTTAATTGACAATTTGATGTGAGGTGGAATACACCAAAATAAATAGATCATTTGTGTTTTCTGAAATTAGCACAGCTTCATTGCATTCATATTCTAAAGTCCATAAGCCTGGAATGTGATTCAAATCTAATTCTACAGAGAAACCCATTAGTTATGCACTTACTGCAGTGAGCTTCATACTAATGAAAAACACTACTCATTAAATTCTCTTTGCTGGACTGAAACCTCAGGTGTCTAGGATACAAGCTGATAACCAGCCAAAACTTGCAAACCACTGCTAAGACAATAGTATTATTCCCTCTCTCCAATTTAATCTACGACTGACATGACAAACAAAAAGTACACAAAAAGTATTTCTCCTGCACATGTAGAACACTGGTAAGGAAAGTTTTCTCTCTCCTTGCAGTTTCTTCACACATGGGAGTTCAAAACTCTAAGATAATTGCAATATTACACTGAAAAAAGAATAATTCACCCTTTAATTCATCACATTATTCAACTGCTTGTGCCTGATTAATCTAGAATGGTGTCATTAATAAAGATACATTTAAAGCAGCATCAAGGCTAAATTATAACACCATACTTTCGTCAAGGGTCTTCACAGATCTGGAAAAGGTTCCTGTAATGCTCCTGTTTCCAAACAGTTCTTTAAAATTTTGCTTTATTTCTACTATTAAAATAAAGAAAAACCCCTCCTGCCAACTCTTCAGTGTGGACAAGGGATCTGGAGAAAATTTGCCATAGACCACTAAGATGTGCTAAGTAACTCTTTGGGGCACACAAGTTAAAGCATCTGAAAACCTTTCATGGAGTGAAAGTCTAAAGACAAAGTACATGGTATTCTATAAAAATACGCTATATAAATAAGCATTTTAAAGTTGTGAAATAAAACCCAAGGGCATGATAAAGTGGAATTAATTTCCATCACACTTTCAGCACTCTAGTTATGATTGGGGTTTTTTTTTGTTACATCTTAATTTTTATCACCATAAGTAAAATTCTTTGCTTTTATTTCCAGAAGTTTTGCAGCTAAGCATTCTCATCTATGTTTTCAAATGTTTCTGATTACAAGATGAATTATTCCAGTAATATGTCCCACAGTCATGTCTGTACCTTGCTTCATATTACTTTCAGGGCGTTAAAACCTTGATTGTCCTCATATACTTAATCCTTCCTTAAACAGCAGTGGTATCTGTACTTTAAAAAGGAGTCTTGCTTGGAAATACTGTATTGAAGAGTCTTTAAACGTATCCTACCTTTCCTTCATCCATTGGATTGTCACTAATGTGGACAATAGGTCCTGGGTGAGATTTGGATGACCTAAAAAAGAAGTATTTCCATCAAAAGAGTTTTCTCCTGCCCTAAACTGCATCTCAAAATGATTGGATGCAATACAGATTCTGCAGATAGAGACTCCGTGTAAGCAAGTTGTTGACATTTCAACAGGGAGTTACTTTTGCTTTTATCTTCAAGCCCATAAATATTCTGTCCATTTGTTGACACTTGGTTTCTGTCTTAAGGAAAGACTTACTCACTGCCTATCCATAAAAAAACCACCATCAGCTTTAAAATATTTATCTTAACATCTGTTGTTACAGAACAGACACAGTTGGATAAAAATGTTTACTTTCGTGATGGAAAACAGGTTTTGCCATCATTCATAAACTGCCCAAGATGGCCATTGTTACAAGAACGTAGAATTAACACTTTATATTTACTTCTTGCTATTGAGGAAGATGGACTAAAAGAGCTATGTTCACTTCAACACCCTTTGGCAAGAGATGGATTTCATGTATTTTTGAAAATAGACATACTGGGAACAAAACCCCAGTACAGGAACGGCAGCACACAACTACATCTTTTCACCCACAAACCACCATATTTGTACATACAATTTTAACATTAAAAGAAAGAGAAGCAATGACAATAGCTATAAAATGTATTTTGCTCTTGAAATAGGTTTATTTAAATTTACTTTTCAGAAAGTCATTTTAAACTCAGAATACATCAGCCCTCTTAAAAAATGCATATCTTTACACTTTGGTCTTTAATCCCAAACTGTTAAGTGACATGCCTGTGCAAGTACCAGCCATACCATATTTTAATAGATATTATTTTTTCTTCTATTTTATCCACATATGATTTTTACATCTATTTCTATATTGTCTATTTTGTCTATTTCTGTGTCTATCCCAGGCACTATGATAAAATACTGTTAATAGCCAGAAACATATATATTAACACGTCACATTCATGAAAATAAAATGTATTTACATGCTTATGTACTTTGATAGTGTATCTAGTGCAGTGAGATTAATACGGAGGCCACTCTAGACAATGACATTCCTTCAACTGATGTTGACATCTGGGACACTCCTGTTCCCTCCCCTCCACATACAACCCTTGGTTAAACTCACAGTTCAATGGCTTTATTCCACATGATGACATAGCCTGAGAGAGTAAATGATTCCACATTGACAATGTGAATATTCCCTCTTTCGGTGCCCACATATAGCCATTTGCTTTGGAAAGGCAGATGACAAAAGGTTATCCTGAAAGAGAAAGCCACCAGAAAGGAATTAAAGAAATGTCTTTTTGATATCCTACACTGCAAGGTCTATGCTGCCAAAGGTAGAAGAAAGACAATAAGCAAACAGGAAGATATAAGACAAGTTTGAGATAAAGTAGAAAAGCCAGTACATGACCAAAGTAAGAGATGAAGAGAATGTAGAAATTTAGACTAAACAAAAAAAATAGAAAGCAAGGTATTCTAAAACTCATAAATCATTCAAATAAAAAAAAATTAGTCACCTTTGAAAATTATCATATCAAATGTTATGGATCAAGATTGCTGTCATTTTACACTTAAAATACAATACTCCTATAGTCTATAAATCTGCTTTTAGAATTTATCTACCTTCAAGTTTTAAAGAACAAAAGGTTTTAGAAGTTGTCTTATGCAGATTAAGCTAGTTTCAAGTAAGGAGACAAAGACAAAAGATAAAACTCAAGAAAAGTAAGTTTACACGTAATGCAAATTAACACTAAAGAGCAAACCTTAGAACAATCCTAAACAATTATAAAAGTCATTTTAAAAGTAGCTTAAATTTAAGACTGTTACTTTATTTCAAATATGTTTGAATTTTCTGCCTTACAGTTTTTTCTTCTGCTAGAAGGGAGTACAACTAAACAGCTAACAACTGTTACGTACCAACAGAGAACTCTTCTTTGACCATAGCTCCAGCACCAATATTAGTATTTGAAAACCCGATTATTTCTGTCCCCACGGGTCCTGATTATTGTTGACTATTTCTTCAAGATAAGGAAACAATGAACTGACAGAATGCTAACTCGAAATTGGAGTATAGAAACTTTCTGGAAACTGTAACCCATTTTACTCTGACAGCGTCTGACACTGAAAGACATTGCCAAATTACTTAACTATCAGACTTGGGCTTTCAGAAATGCTTCAGTGATAAGGTGAAACAATTATTCAACTAAAATTTGTTTTGTCAGCTCTAATTCTTAGCTTTACAATTTTTTTTGTTCTTGTTTCCTCCCAGTTGGGTTGCTTATTGCCAAATCCATGCATCACTTCACAAGCCTGTTAAGTATTTATGCAAGGAACAACTTTAGATCCCTTGTGTTAGACACTGTATATGCACACCAACTTGAGCTGAAAGGAAAGGCTAAGAGCAGCAATCAAATCAATTGCTATGGCAGAAGAATTGCTATTTTGTACTGCAGGTTTCAAAAATTAAGGCTTCTGTAGTGATACTAACTGGATTCAGAAGAGTACCACTTTGTTTTTATATCACTAATTTCTTCCTAATTAGGAAATGCAGTTTCCTTAAGCAAATATTTAAAGTATCTGCTTTCTAACTCAATTTCTTGTCCTTGAATACTTATGCCAAAAAGGCTGCAGTAGCTTTTTTCTTTGATGTTTGACAAAAAAATATTATATACGTGACTGAAAATGCTCTTCCAACTCATTCAACTTAGAGATTTTTAACACATTTAACTAAGCACACTAATCTGCAAACACCACAGATTAAAGACTTGTGTTTCCCCAACATACTTGAAAAAAAAATTCTAATGGAAGCTAAATCACATACATTGGTACATATTCTTCCTAGGCAGGCAGTTACTGTATATAAAGATACAGCATAAACATAAACCTTCAGCACTCTGCAACACCACAGCTGCTTTTTGTGCCAGCACTCCACATGCCAGAAGCAGCTGGCAACCAGATCAGTTGGATCCAAAATCATGGCCTAGCAGCCAGAAAAAATATTCAAGAGCAGCATTGTAGGCTTGTCTTGATTAGTAAGTTAATATTGTTAATTACAATTGTCCAACACTTTCATTATAAAAACCAATCTATTTCACATCATTTAAAGTGAGCAAAAATAGAAGCTGGGGCTTCAGCTGTGACTGCTATAGCACAAGCGTAACATTTAAAGAAGTGCCCAGCTCCTCCATATTCTTGATATTCTTCTTGAATATGCAGGCATATTCAATTTACTGTCTGAGATTAATTTTGTCAAGAGTTAGCAAACAATGAAGTGATTCCACGCCAATCGTAAAAGAACAGAACAAGGAGCCTCACAAAATATTTACAAACTCTCAAAGGCAGGAGGTTGAAAAGACTTCAAAATTGGAAAGTGTAGGCACGTAACAGGATTCTTAACCTTATTCTTCAAAGTATTTCACCATTCTGCTAAAATCAGTCTTGTATGATTTTTCTACAAACTAAAAAAAGATTTCTACAGCTTTTATTTTACAGAACAATTAGTTACATCCAGAAGCAATGTCATGCGGATCCTGCTATAAGAACCGTTTCTCCTTGAATGTAGTAAATGTTACCCCATTTGCAAATAAAAATTATATTTACTATTTTTTATTTTCTTAATAGAAAAAATATGTATTCCAACTTTCAGAAATTCAACTATATTTTGACTGAATGACTCATTTCAGATAACCGCATTTATTTTAGCAATTTACAGAATAACGTTTCCAACATCAGAGTTCATGTACTGAGCTTCTCTCCTCACTGATCAAGGCTTCATCTTAAACTATGATATTTTAAACAACTTTGGAAATGTTACAGCCCTGTTAAAAACTAAAAATCAGTGAAGCTATGACCATCTGAACGGCCAGCAGCCTTGTTTGCTCTGCTGAGAATTGGACTGATGATTAAAGGGGTTCAAACTCCTTTTGGAAGATGGAAACAAAAGGTTGAGTCGTCTTGGTAAGGATGCAATACTTGCTTATTTGACACTTTGCCAAGGACAGCATATATTTTTTTTCTGAAAAACACAGATTTTTCTTTCAGAAACCTATCTTTTTGCCACAAGATTAGAATATACTTAATCCATAATGTATTTTAAAATCAACAGAAGCAGAAGTGGCCATATAATGCTCTAGCCTTTTCTACAACTCAAGCACTGTCCCCCCTCTCTCGCTACCCACAAATGGATTTATACATATAAGTGGAAAATATAATCAATTGTTGGGAACAAATCAAAAAGACTACAGATGAAAAGATTTTGTACTAATCTTCCTTGCACACAAACCCCAAGTGCCTGAAAACAATGTAGCAGTAAAAAGCAGAGTACCATACTCCTCTCCTGTAGCAAGCCATTCTGCCCAAAAATACTACAATAGAAGCATCTACGATTTAAAATAGTCCAGTTTTGTGCATCTAAAGAGACAGCCTGGGATTGTCTGAGCCAGCAATCATAGAAAGCAGGCTTTTGCAGGCATTTCTTTCATGGCACAACAGATTCCTCATGTTGTCTCCAAGGCAATTTCAGCTCCCTCAGGAAGTGTAGTACATTTTGTGAAACAGACCAAACTTTTAGCATAAACCAGTACTGGGCACAGCACGTCATTTCAAATATTTCACTTTCCCATATCTGCACAAAGAGAAAGATCCCTTTATAGGAAAAAAAAAAATGCTTTAAGGAGATTTATTTTTTCAATGTGAAATCTACAGTATGATTTTAGTATAAACTAACATCACCACTAACATGAAGTACTGTTACACAACCCCAAAGCAGTCAGGGTAGTTTTAAATTCTACTGTAGCTGTAATTTACGGTAAGCACAAAATCTTCCTCTTCACTGCATACATATTTGCAAAGCCACTCCTTCCCCACCCCCAAAAAGAAAAAAAAAATACCAAAATCTTTCTTTCCTGTGAAATGAATTTGTAAGAGTTGAACCAATAGTTCAAGAAAACAAAATTATATACAGAAAACCAAGTGACACACCAGCAAGGGAAAACAATGATAAAATATTTACTGTTCTTACAGTAATTAAAATATAATTTTAATGTTGCTTATGGGAGAGTCTTAACAATGACTAAGGAGAATGTTCAATAAGTTGTTTGTAAACCTGCTAAAAAGGATTCCCTTTCTTAACTGCAAACCACATATCTTTTTGATAATCTGTCAAAGCTATTCACAAAAAAAAAAATCTTAATTGTTGTTGTTTCACCACATATATCAAAACAATATAGCAAGTGCTAGTACTCCCTACAGGAATTACAGAAATATCAAAGAACACAACTTATTAAATTAATATGTAAGTCAAAGAATTAGTTTTTTAAGAGGAAATATTAAGGAAAAATGGCAGGCTGTTAACTGACTGTATTATCATGACAGCAGAAATCCTTCTAAATTAATCTTTACCTTTTCCTAGTCTACTGCATTATGAAGCATTATACATGCTTCAGAATTTTTCACTGCTTTAACAAGGCACAGTGACAAATACTTTGAAGTATGACAAACAGTGATAACAGCTTTTTTTGTTAAGTCACTAAAACTATTACTAGTGCCTCAGGCTATCATTATATAGGTCTGCAGTTACTGTAAGTACACTAGCTGCTCAGATCATTATTGTATAGGCAAAACAAAAGCGACAGATTAAGCTATCAAAGTTGTATTCTGCACACCTTTATCCTCAACCTTTCATGTATGAGATAGCACATGTAAAATTCAGAAGCTGAGAAGTTTAATTCTGATGTTAATGTAGACTCCACATCCATGGATTCTTGCCAAGTCTTCCATGGGCTTAAAACATCAAGATCGAGTGTCAAAATGACATACTGATGGAAGCAAGCAGCGGCTTTGATACTGCCTGACTGCTGCAAAGGGGTCTTTTTCCACATCTGATAACTTCAACAAGCTTAAAACCCCTACCTGTACAAAAGAGGCCTCAAAGACCAGATGGCACAGGCAGAGGAAGAAATCCTCCTCAATGCATCCCAAAACTGTCCCACCAAAAGACCATGTGGGTAAACGCAGTATATCATAGGAACTGAACCAGGTGCTTCAGTTCCATTTATATCCCATGACAGCACTCCAAATGGTGCTTCCCAAAATATATTCACTTGAATGGCTGCCCCTTGAGGCAGCTGAGAAGTACCCATGTTCACAATCTAAGTTGTGATAGACATTAGTGGTGTCAAGATGGAGTTATGTTTGTTAGTTATGTGTGAAAAACCAACCAAAACCCCACAAACAATGTGTATCATCACCTGCTCTCACAGGTAAGAAAACCTGTATGTCCTTCTGCTGTCCACAAAGTGGCAGGATTGGTTAGTTTATAAATTCAAGGTTGTGCCAACAGAAGTTTCAAGTCTTATTATTAATAAGAAGTAAATACAAGTGGGATTTTCCACTCTCAGTAGACAGTGTTTCAAACACAATGCTAAAGATGCTGTTTCCAGCAGGGTACAAAGCCAAAGGTATTTTAAGCATAATTTTGTAACTCTGAATTATGCAGTTTCATGTTGAGGAAAACTATTTAAATCCCACAGCACAGAAGTTGACATATTAAAAATTAAACTGCTATCAATGCATTCAGGGATCAATATGGAGAGCATTCGCACTAAACTCTCGGTTCTATTTTTATGTCATTCTTGCTTTGCAATTTACCATAAAGACAAACTTTCTTTTGGCATTAGAACAGGGAGTGTCAGCTCAGGAAGGATGTAAGTCTTGGATAATTAAATAATTTTTCACACTTGCATACAAAGCTGATTTGCAGCAAAGGAGCCTCAAATATGTCATCCCATGCTGCTTTTTCTTGTTTTCTTTTTTTTTTTTTTTTTAATCTAGTTAGTCTGTCACTCCACCCTCTCAAACAGGATCTGAGAAAGTCCTGGCTGGTTAGTGATGCATGTTTAACCTTTCACACCTTAGATCAGCACCAAGTTGAACAGTTCCTGCATGGCAGGAAACTAAAGCCAGATTAGGTATCTATCTTTCTATCTCACAACACGCTTTCAATATTTACTCTAATAGGAGCTAGCCTAGTGTAACATTTATATTTACTACTAAGTTAAAGCAAATTTGACACGAATCTTGCATTACTTGTTAACACACAACGATCTTGTGTTTAAGATATGTAGACATGTAGATGACAAAGAAACTAGATTGTGATTCACTGAAGACATCTTAGAGAAGTACAAAATCTAAAATATGAAGTTCAGACACTGAATTATGCATTCTGAAAAGAGGTAGTATTTAGACACTTTTAACTTGCACAACAAGTCACACAAGCAACTGTCGCCCATGTAAGCATCATTATGCATTTTTATCCTGGCCTCTATGCATCACTTCTCACAGTCAAGGAACAGTGGCCACGTATGACATTGGTTTACCACCTCCTAACTCCTGTTTGGTAACTAGAACATAAAGCAGCTGCAAAATCCCCACAAATGCAGCAAACAAAAGGCTAGAAAACTTGAAGAACTAGCTTGTTTTGCACTGTGCTCTTGACATCCATCAGTAATTTCTGCTAACTGATTTGTTATACATCTAAAACTTCACCAATCCCCACTTCAGAAGACTTGCTTCAAATTACTAACCTGTACAAAAGGCTGTCAGGAGCTATTAATCTATTAAATGGTCAGTTTGTTATCTACAGATTCTCAACTAATTCAATGACTCAACAGAAAGCAGCATCTTTCAGGACTCTCGGGCACTGCTTTTAAAGAAATGTTTTGCTCAAATCTAAGATAATTTAAGTTAGTTACCCAAAGAAGACATTTTTCCACAGATCAGAACAAAGCCTGTAATGGCATAGGATTGTATTAAAAAGAACCAGATCTTTCTCACCACTCCCTGTTCTTCAAAATCATGAGTAGAAAAGAAAGAATTCGTGTCACTTTTCTGTCATATACTAGAGACTGCATTCCAAAATAATTTACAGATGATTTAAACCTTAGATTTTCAGGTCAATTTATAAAACTTACATAAACCCATGACACAAGCATTTATAAACCAGTTAGCTCTGGGGTTTGTATCTTAAGTGAAAGCTGTTTAAAACACCTGGAAGCGAGGTAGCCAAATTCAATTATCAACAGGATAAACAAATATGAAATCTAGAAATTGTGTTGTTAGACACTGGGCACTAGTTCTTCCATATGACTAAAAAAAGGGAATTAGCCAGAGCTGCTAAAATCCTGTGCCAGAAGACTACAGAATTCATTAATACGTCCGAACTTTATCACTTGCTTTTTAATTTATTTTTTTTTTAACATGGCTAAAGAATAGTTTTCAAGACTAAGAAAATCCTTTCATCTGGGTAGCTAACTGCTACAATTAGCTTTCTATGCTACAGACAACTTTTTAGTTGTAATCTAAACCTTACATATGAAATTTTATTTAGAAACAAAATCTGAATAAAAATTTGCCTGTGACATGTTGAAGTTCAACTCCTGCTAAACAGGACACAAATACTGCTTTTCTGCAATGTCAACACACTTCCAGGTAATCCCAATCAGTTATATAACTTTAAACCTCAACCTCTACAGAGTCCTAGAGCAAATACTGATGTCTCTAGAATCATTGCTTCAGTCATATAATAAGAGTTGCAAGATATTTAATCTCCTTTCACAAGCTGACAAATTATCATGAGAGAAGACAGTTATAAGGCTGTGATGTAGAATGGAATACTTGAAATAAGTCCTGTTTGAGAAGTTAGTTATCCTTACGAGCAGATCTCAATCCTACAACATAAAGCACTTACGACATTTTATTAATTCGGTTTCTAACAAACTCATGTTTGTGACCTGAGAATGTAGAAGCTCAGAGAAGCTGACTTTAGTCATGGTATGGATTGTGGTGCTGCATCCGCCCGCTGCCCAGGATGCACTATGATCTGAGAAATGCTCATTAGGCCTCAGCCTTGACAAACTGCACTTGGACTAAACTCCCCTTGAGCTTGTCAAAAACAGTGTCTGTTCCCAGGAACTAACATGTGTCTAATGAACACTTGTTTTTAACAAACAGCCTTGGAAATTTATTTTTCTTGTCTGAATAACAACCTAAGTGGAATAATACTTTTGTTGTTGAACATTCAAAGAAAGTTACCAACTCAAATCAGCCAGGACAGAAAATTACTACAACTAAAGCCCACTCTCTCGCTACCCTATAACTGTGCTCCAAAGTGAGACCCTTTTGAGCTCCTCATTATAAGAGGTTAATGTGTATTAACACCCACTGTCTAACAACCCTATAAACAGCAGTCCAAAGCGAGATCCTTTTGAGGTCTCTATTCCCAGAAGACAAGGGCCTAATGCGTACATCTCAAACACAGATAACGGGATGGCTCTGGAGCCAGCCAAGGACTGTTAGTAATAACAGACAGAATTGTTGGTAAAACCAAGGACTATTGGTATTAAGAAGCCATGAAAAAGAACAAGTTTTGGCTAGAGAAGCAGGGCCAGGCAGCGATAGGGAAACACTTTTCCTTTAGAATTAACACAACACAGTATGGCGCAAGAATGAGTGGCAGAAGTGGATACAGACTATAGGGTGGGATTAAAACCAGCGAAGACCCCCAAAAGGCCTCCAACCCATTTCCAGAAAAGCCTTAAAGAATGAACTGTGTATGATAACTAAGGTACATAGAAACCGAGAAACCTATTTTCAGCGTGGAAAATCCTGCCCATAAAAAGGTACTCCCCCAAGCCCAGGGAGTGCTCCCAGGATCCTGGGCATCTCATCGGCCAGATCAAGGCAGCTGGATCAACACTTATCACCTGGATTGATGCTGAAACCAGGGCTGACATTCCATCAGCTGGATCGATGACTACTGATCTCTTTTTCCTCTTTTCTTCTCTTTCTTTCTTTAATTCTCTTTTCCCTCTTTCTCATTTCCGTCCTTTAATTCATCCTCCTCTTTAATTTTACTCTCTCTTTTCCTTTTTTTCCTTTTTCTTTCACTCCTTTTTTAGTTCATCTACCCCTCTTTAATTCCCCTCTTCCCTTTCACCCCACCCCTTATCCAAAACTGACTGCTGTGTGCTTATATAGTACATCAGGAACCAATATGCCCATTTCCACACTAAGTGCGTAATTTACTAATAAAACTTTCACTTATTGTGGACCCTCTGACTTTTGCCATTCCTTTCAACCAACAAGCATTTACAAATCCTAGATGCTTCCTTCCCCTTAAGGGTGGGTTGTCACAGAGAAGACCCAGTTTTATTCATGAACACTCTTCTCAATAAACTCAGTAGTTAATACACACCATAAAACTGACCAAAGAAAAGCCCATTTACTTCAAATTCATATAGCATATTGAAACTATTAAGTATAATGAATTACTAAGAACACTTAGCATTATAAAGGCCCCTATTTTGAATTATTCAACAGTGAATTCTTTGCAATTCCCTCAAGTTCAAATCAAAATAATCACCTGGTAATGAAACTACGTGTTATTTTATAAAGCTGTATTTTATAAACCAGTCAAAAGAAAACAGATAACAGTCATCCAGCGTGACCTAAGTCGCTATGACAATGTACAGATCTGGGAATCTTAAGTGTTCGCCTACTTTTATATGTTATTATAACAGATACTTTAAAATTAAAACTGCTAGAAGAATAAGCCCTTGTCTCAAACTATGCTTACACCACTCACAGTAACTATGGTGCTGTCATTACCTATCTTAGCAAGATAGGTTAGTAACTAATTCAGCCACTAAAGCAACATGAGTGATCAAGAGTACTTTCTACCCCCACTCAACTCCCTGTAACAGGTTTTGCTACTGACATCATCACATTTAGAGAAAAAGGTTGGATGTAACAAGTTATGAATTGGATTGCATTAATAAATCTGATCTTATAATAGCATGTAGGGTGCTACAAGGGGCACTGCAATAATAACCCAATCCCTACCGTTCCCGGTTAAATTTGAGTGAATGAAGTATAGCAGGTCTCTTCTGGCGCAAGTTCCACAGGTGTAAGGTGTCATCAGCCAAGGCACTCACAAGAGCTCCCTATGAGAAAGAAAAAGTTCCAGTCAATTTGTTTTCATAGCCTAGTAACAGTACCATCATAGTGGAAATATATTACATACTTATCACCAGGATGAAAAAAATTTATAAGCATGTACATCAACACCATAGCACAGATAAGTTCCAAGTAGTTGGAATGAGATAACTGATGTGATCACATGTCATTCAGCTCACTCATATTTGTTTCAGGGCTATACTGAGAGGTGAAGCTTTTACCAGTGTGTGCACAGCAGTTTTCTCATGCCCATCTCTGTAGCAAAATCAAGCAATGAATTCAACTGCTAATATTTATATGCTGACAAAGCTAGTGAGGCCCCTCTAAAAACTTGGCCCTAGCTAGCTCAAGAACAGCACTGCTGTCAGATCCCAGCTGCTACATCCCTAGAAACACACACCTGAAATTAAGGCAACATTATTGAGCTCATGTCTAAGACAGTAACTCCATCAAAATAAAATTAACTACCTACTGAAACTGGTAGTACTATTGAAAAAGTACTTTACCACTTCTAGAGATAACTCAGCATGTTCAGTGACATGAAAAGATATTCCTACGAAGTTCTCGCTTATAGCAAAAGAGTACTCTAGAGACAAAGATATTTTCAGCAGTTAGTATAGCATTTTCTAAAACTAAAAAAGTTAATTTATTTGTAATTGTTATTACTGTTTTCTATTCAGGCTAAGTCACTTGTATTAGCTATTTTAATGCTTGCTTAATGAGAAATCAAAGAAAATATGATCCATATCTTCTCTGAATTACACATACATCATTTTACTAACCTCATTAATCAGGAACTGAAGTTGGATTACTGCAGCTCCACTGTCATGTTGACAGTAGCATTCAACTCCGGGCCGACCAAAGCTGGAGTTGCTACCATTAAGGAATAATTGTTGCATGTGAAAGAAACAAAATACACACCATAACCAACATTTTCACTTTCACTAATACCACATTCACACAGGCTAACATCCCCGCTTCTAGCTAGTGCACTCAATATATTTAACCACAAAGAGCTGAGTGATTAACAACAAAGTAATTTAAATTTGCAACAAAAGTAACACAATGAAATTAAAAGGCCTACCTTAAAATAAAAAAATATCTTATGGCTTAACTCATACTTTTTAAGGGATTCTTCATCAAGTAGAATTCGGAGAACGATGAAGCAGTTATTTTAACAATGTTAAACATCAGGACTAGACTAAAAATAAATTAATCTAAATAAGCATCATAAACAAAAGATTGCACTTTTCAAGTCATAAAGGATCTTTCTTTCCATTTTAAACATTACTTAAGAATGAATAATGCAAGGCATGTTAAAAAAAAAAATCTGTAACAGAGATGAGAAGATCAGTAGTCAAAATATGGAGGAGTCAATGGGAAATTATGTATAATGTAAATTTCCAGGATCCCTGTATCAAGACTTCCTGGATTCACACCAGCTACGAGATAGCAAAAGCTTGCTCATTTTCACTGTCACACATAAATCAGTCGTATACTTCCATAGGGAATATTGACAGAAGCAGCAGCAAAACAGATTCTTTCTGTTCTCCACACTTGACTCATTTATTAGTTGCAAACATTCTGTATTTCAAATGTGGTTATGCACTTGCTCTGATACAAAATTAAGTTCTCCAACCTCTAGGAAACCGAGCAGAAATAACAGATGAATTAAGCAAACTGGTCAGTATTTCATCATCATAGTATGCCCAGGGTTTCTGGAGTATAATTTGTCAGGGCTGAACACCTCTTGTTTTAGAGAAGCACCTTAGGTTTTGGAAGAAATGAAATAATTCCACAGCTGTATGTAAAACAGGGAATATACGTACAATTTTTTTCTCTCAATGTATGCTAGAAATTAATAAAACAGTACAATTCTCTCCCATTCTGCAAGCTTTCCATTTACTGAGAAATTGCTGATCAAAACCAAAGTAGATACACTCTTAAAAAACATGTGCATTCACTCTATGTGCTAGAGACAGTTGAAAGGCTGAAAAGACTACTAGGCTGCATGCAAATCAGAACTCAAACACACCTCCTGCTCAGCCTCTCAGGTGGTGAAATAAAATGTAAGTAGAACAACAGCAGGGAGAAGTCTGCTTCAACACACTGCAATATTTTAACTTTTAAACTTCACTCACATTCTTCTAGACTAATGAATCTGTGTACCATCCATCTAAGTGATGAGATATACACTAAACAGATGTTGAATAATCCAGCAAACTTAATACCAGCTTTCTTCCCAAACAGAATTAGTAATTTAATTTTGTTCTGGTGTGGAAGGCCTTAAGAGAGTCAGCGAGCATCACCTGTTTTTTTGCTTTTATAATACTTTCTTATCAATATGGTCTTTTACAAAGAAGTTATCTGTATTCCAGTCACAATTTATAGCTTTAAAAAAAAGAAGTGGAGGGGGTGTTGTCCCCATAAACGATAGCTTCCTACACAAACTCAGAATACTTGTAATGTAAAATCGTTGCTTTTACATTAACTATGGACTGGCTACACAAATTGCCAGACTGGAAAAAAACCACAAGGAATACCATAAGTTTCACAGCTGATTGCCTTCAGCCTTGTTCATGCATCTGCATTCACTTGAAATAATAATTATTTGCAGAAGTAGACAAAAAATGATTGCCAAATGTGAAACTCGGATGCTTACAGGAATTGAATTTTAAAACTTGTTATTTATCTGCAGTGACACACACAGTTTTCTAATAAAAGATTTTCCCAGACCTTCCCCGGAACAGCAGCTTCCAACACAATTAAGTGTAAACCTTGTTCGTAAACCCAGAATTTACATGGAATTGAGGCTCTACAGCTACCTTGCCTCAAAATAAGAAGAATATGACCCAGAAAAATGGAAGATGATGGATTCTTCAAGTTACTTCTACCTTCAAATTCTGTTTTCAGATGCTTTCTGTAAGCATTTCTGATGTTAGTATCTCTGGAAGCACTGTTATAACTAGTCAGTAAAAAATTCATTATTAAGAATATTTCAATGTTTCCTTAAACAAAAAATCTTCTACATTTTCCAGGACACCTGAACCATTATTCCAGAAATCAGTAAATATGCAGCACTGGGAGTAAGATTACACAAGTTTTAAAGATTCAGAACAAATTTCTCTTTGACAAATAAGTGGAAACCTCACATCCAGATGTGAAAATAGAGTTTGGCCTCTTCTATAGTGCCCACTGTCATTAAAAAAAACCCAAACCTAGTCCTTGCAGCTAGTCTTATTTAGTTCCTTTACTCAAGGATTATGTCATCTTCACTTTTTCACCTAGTAGCTAAAATTATTCTTCTCATCTCAAATTAATATCATCCTCCTAACCAGCATTAATCTTCTTTTCTAAAGCAATGCAAAGCCTCCCAGTTTTGCGGGGTATGCTGAATTGAAAAAGCACGTCACAAAGACTGACTGTGGAAGGATAATACGTGCCTGCTCCAGTACATGTGAAGCATTTCTCAACCTCACAAAACAGGCAGCAACCCAGGGAATCCAGTCTGCCCAAATCCGCTATACTTGCGTATGTGTGCTTTAGGCAAGAGAGCTCACTGCACTAAGCACTGATCATCTACTACATAGTCGTTCCCAAAACAGGCAAAAATTATAATGAATAATGACAAGATGAGCAAAGCATTTTAATTTTGTAGACAGGAAAAACTCTGCCAAAGACCTAATGTAGCTCTAGAGGAAATACTCTGCTCTGAGCAGTTTTCTAATCAAAGACCCATCCTTTCTCCTTCAATTCCCAGCAGCTCATTCTACTATTCCTCTTTCATCTCCTATTCCAAATATCAACAAACTCGATAAATTAATAGCTTTTCAGCTGTACCTTTGAATATTGCTTCCATGATACCCACTGTCACTTAGAAATTCACCCTGGAAAACACTAGTATTTCATTGTCTTCACTGCATATTTTTTGAGAAAACAAGAGACAACAGCTGTGCCTGAGAGAAGGAAGAGATAACATACTCACGTTCTAACATCTGTGTTCATTTCCATAACTGCTAGAAGTGCATGTCATACACAAAAGCACAGTATGATCTTAATTTAATATCACATAATAACACTGATTTTACTCTATGAGAAAAGGCAACATTTCCAAAAGATGTTTTTTCAAATAAACTTCAGACCTAAGCTTATACTTGAAGCTCTTCACTTTGCAATATGCAAGTTGTCTCTGTAAAACACTCTTTTTTAGAGTTATTACTATTATTTATAGTAGCAATTCAGTGCATATCTGCTCCTAGAAATCACATTTGAAAGGCAAAATTAATTCCAGAACATTTATGAAAGTCAAGAAGAGCAGACTTTTTCTTTTATTATTCTTTAGTTACTCTAAGTAGACAGAGTAGACTGGGGCGTTCTTCACCTGTGGTTGACCCATCTGACACAGACAACAGTTGCAAAACCTGTAGCTATCAATTCAACCCTTAGCATAAAGCAGTTGACACAGAATCATTTAGTTTGATAAAGAACCTCTAAGTTCATCAAGTCCAATCTTTGATCACCACCTTATCAACTAGGCTATCGCACTAAGTGCCACATCCAGTCTTCCCTTGAACGCGTCCAGGGACGGTGACTCCACCTCCCCGGGCAGTCCATTCCCATATTTAACAACCTTTTCCATGATGCAAGTCCTCCTGATATCCAACCTAAACCTTCCCTGGTGCAACCTGAGGCTGTGTCCTCTTGTCCTGTTGCTGGTTGCCTGGGAGAAGAGGCTGACCCCTGCCTGGCTACAGCCTCCTTTCAGGTGGTTGCAGAGAGCCTTAAGGTCCCTCCTGAGCCTCCTTTTCTTCAGGCTAAACATCCCCAGCTCCCTCAGCCACTCCTCACAGGACTTGTGCTCCAGACCTTTCACCAGCTCCACTGCCCTTCTCTGGACTCACTCCAGCCCCTCAATGTCCTTGTTGTCGTGAGGGGCCCAGAACTGGACACAGAACTCAGGGTGCAGCCTCACCACTGCTGAGTATAGGGGCACAGTCAGTGCCTTGGTCCTGCTGGCCACACTATTGCTTATACAAGCCAGGATGCCATTGGCCTTCGTTCCCACCTGGGCATGCACTGGCTCATGTTCAGTCAGCTGTCAAAAAGCACCTGCAGGTCCTTTGCTATTGAGAGCTTTTCAGCCACCCTGCCCCCAGCCTGTAGCACTGTATGTGCTGTTGTGATTGAAGTGCAGGACCCAGCACGTGGCCTTGTTGAACTTCATACCATTGGTCTCAGAACATTGATCCAACTTGTCCAGATCCCTCTGCAGAGCTTTCCTACCCTCCACCAGACCAACACTCCCATCCAACTTGGTGTCATCTGCGAACTTACTGAGGGTGCACTCGATGCCCTCATCCAGATCATCAGTAAAGATATTAAACAGAACTGGCCCCAACATTGAGCCCCGGGGAACAACACTAGTAACCAGACACCAACTGGATGTAACTCCATTCACCACCACCCTCTGGGCCTGGCCATCCAGCCAGTTTTTAACCCAGCAAAGGGTACACCTGTCCAACCCACGAGCAGCCAGTTTCTCCAGAATAATGCTGTGGGAAACAGAGTCAAAGGCTTTACAAAAGTCCAGGTAAACAACACCCAGAGCTTTCCCCCCATTCACCAAGTGAGTCAGCCGGTTTCCTAAACCCCTGCTGGCTGGGGCTGATCTCCTGGTTGGTTCTGTATGTGCCATGTGATTGCACTCGAGATAACCTATTCCATAACCTCCCTGGACAACAATGTCAGGCTGAAAGGCCTGTAGTTCCCCAGATCCTTTTTCCGGCCCTTCTTGTGGATGGATGCCACATTGGTCAACCTCCAGCTGACCTTCCTGGGTAGCCAGGACTGATGGTAAATGATGGAGAGCAGCTTAGCAAGCTCTTCCGCCAGCCCCCTCTGCACACTTGGATGAATCCCATCAATTTATGAGTGCTCAGGAGATCACTACTTCCTCCTGGATTACAAGGGGTCTATTCTGCTTCCTCTCCCTCGCTACTAGCTCAGGGGGCTGGTTACCCCAAGGTATACAAAGATATTTATAATTTATTTTCCAAACTAACCACCACAGAGATATTGGCAACTTTATTTTATTACACTGTGATAAAAAGTCTTGATAATACAGCAAAGACAGACCAGGTATCAGATTTGCCACTGTTCTAGTAGCTCAAGAGTTTTAAGAAAAAACTGAAACTGGAGCAGCTTTTAATATTAATTCCTAGATACTTCTCAAAACTGTAGCTGTAACACCTAACAGTACTTAAACATTTGACAATTCTGATTAAAAACAAAAACATTGGCTAGAGGAAGACACAAACTACTGATTTGAATTGCATACAAAACACTAAGAACAGCAGAATACTCACAGTATTCTTTTGTAGACCAGTCCCTAGCATACAGCCCTCCAGGATTGCATAATATACCTTCAAGTTTTACTACAGTCATGCATGTGTGGCAGTTTTCCACTTAATCAGATCCTGAACCATTTAAAAAAAATAGCCACTGCTGTATCTCATCAAACCTAAGGAGCACTATTACTTTCACATACATAATCAACAGTAACCATCTCAAAGAACAATCTGTCAAGACACAGCTATTTAGCAAGAGAGAGTTATTCAAAAATCAGAAAGTACTACAAACACTGTCTACAAAACTAACTTTGATTTTTCACATCCATGTACGACTAAACAAGATAAAATATAATTTCTCCTTTGTTGGGGAGGGATGGGGGAAAGAGGGGGATGAGGTGGGAGGGCAATAACAAGTACAACATTTAAAAAGTTGATGTCAGATCTTATTATAAATATCATATTAGCTTAACAGGTTACAGCAAACTACTACTGCTGTTTGCTATTGCAGCTTTCAAACTTCCAGTGAAGTGGTGACTAAACAACTGGCTAGAAGCTGAATTTCTCAACTTCCAAATCAGCTACCAATAATGTTAGTTCCTGCATAAGTGCAGATCAACTTCCCTAAGTATTCACTTTGTTTACAGAACAATGCTCAGCTCCTTTAAATACCAGAAGCCAAATGATTCAACGTTAACTTAAAAAAAAAATAAATTGATAGAGTAAAAAGGAGCTCTGTTTTAAAAAATACCAAAGGCTATAGATCTCAAAGTTCATCAACTATTTTTTGTATAAAGGAAGTTGCAGCAATTTTAAAGCACAAACCCACCTTTTTTTGCCTCAATTTTTATGAGTTTCATATTTTAAAAGCAAACAATGATTGAACTAATTTGCATGTAAACTGATAGGGAAGAGGTAGGGAGCAGTAACTTAAACACGATCCATTTTCTAACAACAACAGATAGGGGTCAAAGCACTTCTTAAACTTCAAACTTGCTTACATAAATATGCACAAATATAGCATTTCTCAAACAGGTATGAAAAGTGCCAGCAAGTTTTCTGTAAAAGCTTTATTTGGTAGAGTTTTCTCAGAGCTGCCAGTGAGAGGCAATCGTTCACTGGAACAAGATGTAATCGAGCAGTACAAACGCAAACAGGATAAAAAAAACCCCTGTGATTTAAAATTAAACAAGAAACAAAATTGGTTTTAATGATAAGTTTCTATATGCACAATTCACAGATGGCAAAGCATGCTGTTAAATGAAGAGGTAAAAACATCAATTTAGACCAAACAAGAAAAAACTAAAAAGGCTTCAGGCTTTCCTTGATTTTACTCACTTTGCTTTCTGATACAGGTTTTGTTACTTTAGTCTAAGAGCCATATTTCAGCACCAAAAATGCAAAGAAGGTGACAAATCCAGTACTTTTTCAGGGTGGGATGGAAGAGCAGAAGAGTAGAACACAATGGGAAGAGTAGGAAACTCTTATAAATACTGGTTCCTCTGACTATACAAGATGCAGTGAAATGGGCAGTAACCACTAATTCACTAAAGTTTTTCCAGAGACTGCATATACAGGAGTAAATCCAGGAAATAATTACATATTTTTGAAGAACGTCAGAATTCAGAGGTAAAGCCTTCTTATTCTGTTGCATGCCTCCAAGTCCTGCTCAGCTGTTATCCACTTAATCCAGTTTAGTTTCCATATCAAATTTTAACATGTTATTACATAGTATATCATAATATTAATAATTAACCAGGCTTTTCTTCTTTCCATCCACAGCTTCTTGGCCAAAAATGAGACAGATCCTAGAACTTGGCCAAAAATTCTATGCTCCTAGAACTGAGGATATAATACTTGGAATAAGAATGATGTCTCTTCCCAGAGTTCAGCTGTTTTGTACAGACATTGCCAAAAGCAGCATTAACAAGTGTAGTGTTCTAAAACTAGATGCTAAGTGAATTTATATACTTATTTAATTTGGCTTATGAAAGCATAAATAACCATGGATATTATCTAATAAAAGGACAATTTAACATTTTCAAAGAACATAGCCAATCCTTGCCCAATCAATTATTGTCTGTCAACACCTATTTCTGACTGCAAAGCATTTTCCTAGGTCCAGAAACCCCTCTTCATTCATACAGCAGGATCCAAAATACCTCCCCTAACTCTTGTCTGACAAGCAAATTCTCTTTAGTTATTTCCATGTCACCAGCTGTGGATATTGAAAAGTTTCCAGCAGAGGAATTCTCCAGCTTCTTGCATTCTGTGAGAAGCTGTCTTTTCTCATAGAAGCTATGTAAACAGCGAAGATGTTTCTCTAACAAAACTTCTCCTTCTCATGCACCTGTGGACTTGTTATTGTACCGAATACACAATATTTTCTATAAGGCGTTGTAGTAACTTAGCCAATCACCCTGAGAGGTGGATGGCCAAAGGACCAATGACCTTATGACACTCAACCATGTTAAGGTATAAAATAGGTCTTTATATTAATAAATAAATCCACTTCTCACCAACTCTTGGATCGTACTTATGTGGTGATTTGGTTCTGACCCTCACACAACAGCCACATCCAACCACTGGATATTCATGACAGAGGACTAACTCTGTCCTGAAGATCACACGTCATTGATCACAGGTCACTCTGTCTGTGATCATAGGTCATTCCATCAGACTTTGTTCACACACAAGCCCATTCTCCAATCCTCTCCCCACAAACTTCACAGCAGTGAGTGTGGTCTGCTGAGCCAATTTCACTTGGAACCCATTAACCCTTCACATCATTGTGGGGTTATATAGAATAAGACCACAGGTACTATTATAACCAGCTGCATTGTCTTGTGTGTCCCCCTCTTGTTATCACTCAGTAGAAATTTCCTTTTATAGAAATTATTGTTCTCACATCTTTCCTTATGGCACCAGTGTCTTATTTCTCAAATTAACTATTAATCCCTTTTAAATCTCCCACTATCTCAAGCCAGGTTTTGCTTCATCCTTTGCTATTTAAAAAGCAGGTGACTAAGGCATAGGGAGAGGTTTTACAGAATATCTCAAATTAAAATAAAAGTTGGTCATGTGTATGAATTTCTCCCCCAGACTTTGCTGTAGTTTCTCTCTCAGTACAGATATTTTCCCTGTTCTTTAAACACAGTCCTTTAACACTCAGCTTGTGGATGAGGCTTAAATCTACCCTGCTACTTTCCACACCAATTTGCGTTGTACTAATGACAGAAATAACCTCCTCTTCCAAACATCCTTTTGAAGAAAGTTTAGCTCATCACTGGAAGCTGTGTTTCTGCTTACATAGCTTTTTGAAGTAGTTACCAGCAAAGTTACTTGCTGAAGCACTAAGTGGGTCATGGATTAGAAGTACCAACATTTCCATGGTATAGACAAGGAGGAGAAACTTGAATCTCAAATCCAAGCAGGTACAAGTTTACCTCTTCTGTCTATATCAACTTGATGTGACAATCAAGTCTAACCCTGACTAATCAATCAACCCTAACCCTGACTCATTGTATAAACTGTAAGATCTTCCAAATGCTCCAAGTGATGTTCACAGGCAGTACTGCTGCTATTGCCTTTTAAGTATTTCAGCTAGCAGTGTCTAAGGCCCCGTAATTCAAACATAATGGAATAAATGGGTCTTGGGACAAAGTTTCCCTTGTCTGCTCAAATGCTGAAGTAGACACATGTTAAATATTCTCATTTAAAATGACACTAAAATTTTTTTTTATTAGCCTCAAGTGTAAAGTGAGCAATCAGTAGCTATCCTTTAATTGCTACTCTATGTATTTTGTAACACTACGACAGTGTTTTTCACTTTAATCTTAAGCCTCCTCAGGTTCCACTACAGCATAATTTTTAGTTTTGCATATCATCAAAGGACCAAGAAACTTAATATTTCACCACTATCAAAATACTAGTGACCATTTGATAGGTTTGTTCAAAATTACCACCACAATGGAAAACCAAGTTACATTTCCAACAATTCAGTAGATGGCACTATTCCACCAAAATCAAAAGAAGAAACTGTCCTCACATAAACAAAGGGTAACATGGAGCTAGAACTCTTATTTTAAAAATGCAAAACCAATGCCCACTCATTAGTGCCTCACATTTTTCTGTGCTTTTCATAAAACATGGAAAAATACATGCCAAAAAATGTTAAAAATTACTGTTTTGTGGAAATATCTGTAATTTTACTCAGCTATTTTGTCCAGGCATTATATATATATGTGCGATTACATATAGCTCCATTTCACACCACAAAAATAGCTGCATACCAGTGTTGCAGAAAGTAATATTTTTATGGCTTGTGTTTACCAGAAATCCAACTTGACATGGACTATTAAAAGGTTGACATCGTCCCTAGAAGTTGCTTATGCAATCTTAATTCACATCTCCTCAAAAGCATGATGGTAATTTATTTTTAAAAGTTCATGCACTAGCTCAACATCAATTGTAAATGTTTTGCATTATTCAGCTTAATTTTTTTCAAAGTGTCAAAAAGATAAGTGGTCACTACCAAAACCTAAATTGCCAGATTAAAAATATTGCCATTAAAACATGTATCTTCAATATTATTAAGTTGTAAAGCATAGTTGTAAACCTTAAAAATAACACTACCCATTCCATCTTAACTCTTCCTTTAAAAGTTGTTGCAGGTGCCACATTAGTTCCTGTATTTGCTCTCTTTCTCAGTGTACTTGAGGACTTCAGATGGGTCCTTTCTTTAGCCCCAAGAAATGCACCACTGGACAGTGCCAAAGAATTCCCATAGGAGTGTAAATACAGAGCTACTCTTTTGTATAAGCTGTGGATGTCAGAAACCAAGGATTTCTCTTAGCACTGGGCAGGGAATAATTAAAATAGTGTTATGAGATTTTCAAGTACGCACAGCCCAGTTTAAGAATACAACAAGATGGAAAACAGATCATCAACAGAGGAAGAACAGTATAAGGTAGTTCTCTCATACCTCTTTCCTGCAGGTTTTCCTACTTTAACTACTAGATGGAGGGAAGGTATTACCTTGCAACTGTAGCCTTAGTGATTTTACTTTAGAGAATCTGCCCATCTCCTTTTCTCTTCAATTCCACTTCCTAATGGATTCTAAGTGATGTCTGATACTTAAGACAGTGCTCATCTGCCCTGCTATTAGAAGAATGTTTGGTTTGGTAGCAGAACAAACAAATGATCTGAGTCTGAAGAGCTATTTCAATCAACTTTGACTGAAGGGAAGAAGTCTTGTAGATAATACTTGGTCATAAATTTTATGAAAATAGGAAGCTAAACAGAGGGGACAAAAGAAGCTAGAAAGAAGGGGAAAACCCAGATTAGGCCCATATCCTATCCAAAGCATTACCTCAACACCCTAAAACACAGGCTCTGTGCAATCACAGGAAGCATTTCAAGAGTTACAACATGCATGTAATAGTACAACAAGATTGAGTCATATGATAACAAGTTTCATAGACCAAACGTCTGTCTTTCCTCTAGGTAAAAGTATCCAAAATAATACATATCCATATACTACAACTCACTTTGCATAACTGAAACTGTTCCAGTTTCAAGGGAACTTGAAGTGCCATATACAGCAAATTGTTGCTCCAATCCCCTCAAAGACACAGAGCTATACCTGTTTGTGCTGCTTAGAACATTCAAGGTTCTTCCACAATCCTATACCTCAACAATTCTCAATACCTCAATATTCCTGCATTAATAAGACAGTCTTAAGAAAAAATACAAGCACTGAAAGTTAATAGTTAGAGCTCTGATTTATTAGGAGTAATGAAAGTTTTGGAGGGTTGGGGTTGTAAAGAAACTTGAGCACTTATGTACACTTGCTGCATAGTCAAGGAAAGGCTGCAGAAGCAGTAGAGGTTTCCCTTTCCACACAGCACTTCCATCTCCTTCACTACCACCCTGCTCCCTAAATGCCAAGAGAACACATTCACATTTCCACTGTTCCTCACACCTTTTTTACAATGGTAAAAAGAAGGCAATGTAAAGAGCAAGTCTGCACAAAGATACACTTGAAGAAAAATACAGCCAGATTCCTCAAAATTATTTTCTTCAAAGTGACTGCTGTTAAAGTACAAAACTAAGGAAGTTTGAACTTTTGTTTTAAGCAATTTGGTTCCCACTGGAATCCTCAGAAACTTATTTACATAAGAACCACTGAAAGTGAAATGGCTGCTGTTTAGTTAAAACATAAAACCTAACAATCATGCATATTCCAAAAAAGTAACCTCAATCATCACCACTATCACAGTACTACCCCAAAAAGAAAATTAAAAAAACAACAACAACAAAAAGACAAAAAAAAACCAAAACCAACCCAAACCTCAATCACTTGCTGTTTGAGTAGACTATCACCACAGTCCAGAGCTCTACTGAGGTTTTAATGTCAAAGCCTCAGGTTACAGATGTCGAATAGACAGGGTTTCCCACCTTCTCTAGGGAAGTTTCCAGCTGTGGAAAAAAGCACTTCAGAAATGCCATAACATGAAAACATCCAAAGGCTCAGACAAAAGAAAAGCATTGTCTGGAACAGGACTCTTCATCCAACCTCAAAACAGTTTCTAAGCATCAAATCCAGATCATTAAAATTAATGTGGCGTTGTAGCCCCATTGGTTCAGACCTGCTTTGAGTCAGGAAACCCTGCATTTATGCAATATAATTCAGTGCTTAAAGTGTTTTGATTAAAATATTTAGTCTAACATTTTAAGTGTCAAATAGCTTTTTCTACTGAGCAATAGAGAAAATAATTCGTTTTGGAAGTTCACTTCTGTAACACCTTCGATCAAAAATATGGTGGAAGATGTAATTGTCAGCCAGCTACTACAGCTCACTAGAAGCTGTGACCTGTGGAAGTTTTATGTATGCTCTGAACAGTAAGGAATAAAAAAAACCACGAGGTTCCAATATAAGCTGGAATAGTAAGCATTTAGGTTGATATGTGTCAGACAAAAGTCACCTGTGGTGTTCCTCAAACATTTACTAGGAAAAAACCCAAACACAGGCGAAAACTATTGTTTCCAAGATTTCACTAGTAAAGTTTGAAGAGAATAAATACCACCTTTACAAGGTACTGTTCAAAGTTTATTTCTTCTTTCAAATGTTAGCATAGCAGAATGGCAATGAAACAGGAACAAATAATCCCACTGCATATTTACAGTGGCCAATAGCTCTATAGGAATTAAAAGGAAAAAAAAAAAAAAAATCAAGAAAAGCATTCAACTTCCTGATGGTAAAGAATTCCACCAGAATTAAATTCAAATCACATATGTATTAAGAGAAAAAGCTAAGTATATTCTTCCTTACAAAAAGGGAACCTTTTCTGGCTAACTGCATGAAGATTGACTTCAGTTCTTCGAAGCCTTACAAGTCTGGAAGTGTTTTGCCTGCAAAGTATCCCAACTTCTTTTGCAACAAAAGTTCCCAACTGATATATTTAGCACAGCAATATAAAAAAAACCCTGAAGCCTGATAAATCCAGAATTTTCCCTATGAGGGCCCAGGTTCCAAACTTCAGCCTCCAGGAACAGCTGAAGGAAGTAACCTGTCGAAACAAGAATCACTTACAATTTCCCACACACCTTCAGTCTGCTTGACTGTCTAAACCTGGTGAGTCTGCAGAGAACTGGCAGTCTTCAAATTCACTGTCAGGTAAGGAGATCTCAGGGTCAGGACAAAAACATTTCAAGAGAATCAAGCCTTAGCCCTCCTCACAAACCACACACATACACAAACTTGATCCACTTGAAGCAGAGAAGAAAGAGGAAAGAGTTAAATCATTCACCCCAGATCGCCAGAGACCAAGCACAGATAAACTCCTGGAAACCATTCATGGACAAGAGCTAAAATTAACTCTACTTGAAAAAGCACTGTACTATAAAGCACACTGAAAAACTAAGTATTTTTTATTATTTTCTGAGAAAATAATAAAATTTTCAGTGTCAGAGAGACACTGAAAACTGCATATCTTTAAAGATGAGATTTCAAAAGAAAATTAGAAATTATTCCTATTAACCAATAATTTCTAATAAGACAAAACAAAAACTATAAAAGAGACAGTATCTCCACATAATCTCCTCAAATAAAACTGAAAAAAGGAACATCAAGTAGTGGCCTGTTGCAAAAATCCAGGATGAATCTATTTTACTAAATACCACCGTGATAGATTGATATATGTATTCCAGTCAAACATCAACAAAATTAGTACACTGAAGGGCATTTATTACTAGTCATTAAAAAAAAAAAGACAACCAGAGATATAACATACCAAATAATAGTTGGGACCAGCACTAAGCTACTAAGATACTTTAGACTACTGAATGTTTTTAAAAGTTCTTGTAAGGGGCTGAAAATTATGTATTTATAGTGGTTCAGTATCACTCATACAGAATCTACTTACACTGATCATCTTTATGGGTTCTCCATTAAACACTGAGACAACACTAACAACAAGTATCCACAACTGAGTTTAATTTCATCAGAACTGAACTTCCCCCAAATTAAGTACAGTTGTATAATTTACAGTTATTGTCTGTACTAGAGCAAATAAAGACAGGTAGAGAATCCTCTGTATTCTGAAACTTCTAGGGTGGTATTTTTGTAAGACAAACTGTGGATAAAGTTTTCAAACTATGCTTTTAAATATTTTACCTGTATTGTAACCAAAATCTGCTAAATTTAAGTCTGACAATAAACATAACTATTTTGCAAGAATAGACTCTTTGTATGAGCTTTTCTACAGCTGGTGAGATTATACTCCCAGAAATGCCAATCCTGTATTTTAGAACAGCAAGCATTAGCAGTACCTATTTTGTCAAATTGGTTACAATTACGCTAGTAGCACACTGCCCTCAGAAGAATGGCACGGAGTAGCATGGAGTAGCATTTCTTCTTTAAAACTTACTCAAGGACATTGTTTTCCAAACTTGCTCAGCACAATTCGAATTGCAACAGTAACCTCTGCTGCAGACAAAAAGAGTGAAGGCAGAGAACATTATCAGATCACAGTGTGATTACCACACTTCAGTTTGCAGAGCAGCTTCCTTGATATTAAACTCACCACTACACCACTCCTGCAGTCTTGGCGTTTTACGTTTCACCATACTGTAAATACATTTTCATCAACTGTTCAGGCATCTCAATTTTTGCTTTAGTAGCAAAGACATTTCCTTGCTAACAAACAAGAAAAACAAAGAAAATCTTAAGTTGTGTCTAAAAAAATTATTACAATGTGAATTACTGAGTTGAAATGGAGGAGTCTGTACAACCATACCACTGAACGCTTCATAGTTAAGGAATTGTTTCTGCTGACAGGAGTCAGTCAGACCAGGAGTGCAGCAGCCACCACACTGCTTCAAGTCAGAGGTCCACACAGCCCAGCATTGCCTCCTACAACAGCAATTAACATTAACATTGAAATATACTAACATTCAAATTTTGATCACTTAAATATCACAGCTGGTGCATAGCTGTAATTGAAGCGTTATGTACTTGCAGATCTGGAGAAGTTCTTTTTCTCTCTATTTGCAAACTGCTCTAACAGGGGCCTTTATGGCTATTAGCACTAATATCACACCAAATGTGCTACAGGTAGCTTTCCTGCATTAAAAGTTTCAGTTATCTGTTATCTATAGAAAACTACAGGAGGTAAAACAGGCTGAAAAAACATCATCAAATAAACTAGTCTGGAAATGACACAGTGGTTCTTATACACAAGACTATCAAAGTACTGAAACTGCTTCTGGTTATATGCTAAGATATAAAACTGCAGTTTCTAAATATTTTGTAACCAAACTTCACTGTTAGCATTATCTCATGTGCTGCTTCTCTCATTGGGAATTATCAGCAGAAAGAACAGATCATCAAAAGTCAATGAAGTTCAGTCAAAAAATGCCACATCCTCCCTACTTTTTTTTTTAAATCCAGAACAGCATTTATTTGATCTGGAACAGATTGGCAGAGTATTCATACGGAAAAAAATTCCTTTAAACTGTCAGAGTTCAAAAGTAGTTTTTGTCCTTTGCTACTCAGGTAAAAAAAGAAATAGTATTATAAATGTTAATTCCTGCTCTCTCTCCTCTAAAACACATATAAATCCAATTTTATTTTTTTTTACTAGCCCTTCGGCTATTAACATAATTGGGATTATATTCACAATACTTGCATGAGCAATGTCTGTAAGAAAACAAGTATAACAGTCACATCCTAGGCAGCCACATTTACTCTGGGTAATTGACAAAAAAATTGGATCTATGCCTTTGTTTAGGTTGTTTTTAAACTACAAAATACAGAAGTAAGTATAAAAGTTTAAGAAAATGGTCTATTTTTTTGTCAGTGGCTGCTACTTGCCACTATTTCCTTTGACTAACAGCCTGTATGAAAATATGGGGACACTACTAATAAGACTGTACTTTCAAGAGGTAGGCTGCCTAATCTCCTTTTCCAGGTTAGTAACTCACCAGGATTTCTTTCTAAATTGTTATGTTTCCCACCTAATTACCTTAAAGAATGACGGGATATTCCCCATGCCAGCTATTTTTTTCATTTTGGTGAGTTTTGTTTTCATCTGACATTTAAGGGGGGCTGTGGAGGTCATCTTACTGCATCAGTTTATCATACAGGTTTAGGACATGTACAAAAGGGAAAGCCAGGCAAATTATTTTTTGCAGCCCATTCTCCATATTAATATTTCACTGAAGCTTAGTAACTGTACCTCTAATACCAACACCACGAAGTTCAGTTAAGAATGTTTTTCAACTGTGAAGATGAACATCTGCTCTGTTTAATTAGGTAGTATGACTGGATAGAGCATACGCTAAAAGAGACAGTCATGCTAATCCTATCAATTTAACATTAAGTGATCACAAAAAAATTAGCATTCCATCATTTTCCCTAATGAGCAAGTTGAAGAATGCGAATAGCTTTTGTCCATCTGCTGCTACTGACTACGAATCAGCATTACTAGCTGGGAAAGAGGGAGGGCCTATAGTAGAAACTGTTATCAAAAACATTGGACACCAGCTGGATTACCTCTTTAGTTGGCTACTCTTGAAGTGTTAAATTATCATCATTATGTGAACCAAAAATCTAAAAATGTTAATTGTACACATACAGAGTACAAGCCAGGCAGCAGCTTCAAGAGGCTACACAATACAAACCCCTGCTTGAAATAACATTAATCACACAAAATAAAATAATAGCTCACTAAGCAGAAGTACAAGGTCTTGCTTCCTTTGGATCAGCATCCTTTTTTAAATTCCCGAGCTTACAAAGTTCCAAAGTGAAACTCCTGGGGAGATTTCACAAGACTATAGAAGCAGGAAATGACAATTAATTCTTGGAGAATCCAAGGGAGATACCTCATAAAAGGGTGAGTTTGATCTATAGCCTCCTTGGTGGAGAACTCAACCTCCTCTGTCCACCATCACTGCTTGTAAGAGCACTGTGTGCTTTGAGTAGGACAGGCTAAGACTTTGTGGGAACATGGAAGCAGTGGCCACTGCAATTACATTATCTCAGAAGAAAATTAAGCTTCAAGTTTCCCAAACAGAAATCAGGTTTCGTTACTACTTTTTATGAAACAAAATCCCACGACATTTAGAAAAATGGGAAAATAAAGTAGCCCTGAATTATTTCTATTGAGCTGCAAACTTCTCTCTGTACAACAGCAATCAAGTAATTGATTTGGCAAACTGCAACACTTCAGACTGCCCTTTTTCAAGTATTACAAGATCAGCATCATTGTTATTATGAAAACTTCTGTTTTCATGTTGTAACAAAGCCATCTAGACACAATCCTGAGTAATGTACTCTAGTGGGCCCTGTTTGAGTGGGGAGGTTGCACTAGATAACCATCTAGACACATCCAACTTTGGTCACATCCAGCTTTACCCATTCTGTGATTCTGTGAACCTAGCTTTCCTCAAAGTATTTCATCTTGCATTTTGTTTGCTATACTAGCAGACGCATTGCAAGTTTCACCTACTTTCACTATTCTTGACACTCAAGACAGAGATTTTTCCTTGCTTTGAATTCTAAGTAATTGAAAGCAAATGAAAAATCTCCAAGCTCTCGAGTAAAAATCTACAAGATTAGAACTACCATGGACAGAGGACTAGGAAGGACCTACCCCTGAACTTCTATAAAAAATTTTAACCAATACAGTATTAAAATCAATCTTAATTCAGCAATTGATATAGCTGCCTCAATACAAGCACTATCAAGAACTAGACTTTTTGTTAAAGCCAAGCTTACAGATTCAAACTAGACTGAATCATTGCAAGAAGTGATTAAGTTAAAACAAGTAGTACACAAGGTAGTAGACCAAGGATGTTACGAAGCTGTGCAGATCTCAACACAAAACCAGTTTGAGAATTCCTTAGCAAGGTGAGATTTTTAAGTGGAAAACAAAATGGTTCTCATTTGTGTCAGAGAGTCTTAAACTGAACATCAGCGTGCCAAAACTAAATGACAGGAACAGAAAATGTAATTTCATGAATGCATTGTAAAAATCACGAGGAATCAGGATTCAGTATGAGTTCCTGGAGGCTGACAGAACTGCTACATATTTTAGAAATTTACCAAATAAGGAATTATACCACTCTACCAGTCCTCTCTACTGAAATATTTCAATTTCAGCTGTTTCAAAGACCTTCATTATTTTAATCTGTGTCTAAATTCAGTGGTACAAATATCACTGACAGAGATTTAAATTATGTCATTATACCTTCACCTTCATTTGCACTGAAAGTCAACAGTAGTAGTAACTTAGTGCTTCCTTTGATAAACATGTAAGCTGTACAATGATCAAGTGCCTGTGATAGAAGTGCTGACATGAATAGGGTCACTAAGTTATCATGAATACTACAAGGCTACACTTGACTGACATTCAAGTACCAATTACAATGCCACAATTGAAACTTATGGGTCAGCAAAATCAGGCAACTTCAAAAGCTGCTGGCAGACAGCACCGTGGCAGTGGGTAAGCAATGCGGTTTTGCCTCAAAAGTAACGCAAACCTATTCCTCAGGCTGGCAAACAAATAAATCACTACATGTCAAAGAACTAGAACTCTGGGAAAGTAGAGTCTTGTCTACTTAACAAGATGTACTTTGCAGGATTAAGAAGCAGCATTTTTCAAAAAAATTATAATGATCAGTTTGACAGTACACTTCAAGATAGGCCACATTGAGAGCAGCAAGAGGAAAAGGGAAGACCCCAGAGACTAAAGACCTACCACAGTATTAACTCTTTCAAAACTACTGTGAATTCCATTTTTTTCAAATTGTAAAAACATTATCAGCTAGCTAAGATCAAGAACAAAGTGAACTGTTCCCAAAATCCATATACTGCAGTTTTGTTTAACTTCATATTGAATGTAATAATTTGCAAGTTTTATTCTGTTTTTTTCACTGAGGTTCTACATAGATAAGCCAGCTTCTTGTCACCTTAAAGTTATTGTGTAAGAACTCTTATCTTTGCCTTTTGAAACCTTTGTACAACAAAGAGACCTGGACACTTAGAAGTCTAATGCAGCTACAAAATTTCTGTCAAAGTTTTGTTAAGAAAGGTTTGCAATCTTGATTTGTGCCTTCAAGCCTTCTTTATCACAACCCAGATCTTAAGCTGCTTCTACTTTTCCAGACATGACTTTACTAAAACTGCCCATGTCACCTCCTGCACCAATAACGCTACTTCAGTTCTAAAAGCCCTTCCACAGTGATCAAGAAAGAACAAATCCAGTAAAATGCTGAATTAAGAACCTACTGAATCGAGCAGTGTAGTGTACCACAAGTCTGAAAGCATAAACTGGGTCCCAGCCATCGAATTTCCTGTTACAGTTTAGCCTAACATCATCAGATCACACAATCCATACCAACTTAGTTTCACAAACAGCTAAGAGGTACCAGGAAACAAACTATGCTAGTGCTACAGTAACCTGCAGCCTTACAAACTTCGTACGCTTTCCAAATATTTCCTTCCCCAGACTCACCATGACCCAGCAAGTTTGAAGCTGCAAGGACTATATCCATTAACTTTCTGGTCTGTCACTAAAATACCTAGAGGGAAGTTTTCATTGTAAAGTTCATTTTTGTAAATTACAGTATGAGTTTCAATACAGTTTTACTTCAGGTATTTTTGAACAAAAGCAATTACTACTAAAAGTTGCTTTAGCAGAATTAAAGTATATGCAATAATGCTTCAAATCAAAGACCTCCTGCAGTATGAACTTCCCCACAGCCACAGTTGCTCCAGCACGGCTTTACCCACCGTCCCTTCAGAAATAAACCTGCTCAAACATGGCTTTACCCATGGCTGCAGTCCCTCCAGAGGAATACCTGCTCTGTTGTGGGATTATCCACGGCCACACGCTTTTAGGTGCTCCAGCATGGTCTTATCCACAGCCACTGATGCTTCAGTAGCTCCCTGCTGCAGCACAGACCTATCCTTGGGCCTCAGTCCCTTCAGAGGTCTTCCTGCTGCTGCACCGACACAAGCACACCCACGGACGCTTTGAGCTCTACCTGCTCCCACGTGGACTCACCCACAGGTCCCGGTCCCTTTGACTGAAGTTCACGCTGGAGTCCCAGGCAGCCCAGGCCAGCAGCACAGGCACAGCAGCGAGTCCCTGGCCCCCTGCCAGCCCAGGCTCACCGCCGCTGCTGTTATCACGATGTTCCCAGGCACAGCACAGGGAGGTGATAAAGCAGCACAGCGGCAGCAAAAGCAAAAACCAGCCACTAATGAGCACTAGTAAGAGACAGTCAGGCAAGCAAGGCTCATGACAAGCACCTGCCAATTAATAGCTAATCAGCAATTACAGCTATAAATTCAATCTAGCACATTCCAGTCAAACCTGTCATTATCTCAAATCCTTTGAGCCGCACATTGGGCACCACAAAGATCTGTTGCGGTTCAAGCCCAGCTGGCAACTAGGCCCCACACAGCCACTCGCTCACTCCCTCTGGTGAGATGGGGGAGAAAAATTGGAAAAGAGAGAAAATTCATGGTTTGAGATAAAGAATGTTTCATGGATAAAGCAAAAGCCACCACACACACAAGCAAGGCAAAAGGAATTCATTCACTGCCTCCTGTGTGCAGGCAGGAGCCACCTCCAGGAAAGTGAGGCTCTATCATGCATAACAGTGACTGGGGAAGACAAACGCCATCACTTCAAACATCCTCCCCTTCCTCCTTTTTCTCCCAGCTTTATACACTGAGCATGACACCATATGGTACAGAATATCCCTTGGGTCAGCTGTCCTGGGCTGTGTCCCCTCCCAACTCTTTGTGCACACCCAGCCTGCTCATTGGTGGGGTGGAATGACAGGCATAAAAGGCCTTGGCTCTGTGTAAGCCCTGCTCAGCAGTCAGGAGAACATCCCTGTATTATCAAGACTGATTCCAGCACAAATCCAAAACACAGCCCAATACCAGCTACTGTGAAGAAAACTAACTTTACTCCGGCCAAAACCAGCACACCAAGTTTCCCAACAAGTAAAACCAGGGATTTAAAAAGAACACCATCTATTTAATATGAAGAATTCAGTCAAAGCTTTATCTGTCTAGAACTAAGTTGTTTTAATTTCATACATTTTTGAGGGATGCATGCGTCACCATGCCATTTTGGCCCTATTTCATTTCAGAATACCCAAAAGTAGCTGATTTTCTTCATTTAGAGGATGCGAATTTTTTCATTGAGCTAACGATAGCCACATGAACGAAGTGCTGGAAAATATGACAAGAAATGCAGTAGTGTTAAAAGAAATGGAAATGTGACAAGATTAACACACGTTTTAGGCAAGGTACTTTTCTTGTTTAAACTACTCTCTGTGAACTGGGTGGCAAGGTAGACAATAAATATTTTTTTATTAATAAATAATCACAGAGCCTCTCTGGCACGACACTACTGCAATATTTTTAATAGCTTTAACGAAGTACTCTTCCCAAAAGAGGGATATTTGTTCAAAGTCCAGAACACTACTGACAAAGGTTGAGACCATTTTTTCAGCATACAAACACCAAAAGACTCTGACCTTCCAGAAGAGTAGTTCAGTTCAAGTTTGGTGTATTCACAGAATCGACAGAATTACAGAACAATAAAGGTTGGAAAGGATCATCCAAGTTCATCCGGTCCAGTGTCCCACTTGAAGCTGCATCAACTTCAGTTGGATGTGCAGTTTAAAAACTGAAATCTTTGCATACTCTAAACAACTCAAGCCACTGTCCTCCTGCCAGTGTAGAGCTACTATAGAGAAAGAGCAGGTGCAGAACTACTTCAGTAAAAAAATATCCACAAAGCAAAAAACCCAACACACAACATCTCAAGCTGATGTTTCCATGAGAAGGAAAAAAACAGACTGCCTTGCAAAGTCTGAATGATCCAAAGGAGCAGTAATTTCAATGGATATAATCACAAGTTGAAAATGGTATTTTGTTAGAGCTTCAGAGAATTTACTAAATTGCTTGAATTTTTTAGTATACATCTACAGCAAAGCTATCCAGATGCTGCAACAAACACTTCATCAGAAAGTGACGGCATGGAACCCCACACCCAGGCTTTTGAGCTATTTTGATTAAAAAAAAAAAGTGAGTTCTCACAAAGGCTAGAGAATAGAAATCACAGAAAACAAGCTTTATATACCTCAAACACATAAAAACTTCAGCCATTTGCTTGCATAAGTCATCTTTTAATGCTGAAAAGACTGTGGGGAAATTAACAGATACTGACATTCAGAATGATTGGAATCTTCAGATATTTAATGACGGAATGATGAACAATCTAATTTTTGTCCTTCCTGTGAACTTGGTTTGCAAGAGGAAAAAAAAAGCCAAACTTTAATTAAATAACCTATTCTGCTTGGGAATAAAGAGTCTGAGGCACAATTTGGTCTGTGTGGAAGTACAAAACTTATTCTACAGGTATCCCATTAATTCTCAAGAATTTCTAGTGAAAATGGTCTTCCTTTTTAGAATACCCTTTTTCAAGAGGGAGGCTGAGCTTCACACTGCAAATGCATAATTTTAAGGCATGAAGCACCAATAAAGATACTGTATTCATGCTGGCAGACAATCACAAAACCTCTAATTTGATATATTGTCCTAGATTTGCCATTGAGAAATTAAAGTGCAGAAAAATGAAGAAACTTATTTAAGATGGAGCAGTTGACCAGCAAAGAGCAGGAGAATTACTTCAATATTTCTGCTTTAGCTTCAAAGTTTATTCTACCTCATAAAAGCAAACAAAAAAGCTCAGCCAACTATTATTATTAATTGTACAGGGCCCTGGACTGAAACTTCTGAGGAAACACCATCCTAAAGGCAAAAATATTCCTGAAAAAGTCCATTTCATCCTTCTGTAGATTCTTCAGAGTTTAAACACCACCCTGTTCAGATCACATTGGGCTTCCAGAGGGACTTTTAAATAGAAGAGCAAAAGCAATGAACAGCACAGAAGCAGGGCTATTACTTATGACACTGTCAGGATGTCACAGGGTAAAGTCGAACCGATTACACCAAGTTAAACCTGAGTAGGCAAACTAAACTCTAACTCATCAGAAGGTTTTGATATCTACTGGGAAAACAAAGCACAGCCAATTATGCACAAAACTTCCTAAAGACCAAAGGCTACATGTCCTACTGTAATGGTTCAGGTATGCACAGAAAAGAAGCAGAGCATAGATGAATTTTTAACTACTTGATATCTCACATACTGTGACAGCAGGTCAAGAGGCAAAAGCCACCCTGGTAACAACAGCTAAATCCCTTCAAATGTGGAGAAAGCCAAAGATACTGACCTGCAGTGACAAATGAGGCCACCAGCAGCTTACAGTGACCACAGCAATTTGAAATCAATAGTGAACACAACTGCTCCCTGTGGGGATCACACCCACAAAAATCCAGCACTGTGCAGAGGAGGGGAAGCCTGAGGCAGAATTGCCACACAAGAGCCAGGCCACCAGCCAAGACTCAAACACCTCAAGCAGCTGGAACAAGTATCCCCCAATCAGCACCACAAACTCAGAGGAACAACTGGATCAGCACGTCCAGGTGAGTCCAACTGCTTGCGAGAAAGTATTTGCAATTTTCTGTCACTCAGAAATCTAGACTCAAGTGCTTCTGCCCTTGAGTCTACCTCATCCCTCAATTTCCCCTGCAACAGACAAAATCAAACAGCTTAACTATTTTCAACAGACCCTAATGTCAGGAGGAAGGTCACATCTGCAGGCTGTTCAAGGTCTCTATTCTACTAAGCTACTCACTTTAACTTTTCCTCATACACAGTCAAGGAACCAAGCTGTTGTTTGTAGCTGAAAACAGAACAGAGCCTTTGTTATTATTTGCTCAAAATATTCCTTTCTATGGAGGGGAAAAAAAATACTTCTCTAATTAAGGATAATACCTGAGCAAAATCAGTCTGCCTCAAAAACACTTGCTTTTAAGTCTCCTAACTAAATAAGAGTTAGAAATATTTCTTAGTAACTCTGGAAATAGAATCAAGCTTTTTAATACGAATACAAGGGATATACTGCTCAAGTTAAGCCAGTGAGTAATCCCAAACTAACTTTCATGACTCATAAGGTTTAAGTTTTACACTAAAAGCAGTCTCCTCCTAGTATTTTTATGGATTTCTCTCCCTCTTAAAACTGCAACATCTAGAACTAACTGCTGCTTATAGGCATAGAATAGCAATGTTGCCCCTCTGGCACACTATATCACCAACTACACCAATCAAGCCTAGAGGCAAAAAATATTAACAGAATAGTAATTCTATTTCTAATCTAACTAGTGCAACATGACACCTATAATTTAGGTATTGCCATTTCTACCATTAGTTTGTGGATTTAGACAATTCAATACAGTGTTGATGTTTAGTATATTTATCTGTTAGAGATAAAGAAAGATAAAGTCAGTGAACTGACAGTATATTTGTATCTACAGATTTTGGTTCTTCAGAAAAAGCTTTAGTTCTATTTTTGCACATCACTGTAACA
Organism: Ptilonorhynchus violaceus; assembly: GCA_013397565.1. Classification (NCBI taxonomy): domain Eukaryota; kingdom Metazoa; phylum Chordata; class Aves; order Passeriformes; family Ptilonorhynchidae; genus Ptilonorhynchus; species Ptilonorhynchus violaceus. The sequence continues at coordinate 288,252 of VZRJ01001791.1, forward strand.
GTACCACAGCCAACATTTAGCATTTGTGTATCTGAACTCTCTCTGTTCTTCCAGTAGTGGATATAGAGTCCTCAAAAAAAAAAGAATGAGATGAGTGTGGTTTAGAAAACTCCTGCTGACATTAACCTGTTCTGATCAAAACTGGTTCTGAATTTAAAATACCCAAATTGAAGACTGACCAAATACAGAAAACCTCTGTAAAGACGTTAGCTGATACATAGCCCAAAGCCAAATCAGGACTGTAACATTATTTTCCCTCACGTATTAATGAAACCTCGAACAGGTTCTCGTTCCTTGATTTTGGAATATTTTAATACCCATTCCAAAAAACCCCTTTTTTCCCAGTTCTTCAGCTGACGTACTTGCAATAGATGCACCTACACTTGAAGACACAAGGAAAACACTAATATCCAGCTCCCACTTGCTGGTAGGCAATGAAAGAAGCATTATCATTCCTTTACTTCTATACTCTCACAACATGAACAGAGAAGAAAATTACTATTGACTTCCATTGCACTTTTACAATTTCTCAATGAACACCACTTTACGGACACTCTAGTCCATACCTCATTTCAATTAAAAACACTTTTGCAGGTTTAAAGAGTAAGTAGCCCCCACTTTAATGTACCCTTGCATATAATTTATTATTCATAAAAACCTTAGCAGGCAAAGCATCCTGAGGGTTGGCTCAGTTTTTATCTTTGAGCAATGGAATGAAATAAGCACTTCTTGCAAGCCTCACTCTTACCCAATGAGTGCTTTCCAAACCAGCAGAAAGCGAGAGGCTGTTTTTACACTGGGAATATATCTGAGTCTATTCCTTCTGCCTGCATCCTCCATCACAAAGGGGAAGTAATCACAGGAGATGCGAATTCTGCAGTGTTGTCTAGTTCCAGGGCTACCCTATCAGCTGAGGCTGAGGGCTTTTAACCAGTTCTTCCAAGTATCAAGAGCTGTATCCAAGTACTGAGAAGCATAGTCATCTTCATCAAGTTAGGGGAGCACTAACATTTCAGCCTCTGCATGAAACTTCTTCCATTCCCTTAGAAAATACATTTCTCACAGTAACTCCTTTTTCCCTAACAATCTTGCAATACCTCTCTCAATCACTTAGAAAGCAATTCACACTCCAAGAATTCACAGGTGTGTGTAGCCATGGATGAGTACCTACAAACAGGTTTTGTTGAGTCATCATTATCCAAACTGCAACATCATGTTGCCCAAAATTACAGGTGCATAAGCTCTAAACAGTACATTTTGATCTCTCCTTTTACTCCAAACTAAATCCTTACTTTTATGTCTTTTTGCTTTCTCAACTATTCTACCAATATGAGCGTAATTAACACCACCCACACACAATTCAGTCTTCATTTAAATCAACTTTATGACCTTTTCGAAGAGACAATTTACAAAGTTAAGTGTAGTTTCAAATATGGCATTAAGAACTCTGCATTATCATCCCTGTTCCTCATGCTTTGAATTAAGAAATCTTGGGAGTTCATAATAGAAATCTAGTTTTTCAGTTCTGGTTTTTCAACTTTTAAAAGTCAATCCTCTTATGGCAATTAACCTTATAGACAGGTTAGTGATACACCACAAAGAAACAAAAACGGTCTACTTGGAGACTAATATAAGCAGCAAAGGAAATTATTAGATTAACCTACAGTTTAAAGAGGATTAAGTTGATTTTTCTAGCAAGATGGCCTAAGCCTTCTCCACAACGTTCAGAGTTCAGTCAATTTCATGACAACCAAGAATTCAATTCATGCTCTTATGCTGACAAGTAGAGGATTGGGCAATAGCAGTGTGGATTAAAGAATCTACAGGACATCTTTTAAAAATAAAAGTTTAAACACATATGTTGTTACATGGCTTCAATAGTACCATATGGATGTGGTACCATATGGCTATAAACATATGGGTAGTTCACTTTTTAGTGAACAAAAAGAAGCAGGGTTACTAGTGCTTTATTTCACAAAATCATTCTGCTTATAGTCACTTGGAAACCATTAGCAAGACAGAATTCCTGTACCTTGTACAGTCCCCACTTGAAACTGTCATTTGGCAACACAGAATCAGTAGCAGGTCACTACAGCATTACAAAGTTTATATCGAGAACAAGCCCAACAAAAATAAGTCCACCACCCAAAAACAAAACAAAAACCAAAAAAAACCCCACCAGCTCACCAAGCAGCACAGAATGCTTCAATCCCAGAGCGTAGAGAACAACAAAACAGAGCTCAGCCCACGTCTCTCTTTAGATTTGCAGTCAGCTGCTGTAAATTGTCAGCACACTAGTAACCCTCTACAAAATTTATCTATTAACTTGAGATAATGGGGACTGAGCAGCCACGCCTCACATCATTAACACAACTTGAACTGACACAAAGAACAACCAGAATAGGCAAGCCACCAACAGAAAACAGAGCTTACTTTTTTCCTCCCCTCCTGCATACCTGGCTCCCACCAGACTTCTGAATGGTTCCAGCAGCTGAATCAAAACATCACTTCTGTGAGGTGCACTAAATCCACTTCAGAATACAAAAGGATACAGCCTTAGTGCTCCAGTCTGAGTCCCAATGGCCAGGATTTTCTGAACAGGATCAAATGCCAAGGCTGAAGGTTGATAGGGGAAACCATGGCGTACAGTCTAACAAGTCAGAGCATCGCAGCAACAATGGGTCAAGCAGGATACCAAAAATAAACAGAATCAAGACTGTATGTTAGAGAACAGGATTCAATGTTAATCACAATTCAAAAAGAAACTACAAAGCATTTTAATCACAGATTGAAAAAAATCAGCTGTCTTACATGAAGCAATTATAAAAGATCTTTTAATCATAATTAGTCATTCAACCTTGAGCATCAAGTGACAGTCAGACTTACTGAAACTTAATTTGAATCTTACATTTCTTCTGTATGAAGAATGTATCAACTCAGCATTTCATTTTATCTACTTCATTCCCTGAGTAATCTTATTTTCAGGTCTAACAAAGACACTAAATTATTAAATTCTGAGATGTTCCTAGCAAGTTTGACAACAAAGCTAGGCTTGTCATCAGAACTATTACAAACTACTAGATTTGCTTTTCTGAGAATCACTTCAATTTCAATCCAACAGACCCAACATGACAGTGCAACCTCTCTCAGTAGGGTAAGGGAAAAAAAAATAACAACCTGAGCTTGACAGAACCAATCTCTCACCCTCTACTTCCCTCAAAGACAACAGCCAGCCCCAGAACTGACAAAACCAAAAAACACTCTGCTGAACAAAAGCAAAAAATCCTTAACCATGGGATTCTTTCTTAATATGAAGCTATTGGCACATTTAGCTTTTTGGACAGCCAAGACTAATTTGGTGACCAAGCAATAACCCCATTACAGTTCTCGGGCTGCAATTAATCAGAATTGAGAACATAATAGAAGTGTCACCTACTCTTTATTTCCACTGTAAATGCACACATCACAAGCCATACAAATGCTAGCTTCTCCATTTCTATACCTTTAGGTTAAAGCAGAGGTATTTCAGGACCTCATAAATGCACAGCAAACTTCTGATATATGCCTGGTACTTCACTGAAGTTGCAGGCATACCCCACAACTCTCTGGGTTTCACAAGTGAATAAAGTCTAACTGGTAACAGCTCTGCTCTTTTCTACATCCTTCATAACCAACTTGTGAAACCAGCAGAAATGCCTGCAATACGAAAAAAAACCCGAGGAGAATCCATAAAACAGCTCATCCATGTCAAGCTAGGCCATGGGTGCAGTACAAAGATAAAAAATGGGTATTGATATCCAAATCAGCTTTTATTCCTCTTGATACAACTGGTGGTTAATTCGCTGCATCATTTTCTGAAGCATGCAGACACAAACTGCAGTTATTGTACCACACACAAGCAAACAAATAAAGGGGAACTTTTCTTCTGTCTCTAGAGAAGATTTGCAATAGCAGCATCAGCAACTTGGCAACACACTGCGGTGAAACCACCACAAACATCGACAGCCTTTTTCAGGCGTAAAGAAACAGGATAAATGCATTTCCAAATAATGCAGAGCGACAGATCCCCTGTCTTTCGGGCCCATTAGCAGTGGCTTCTACTCAAACCCCGCGATAATCAGATCTGCACTACAGCTAAGTATCACTCCTTCCCCATCCATCCACCTCGTTCTACCAAGCCTTCGTGAACACTGTCAGTATTACTCGCAGTAAAAAGCCTAGAAGACGACAAACCCTGAAACTCTCCAAGAAAGACGGCTACAGAAATCCAGCAAGACCCATACAGCTACACCCGCCGCTTTCTTCCCTTCTTCGCCCCCCGAAATAATCAATCCAAGCAAGCAAACAGGAGCGGCGGGCAGGCTCGGTGAGGTCGGTACAGAGGAGCAAAGCCCGCAGCGCCCATCGCGGCGGCGCGCCCCCTTCCCCGGCCGCCAGCCGGCTGGGGCTGCAGCATTCATTCACCTTGCAGAGCTGGAAGTGCTCGGACTGGAGCGTCTCCTGGATTTCGGTCTCCCGGTTCCCCGCCTGCTGCTGTTGCGCGGCGGACGACGCCGAGGCGACAGCAGAGACCGCCGTCAGGCCGTCCAGCACCTTCCTGATGTTAAATTTCCTCATGGTCCTCGGCGGCGCCGCACCCGCTGCCCCGGCCTGGCCGCCGCCGCGCTGTCACGGCCGCGCCGCCCG
>VZRJ01001791.1:293889-544403 GCA_013397565.1 Ptilonorhynchus violaceus
TTCTGTGCGGCGGCGGGGCAGCGGCGGCGGGGCTGCGGGCGAGACGAGAGGGGTCAGGGGAGGGATGCGATCCCCCCGTACCTCTCACCCCGCGAGGCGTGCTGGGGCGCGGCCCCGGCCTGGGAGTGTTCGCTGTGCGTGGCCCGCAGCGGCCGGACCGAGGGCTGCGGCCGAGCTGCCCAACACCGCCCGGCGGAGTCACAGCCAGCGCTGGCGTCGCAAGGCGAGCGCCAGGGTCACGAAGGTGACCATTCATCCTTACGCCTGCAAAACCAGTTTAAACAGGTGGCACAGAGTCAAACGTTTCTTTCCGATAACCGCTGTTGTACAGTATTCTGTATTTGCTTTTATTTTTCTATTAGCACTAACTTGCAGTTTGGGGTTATCTAGTCGGTGGTCAGGTAATAGATCTTATTCGTCTCACTCATGTTGTTATACTTGTAAAGGTAATAATTATTTGTGACTCACTATTGAACTTTCTTTTCAGCTAAAATTAACTGATCAATTATTGCTTTTGGAGGGAAAACTTGTAGAGATGTGACTCAAGACATTGGCTCACATCTCCTAGCTACAGCCCGAATGCCTTAGCAGTAAAAGGCTCTGTAAAATGGTCCTTTCAGGTGGTGTTTCCAGCCTGATAGCCAGTAAGTGTCATAGTGCACAGAGGGATAAGCGTATTCGGAGTGCAGTGAAATAGCTATGAAGCAGCCATCATCATAACCTCAGAAGTAAAAATTCCACAACCCCTTCTTAGACCTCGTTAATGTATAGCTATATTGCCAGCAGGTATATGATGTAGAAGCATTTGAAAGAAACCAAGACAGTTCACATATTCTTCCAAAGTGAACTTACAGAGCTGTTCCATTGTGTTACTAGGACTGTTGGACATTTCCTGAAATCATCTTGGTAAAATCATCTTGGAGGGGGTTGTTAGAATGCTTCCAGAGATGACAAAAGTCGTAAAAAAAAAAGAAGGGTACTTAAATAAGATTCAGTAAATATCTGATATAAAAATCAACTTAATTTTAACATATAAATATGAGCAATTTCAGTGTGTCTTTAATTATCTGTAACACATTTTAGCTAACTATATAAGTTACAGAAGTAATGTCTATTTTCCCATCTATTCACACGTGCTTATTGTAACACACTGAACTGGGAAGAAAACTTGCAGAACTTGGCCATGTTTGAATGGTAAATACAAACTGTTACCGGTAAAGACATGTACACATATAACTTTAAGAATGTAAGTTACAGTCCCTTTGAGTCCTCTTGTCAGTATGTGTTAGACTATGCCCTGCAAGCACTCCTTGTTACAACTTTGATAGCACAACTAGCCTCATTATAGGAGTATTAACTACAGTAACACCTCCCTCAAAACTGGGTGACAAGTTAAAGGACTTTAAAAGCTCTCTTTTTGCATACTACAGTCTCTTTCTTACCTTCTATGTACTTGGCCTGTGAATGCATTCTTTAATTGGACTGTACATTTTTAGAGGAAAGATTGGATTTGATTTTCTGTTTACATTAGCACCTAAGAGGAGATGCTCATTCATTATTGCAACATTGTATCGATACTTGCAAACATTTAAGCAAGTAATATACACTAGGTTGAGACAAAAGTAGTTCTTTTCCCTCACACTTTCTGGTTGATGCCGTTCAACGACTCAGTGCTCTCTGGGACTTCAGCTCTTCCTGTAAAAATTTTTTAAATTATTTTCTCTGGCAAACTAGTGAAAAAAGTCACTGGGTTTGTTGGGACATCAATGGGAACAGTAACAGGCCTTTTAATGATATAGTTCAGCAAATATCCGTTATCTCTCAGGATTTGGCTGCTGTATTTGAGAGCTTCTTTGGGGCCTCCGGCTCTTACACAATAACCACATCCTGTTTTACAAGCGAGACCATCCTGCTTAACCTCCTTCATGCTGCCCACTCAGACCTTCTGGCCTCTGATGTCAGAAATCACTTGCCAGTGTTTTGTACCCCAGTCCAGTAAGCAGTCAGACCTAACCAGTTTGCAACGTTTGTTCTCAATTATGACAGAGTCCAGCTGTGGCAGAGCCAGTGTTAAATGTTCACAAGTTTCTTAGGCCCCAGCAGTGCCATGGAAATCCCCGCCACCAAATAAATCCACGTGGCTCTGGTTTTCTTTGCCTGTCATTTCTTACTGATTTTGTTATTTAACATTGCTAGAAGAGAGAGGATCACCTGCTCATTTCTTGATTGGTATTCTGCAGATACCACATAAACAGCCACTGTTCCTAATAGGTATCTGAGGCAATGGGGCATGAAGTGTTATCCTACATACCAGTGCTATCCCACAGACCATTAGTTGGTGTAGGTCAGACTTGTTGAGTCTTTTGCCTCAAGAAAATCACAGTAACTTTACAGATAACTGCAGAGTGCAGTCATCACTGTGCTTATGAGCCTTCTTGGTTTTTTAGGGGGTTGTTTTTTGGTTGGTTTTGAGGGGTGATGTACCACCAGTGTTACCTTGAAGAAGAAAGAGAATGATAGTAGTCCCAAATGAGCCAGAATGAGTAAAAGCCCACCCAGTTACAATGTATTCTAAGATTTTGGAATAATCCAGAGCAGTGGGTAGGTAATGAAATGAAAGGTCCACACATGGTGTTTGTCATTAGTTTGTGCATAAGCCCCAAAAGTGTTACTGGTTGTATCCCAAGAAGGCAGTCCACTCCAGGTGATTTTTGCACTTATTATTACTATTAATTACTAATTACTATTTATAATAATAACTGCAATACTCAGCATATGTGAGNACATAAGCCCCAAAAGTGTTACTAGTTGTATCCCAAGAAGGCAGTGCACTCCAGGTGATTTGTGCACCATAATAATTACTGCAATACTCAGCATATGTGAGAAATGGACCATCAGAAGTGACCTCAAGATCTCTGCTTGGCCTCTAACTGCACTAAGGCGTTTGAAAGTCAGTCAATCCAGACTTTGAAGTCTAAGAAGCATGCTTAGCTTTCCTGAGAACTTCTTAATGGTGCTTAGTCACTCACACTGCAGTCAGGATCGACTGAGCCCTAGCCAAACATTTCCTTGCCATAAATAGAAAGAAGCTTGGAAACATTTCTGGACTAATCTTATTCAGGTTGTTCTACTCGAATGTATTGGACAGGGCAGTGTAACCACAGCTCCAACTAAGTTTTGGAATCTTTCCTGCTTGCTGGGAAACTGCTCAAGCTTTCTAGACTCAGAGCTGTTGCCAAACAAACATCTGTGATTTGTTTTCCCACCAATAATCTGCACTGGTGACAAATCCTAAGGAGGACTTCCAGCTACAGGTGAGTTTTTTGTTATTTCTGCAACTTGGTTTGAATAAGCCATAAACAAGACAAAAATTAAGAGCATGTGTCAATTAGCTGGTTTCAGCTCTATGAAAAAAAGGTATGCTAGTGCTTACCATAACCACAACTGGAGATGAACTGTCTACTGTTTGTAAATTCACCCATTTCATAAACGTCCTGATTGACCATGCCTGTACTGATGAGTTTCTGTATCTCGAAGCCTATATGGTCTTTGGCAGGCACACATATCACAGGGCATCCCTAATAAAAGATCTATGGAACAGCATGACTAACATTCTTATATATGGATGCCATCAGGCTGTATGGACATGCACGACAAAGAGAAGACTTGTCCTACTGCTGCAGAATCTGCACCAAGACTCCTGCACATTTAATTCAGGTCAGCAAATATAACGACATGTGCACACGTTGGTTGTTGAAGGATGAATTGGGAGGGCTCTGCAGCACTGATCTGCACAACCAGTATAGCCCATGAAGCTGTTGTGTGGTGAGCTCTAGCATGGCAAAAGAAAGAGGCATGGCTGTCTTGGGAGAAATCAAGAAATTGTTGCCAGTTGACCGCTGTGGGTCTCTGACTGCTGGCGATTACCAGTTCTATGTGACAAGAGGTGAAGAGCTACAATGCACGAGAGTACATAAGGCAAAAGGGATGAATGACTGCAGCACTACACGATGGAAATGTGAGACTTGAGAAAGAGGTTATGCAGCATGCTCCTCAGTATATCACATACTTAATTCTTTGCACCTTTGTCCCACCACTGTCATCTTGGACCAGACAAAGGCAGTGTCAGCTATTAGACTAGGTGCAAAACTTTACTATGTTTAATGAAAATTGTGTATTACTTCGTATCTTTTGACCAATTTAGATATTATTCTCATCTAATGACACACAGATCATTCAAAAAATGTTGTACATAAACATCCGTCTTTTTGACAAGATAGAAGCTCTTGAAATAAAGATAAACAAAGGAAATATTTAAGAAGGATGTTAACACCACATTTTTTTTTGTTTTCAAATTTACTGTCATTATTTTCAGCCATGTTTTTAGTTCCTAAGGTTCTAGCAACATAGACTGACTGATTGGGCTCCAGCCAATCCTTTCCTTTTCTCACTGTCTGAAGCAATAATTTATTTTTCTGCTTATCCAAATCTTCTTTGGCTAGTGCAGGCACATAATTAATTTCATTTTTATGCTGTACTAAAAATGAACACTTTTGTTCATGTAGTCTGTTGACTTTTTCTGCTTTCTGTGTCACATTTTACTTGAGCCTGGGCCAGCTCTGTGTTAAGGATAAAGGTGTTTCAACCCTAGCATCTACTCTGCTCTCCTGCCTCATGCTTTTACTTACAACACTTCCTCAGTTGTCCTGTACCCTTGAAGTTATTCTCTTGTGCAATCAAAACAGCCAGTTGTGGTGGCAGTATTTCTTCTTTTTTGTTTATGATTTTCTAGAGTATAGTGCATAAACAGTCCTAGGAGGAGAGTTCACAGTTCAGGATGCTGCCCTTCCAAGCAGATACCCTGTAAGCTGCAGAGGCCTTTTTCTTCTGTCACCTACTTTCTTTGTGGAAAAAACCTTCATACGTAAAATAGAGGATAGATTCTCTTCCAGGACTTTTTTCTCTAGATTTTGGCTACTTATTAGGTGGAAGCTGAGGTGTCTGAATTAAAATTCTTGTTTTCTTGTCATGAATAAGCACCACCAGGTCTATGGTAGTCACAGAATGAGCATTTTTGTAATGCAGTGTTGTACTTAAACTCCTAAAATTCACATCTATTATATGTTGGATCTGATGCTTTGTCAATTCACTCCATTCCTTACTAATTATAATTTTTATGGATACTATTTTGTGTATGAGTTGATTTCATTATATTTATCTCAAACTGAAGGGGTTTCAGTCTCTATATTTTTGAGAAAATCATTACTCACGTACTGTTAGTGGATGGTAAAGATTCACAGGAGGAGCAGGTAATATGTATATTCAACATTTAGGTTTGTTTAATATGTTGTAATTGTACTTTAGATGCCAAAGCAAAATTACAAATAATGATACTAAGGAATTTCTAATTTTGACATGATCTATGCCATTGCTTCAACATATAATTAACCTGATGTTTCCTTCAATTCAATCTGAGCACCTTCTTAACAGTATGTATAGGATTAAGGTACATGACAAGAAGACAGAGTTTATCCAACTGATAGTATGACATGCTTGTTACCAGTACATAATTTGCATCACTACTTGCCTTTTATCTTATTGCTTCCGTAATTCCATCTATTCTGATGGATATTTGAGACATATTAATGCAGAATCATATCAGCACAGAATAACTGAGGTGAGAAGGGATCTCTGGTGCTCATTGGATCCAATGGTCTACTCAAGTCAAAAACTGGATCCACCTTCAAAGTCAGAGCATGTTGCTCAAGGTCGTGTCTAATTTTTGCATATCTGTGAAGATGGAGATTCTGTAACCTCTGTTCTTTTGCTTTATTACAAAATAAAATTACGATTTCACATCCCATGTGCTGCATTTCTGTTTTTTCAGTTTTATATGAATAGCAGGCCTAAGCCAGTATTAAAACCTCAGACATACAGTGCTAGTCAGAACAGGTTTTTAATAACTTAAGGCTATTATCCATCTGGAAAAATATGGGCCAATACTTTACTGAATAATAAATATTGTTTCATATGGATTTATCATATGCATTTTATAGTTTACAGTCAAATATAATACAAGTGCTTCTTATTGCAGTGCTACTTTATGTCCTGTATGGAGTAAATATGAAATACAATCTGTCTCCATTAAAAGACAGCAAAATATTAGAAGTGAAATCAACAAAAGCTTTATAAAATAGCCAAATTAAGATGAAGTATGAGTGTCTGCCAAGTGAAGAAGGTTCTTTTTGGACTAAATGAATTAAAGCTAAAATACGATGGACAAAACTAATTTATCCATTCTGAAAACAAAATTATAGTGCTGCAATGTCTTTCAAATATAGTGATCTGTTTATATACAGCATTTTGTCTGAAGTATAGAATTTCAGACAGATCTTTCATCAGCAAGTCATTTTAAGTGTCCACTACCAGAAAAAAAAAACCACCTTAATTTTTTTACTGTCATTCTAATTACAATGCATTAGTTGGAAGGTCTGTTGTAGAGTAGTTTAACAATTTAGACAAGTAATCACTTAGACTACAGAAACATTAGGCCTTTGTTAACAATGGCTGCTATTTCACTGGTATTTTTTCTTCTTGCTTTAAATTAAAAGCAGTGAATTACATAAACTGCAAGACTAAGCATGCAAACAAGCGGACAATCTCTTTAAAGACGTTGAAGCTAGAGAATCCAAAATGTATCAATGTTTCATATGATTTTATGCTTTTGTGGGTTTTGGTACAGTTATTTTCATCCATGTTACCATTTTTCTGTGAATGTAAACCCTTCTCCAGTATAATAATACCAGATATGTATTTAAATGTTATGACCAACTCCGTTCAGTGAGAAAATTTCAGATTTCGAGACAATTAAAATATTTACCATAAAAGTAAGAGGATTCTAACATGCATTCTAGCATGTTCTTAGCTTCATTCTATACATGGCAAACAGTACCTCTTTCTGCATCTTCCCCCCTCCCTCCCAACTAGTGAAACAGGAGGTGAAATGCAAGGACAGCTGAGACATTGCAAAGACAATGCTAGCTTGCTCCAATTTAAGAACAACATAATGATTTGAAATTAACAAGGCAAATGATTGTTTCAGAGAAAGTAAATGGGTAACAAGGCAAATGGGTAGGAAAAGCCTAGAGTATGCAGGACAGATTCCAATTTATTAAAGTCAATGATCCTGACAGTTCTCATTTCTCCCATTCTTTAAATTTTTTTAGAGTCTGTTTCAAGACACTAGTCAGTGAGCTTCTTGAGTAGGCTTTAGGTCCAACTGGTGACTTTTTGAAGTCCTAATTGAGGCAATTGAACTTTGACATATAATTGGTGATTGAATTAAAGTCTAGAGGAAACTGTAAGATTGGCTCAGCAAGTGCCATAGTGCATGGCATTGTCGTGACCAAAATTCAGACCTACTGCTGAGATTGGGTTCGGTAACTTGATGTATTATCACAGTTTTCAGCTTTACTTCAGGCAAGGTGTGTAAGGAGTCATTAATATCTGCTCCTTCAAACCTCCCTGTGAGTCAGCATCCCTTCTGCTGTAGGACTCCAGTTAAGACTGGTTCCAGTGTCAATTAGGAAGAGTCAACATTTACTAATTATACCTGTATTTTATAGTGCATTACCATGTAGATGCTCAGTTTGAAAAGATGCTTCCTGAGAAACAGTGAGAGAAAGACTTGGCACAGAGGGCCTCCTCTCTTTAGGCAAGACAGACAGGTTAATGGGGAAAAAAGAGATTGCCTTAATTTTAGCAACTGGAAATTGAGATACATGCAGAAGGAAAGCTGTGCTGGTTGAGTGGTTTAATCTGTGGTACAGCTTGTTCTGCTGCATGCAGCTATGCCTAAATTACGATCTGCAGTGGGAGCTGTTTAATTTGCATTAGATTTGCATCTCTCCTTACCCGGAGGGCAAGTAGCTTCCCTGTAACAATGTTGAGGTGTGTCTGGAGGAATTCCAGAGGCTGCTGGCACAGCCTGAGGGAACCCACAGCTCTGACTCCCAGCTAAGGAGTGGAGAACTATTTTCCTTCTCCATGACCTGCCCCACCCCCTCAGTCCTTCACCACAGCACACAGCTCCTCGTGGAGCCTGAGTGGCCCTTAGTTACATTCTGAAAGTTTTAAGGCAAAAATGGCAGGTAAGTTTTTGAAAAACACTCCAGCCTAACTAATATCCCTCTCCATTCCCCATCCCTGGAAGTATCCAAGGCCAGGTTGGTCAGGGCTTTGAGCAACCTGGTCTAGTGGAAGGTGTCCATCCATGAGAGAGGGATTGGAACTAGATGATTTTTGAAGTCCCTTCTGACCCAAGACATTCTATGTTTTTCTGTGATAATAAATGAACTGCACTAACTCTGGGCCCTGAAGGTTTCATTGTAAAGATGGTTTAATACATGCTCAGTCAGGGCGCTGTGTGAGGGCTGGTGGCTCCGCGGGTCTTCGGTGGCTGCTCATGGCAGTCCATTGGAACAGAACCTGGCCAGGGTGTGAGCCACCCACCAGCCAGGAGCAGGCAGCCGTGAGGCCCCGGGCCAGCCCCAGACCTGGGCACCAAGAACCTCCATGGGTATGGGCTGAGGCTGGGCAGAGCCATGGAAAGCTGGAGACTGGCCCTGCTGCGGCATTTCTGGGGCAGGAATTAATGACTTCAGGGCTGATGTGGGGTTCTGGGCCACGGGGAGGCCTGGGGGGCTGGCAGGGACAGTCAGGGCTGGGAGTGCCCCCAGGGCTCTGGCATTTTTATGCCTACATCTAGAGTAGCAATTCATATCTGAAGGGCAGTTTTAAGTTACGTCCCATGGTAATGTTTTTCTATGTCATGACTATTTTTGTCTAGAAGTTCAGCAAAAGCAAATTTTTCTGAAGACAAAGATGTATCTCATAAATAACCATTATATCAAATGTCAGGGAGTTATTTTCTTGCTCTATATTTATAGTTTGCTGATATATTCTCCATCTATCAGGTGATGTATTCATGTCTGCCAACTTCCTCCTGGATGCGCCATTCAGGTTTGGAGGCACTCATGGACACAGTTGAGTTTCAGAAATTCCCGAGAGCCACCACATACCAGAAGCCACCACATACTCACAAGATTCATGAGGCTGCTCTATCTTTCAATAAGTGCTTTGACATACTTTTTTCTGTCTTCTTGATCCCACAGTAAACACAGTTTTTTAGAGTCAAGAATTTAGGCCACTGAATAGTGTTTTCAAAGAATTATTCTTGTTTAAGCATAAATTTAGCAAAGTATATATCTAACAGATGTATGCTTACTGCCTGTGACTGGAGCTTTCAGGTGTTGACAGATGTATTGAAAAGGTGTCTTCCCAGAAAAAAAAATATATTAGGGTTTTATCATAATATATCTTCAGCTCTGCTGAAATGGAACATATAAGCATTAACAAACATTGCCTTAAAAACCCCTGTATGTGACACTGTTCACGTAATGCTGAAGAATAATGCCTTTTTGCTCACATCTTTTGAAAGCATGGTATCTTTGAGCTAAGTAAACGATTAAGTGAAGTAAGAAGTTTATCTCCCTATTATGATCTGCATAGGCTCTTATTACTGCTATCCAGTTCTGCATTCAGCACTGTAACTCTCACATGTCATATGCAGCTTGTTTTCTCTCAGTCGCTACAGAGGATTATGTGAGCAGTGTAATTCTTCCCTTCGGTAGTTTTCTTTGAGGTGGAGAGCCAGTTGCACATACGCGCTGCTGTATTTTTATGCAAGAGAAGGTATGATCAAAGAAATATGCACTACACTTCAAGCAGAAAATGATAATGTTTGTGACAATCCATATTTCATGAAAACTGTAAATTTAATTTAGTGAAGAAATAGAACTTTGTTTAAACAATAAAGAAAAAGCTTTCATTAAGTTGAAATTGGAGAGAAATTTTTCTTCTCAGAACATTAAATAGAGTAAGTAAATACTTAAACGGGAATGTTGTTCAAACAGATTTTCCCCACAGATCTCTTGCTACCGAAAACCCATAGGACAGTTCAAGCAGTGAAATTTATGTCCAGTAGAAGTAAAACATTCTAAAACTTGATAGGAACAAATTGTGCTCATGTTTTTTCACACTGAAAAATACCAAAATTGAACAAATTAAAAGGAGAGCATAAATGGTGAAAGCAAGATTCTGCTTCGGTTTTCATTCATTTTGAAAAAAATCGTAATCCACCACTACCTAATATCTAGTTTCTAAAGTAATTTTGAGCACCGTGTAGTGTCTGTGAAATAAACATACAACATTAAACAGGATTTAGATACCACACCCTGTCCAGTCAGAACAAGATGGATATTTCTTTTGTACAATACAAAGCGTGCAAGTGAGTAGAAAATAGTGTGATCTGGGGATCTGTGACTTCCAGCTGCAGTGGACTAACGGAGAAGCCCATCCCAAAATTGAAGATCCTTTGGTAGAGGTCTCTTCTTTCAGCTCCTTCCTGTTTGAATGTGAAATTGTGAGTACTTCAGCTGACCTCAACTGCACAGTATTACATGAGTGAGAACTATGGCAGGGACTGTGTAACCCCCCCACTGCCCTGTATTTTAATGCATTTTTCACTTAGACTTGTTTTATTCAATACTTATGCCCCTCAACTCTTCCTTTTATTGCTCTAGTTTAGAAGTTCTATTCCTTTAATGTGACCTAAGTTAGGCTTTAAAAGGGGGAAAATGGGGAGGGTTGTGTCTTCTATCCCTTTTCTCATAGTGTATAAATTTATTTTCCTTCCCAACACAGAGTACACATTGTAGCAAAAAAAAAAAAAGTCATAATAGGAATTAAAATAATGGATCTGAATTGATACACCTCATACATGGAAATCTTAAACATCTCCGGAGATTGTTTTGAAAAAAAAAGAAGAGCAGTGTTTCTTTTCTGAAGTATCTTTGTACACATAAGACCTACTTCATGTGTCTGAGGTTACTCCAAGGATATTTGCTTTCTTGACATTATCATGGATGCTGAGAACAGCCTCAAGGTGAAGAATTTATCTTTAACAGAGAAAAAATCCTCTGCAAATAAAGCAAATACAAAACCTGCAGCTTTACAGTCTTGAATAATTTAGTGAAATGAAGATTGTCAAAGGAACTATAGATAAAGGAAAACTTGTTTGATTTAGTCTTTAATGATGTCTGATCCACTATTCTGTCAAAAAATGTAACTGACTAGACCTGTGCAAAAGACAAAAAATGGAAGCAAAAAAACTCCCAGATATAAGTAGTAACTTCAAACCAATAATAATGCTAACAGAATATTCCAACATATGATTAATGTATGCACTTACACATATTTATTAATGATTTCAAAAAGGCAATTAATGGCATCTAGGTGACAGAACTAGTCAGAAGACAAAACTACAAAGAGCCATATGATCAGCAAAATAAAATGCTTGTGAATTAATATATAGAATGGGAAAATTTCAAATAGAAATTTATTTTCGTGTTTTAAATTACCAGCATCATGCCTGTAGAAAGCTCTGAGAGAAGCTATGCTTGGTAGTAGCAAATAAATAAATTTGTTTCTGTGGACAATCAATGGAATATATTTCTAAAAAGATACTATTGCATATTGGATCGAGAGTGAATTTTATAATTTTAAACATTTTGTGAAATGAAAATAGGTAAGGAGAGTCTGACATGTTTAGGAGAATTGTAAGATATTGGAAAGTCAGTCTACATCATTGAGGAAAGAGATGAATTAAAGAGGCACCAGTTATATACAAATAATAGGGAAAAAGAGAAGGTTACAAGGGGTTATGAGAAGGGAAAGAATCTACTTTATACTTGGACATCTAAGAAAAAAATGAAAAATACTGAATTAAGAGCTAACAAATTTAAAATTGACAACAGGCTATATCTCTCATACTACATCAAATGAAATGTTGTCATTTAATGTAAAAAAAAATAATTGATCGGCCGAGAGCTTTGAAAGATTTTTAAAGAAGATATTTGGATGATTAATAAGAACATCCACTGTTGATCAGCTGACAACTTTTAAAAACATTGCATTTAGATATTCATGACCAAATTAATCAGAATTTAGCTGGAGTAAGGAAGGAATTGCCTCTGCAGAGGGGTCAGTTGCATTTCTTCATTTTGGAGGTTTTTCCTAACTTCCTGTACCCCAATATTGTCTGCTGCCAGGCACAGGATTATATGGACTACTGATTTTATTCCATTGGTAAACTGCTGTTCTACTCCCAATTAAGGCAACATTTATTTATTTTGTGATAGCTTTTTTACTTTTGGCTGAGTTTCTTTCTGTTTACAATATTTATAAGTATCTAGATTTCTTTATTGTTAGCAATTCCTAAGTTATGAAATTTCCCTTCATATCTTGGAACAAGAATTTCCCATCCTTTAAACAATATAAATGGGACAATTCATCACTTTTTACAAGTAATATAAATCAGAAAAATTCCTGGTATTTTTTATATGTGTTTGAGAAACCATGTTAAACTTTATATATATTGTGCAAACACAGTATCTGACATTTGAAAACTTAGGAATATTTGGACAAGAATCCTGGAAGACACATGAAATTCAAGTGGCACTTATGCCTGGACATCTTTAGGAAATTTTCAGTGTGTACAAAGAAATGGCTTATTCTGTGAAATATTTGCAGTGTTTCAGGAGTGAAGGGAGTTATGAAGGCTGTGTGCTTTTAACTCAAAAGGCCATTTAAAAGATCACTGAATGTACATATAGTTCTTTAAATATCCTTTACTGTATTATAGGCTTAGCATGACCATTCAGATCCATAATTTTAACAGCATGTGTGAGGTTTTCAGCTGTGTTGAGATTTGAGGGTGAACACTGTAGTGGTTATTTCACTTACAAATTTTCATATTATCACAATGCTTTTTTCACCCCAAAACATCACAAAGAAATTCACCTTTGAACTATTTGTTTCAAAGCATGCAAACACTTCATATTTTATATATATTATTATGTGTCTTATTTATAAATATGTATGGGTTTGGTGAATCTTTTTATTGTGGGGATTAATAATCAAAATAAGAAGGAAAAGAGTGAATCAAATGCCGATGTGAAAAATAGGGGCAACATGCCCTGGGGGGTGTGCGATTCAGACCTTGAAGGACAGCATGTCCCAATGATAGGATAACTATCTTAAGGAATTCCTGCCACTGGATATGACTGAATTCAACACAGATATAAAGCAGGAGTAACTCCGTCATTTTTCAGATACTAGTGTGGCACAAACTATAAAATCCCTAATTAGAGAGACAGAAAACTTGGGTTTTGATAGACGTGCTGACTGAAGTCTGCAGCTGTTGCTGAACAATTACCTGGGAGTAGTGCTGGGGAGTGCTCTGGCTGCCCTGGAGTTGCTCTGGGTTGCCCAGGGCTTCAGTCACACACAGCATCAACATCTTAAAACAACTCCCTTAGCCTGCAAGTGAAACTCAGTGTTTAGATAAAAGCTAGTGTGCTGTCAAAGGACAGGGCAGAAAAAGTATCTACTCCCCAAATGCCTTTCTACCATCAAATTTCACTTCTGGACTGAACTGTCCCTTGCTGTCAGATCTGGCAAAGGAATCAAAAATTGAGAATTTGAGTTTAAAGAGAAAGCATTGGAGAGTTTAAACTCACTGTGAAAGTTGGAATCCACTTTTTTGTATAGCACATCAAATGAGAAGCATCAAAAGAGAGTACAGTCAGTTCTTCTGGGAAGGGTTCAAGGAACAAATCAATTCTTTAACCACCTGGAATCCCTTATCAAAGTGAAATCCCTGAAATACACCTGTATAGGCCAGACATGCATTATAGTCAATGGTGTGAAGACTCAAATGATCAGGACAATCACTTCTGATGCTTGCTGTGAGAAGACTTTCCATCAAGCTTAATATTCTGTTAGTCTGTACAGTCTGATTAAGATAAAATGAAGTGTTGATGTATGTCTATACTTAGCCTCCTAATGCCATTTGAGATACCTGTCTAAAAGGAATAGGTACTAGGCAGGACAATAATTTGTGAACCTGTTGGTATCCAAAGAGCTGGAAGGAAGATAGAACTCTTGCATGTTTGAGCATGGTCAGTAAGAAAGGAGCCATTAACAACTCTCAGCAGTAATATCTCTCTGACTATTTGTGTGCCTTTGCTAACTTTAGTCAGCCATGAAGAATATACTTAATGATGGTGAGATGGTGCATAATGACATAGGTCTGAAATTTTTAATAGAAATTCTCTGTGTGACAAATGATGTATTAACTTAAACTTGGACTGAGTTTTTAATATCCTGCCCAGTGAAAGAATCTCAGAAATCTTATGGGTAATACCAAATTTACAGCCAACTTTCTCAGAATATGAAAACATTAATTACTCTTCAGAGTTTCCTCAGTTTCATCTTGCAGCTGGTAAGGAAATGAGTAAATTTTGAGGGGCGAACAGCCTCCCAAATCTGTGTTTTACTTTCCTAAACATACCAAGAGACCGGTGCGGTAGTTGTTGCAGTCTCTGCACTGGAAATTGTACTTCACATTATCTGCAGTTGAGAATAATATATAAAAGAAACTTCTTTGCCTAAGAAAACTTCCTTTCCTTACACAAAATATTACGAAAATGCACTTCTTAAAGAGATGTGAGCTTCACAAAACTGGTGCCTCTTGATATTCATGTAATAAATTACTTTTTTTTTACTCTTGCATTTGTAAGGCTTGTGTTCAGCTTTCTTGATTCTGTTCTGAAAATTAGAATTCCATGTTTATTGACCATCTGTGCTTTTTTTTTCTTTTTGCTAAAATTCCCTAAATTTATAGATAAAAAATACTTTCCTAATTAGCAACAAAGCATACTACTTTGGAGATGTCAAAACCAAGAGTGGTGTTTTACTGACTCACATATCATGATAGTGGACCGCCCCTTTGGTACCCTAAGCATACTAGAAATAGTTGTCTTGCCTCTAATTACACTGTTTTAATCACAGAGTACATAAGGAAAATGGAATCAACGTTTTGATTATTGGCAATATAAAATCTGGTTCATTTTCCCATTGTCTTGTTGAAGCTGTGACAAAACTAAGAAATAAAATGTATTTTGTACAAAAATTGATGTGATGCAGCTGACTAAAGGCAGAGAACACAGTTGAAGGGATGCCTCATGTTAAGTAACAGGATAGAGAAGAACTACATATTAAATACAAAACCAAAATCTGAACATACCAAGCAGGTGTTAATATTAGGTTGTTGAAAAAGAGAAAGTTTCAGTGTCTGTTCCACTTATGGGAAAGAATGCAAAAATGCTCCAATTTACCTCTAAAATAGCAAAAGCCAATCCTTCACAATAATTATTTTTAAATGCTACTGCATAGAATTTTTTTTTTTAACTTATGCAGCATAAAAGCCAAGATGATCTCAGTAAATATAGACACAATCTTACCACAGGCCATTGCCAAGCCTAATAAAATCCCCAAAGACATCATTCAGCATTGTATGCCTATGATACACACATTATAGGCACGAAAACCATTATCATTATAAAACAAATAAGTTGTTTGTCTCGAGCAAATTTTAAGAGGTCATAATTTTTTTTCATGCACATGTCTGTAAGGAAAATAATCTATATACCAATGGACATAGTGTTGGCATTCATCAGGGCTTTAGCCTAAAACTATAGCCGTAATATGTGTTATGAACTCCATTCTTCAAAAGTATGCCTTATTTACAAATACCATTATTTCAGACTACCAACACTGACCATTTTGTCAGTCGACTCCAATTCTTATCCTAAGTGGTTGGTTACTCTAAAAGTTACACTGGTAGACAACAGAGTAAAGCTATTTGGCTGCTCAATTGGGTGTTTTTCCTCTCTTAATTTTACTTAGCAGATGCTGCACCATTCTTGTGGAAGACATTGAAGCAGGAAAAGAGGGGACAGTAAGCACAGGGTACATCTTCTGTGTCTTGGACAGGCTGAGCCATTTCTTGACTTCTTCCTGCTGCTGTAATGCATTTCAAGCTCACAAATATTACACTTCTGAGGGAACGATGACTTTTGTTTGCAGCTGCCAGAAAAAAAAGTGCCCTTTGTTTGCAGCCTGTCAATAGAATGACCTTTCCCTCCTGCCAATTTATGCTCAAGAAATACACGTGATTGTTTTCCCTTTGCTGCGTGTTTCAAGAATCTTCCAAATTTGTTTGATCAATGGTTCAGAAGCTTTCAAACTGACATGAGAAAATACGTGTTTTTGCAGACTCATTTTCAGTTGGATCTGAAGCAGCTGAAGCTAGAGATCAGCGAGAATTAATCTGTACTTAATGAAGGAAACTTGCTGAATTTCTATAAATGCTTGCCTATGACACATATCCAGAGTTATATAAGCAGTCTGCCATTTATGCAATCTGCTTTGGCAATATTTGTATTTGTATTCAAATCTTCTTCCTCGTGAAAATAAATCAAAACCTTGTAATTGCCTAGCAGTCAATAACTTGCCTTTTGGAATGCTACCTCAAAGACAACAACAGGCTTCAAGAGCCAGTTTCAGGTTTTCAAAGTTGATGTAGCCAGCAATAGTTTCTTCCTGCTATGTTCAAAGCAGATGCTGTCTTTGATGAAACATTGCAGGTGCACTAAAATTTCATCTAACTGCAACAAAAATTTAAAAAGTAACTTTAGATGCATTCTTGTCTGTGTGGCTTGTACTCCAATGACTTTTTCCTGTAGTTCAAGTTCTCTGGAAAGCACATAGCCATGATAGCATGGCATTGTATCCAAGCTGCAAATCTCTGCTGAGAAGCAGGAGATGTTACTCTGAGCACATGTTGCACGCTAACATTGTTACAGTGCTCCTTAGCTGCATCTGAGCAGTGTAGATCTACCAATCTCTTTTGTTTCTCTGAAGATAAATACAAAATTGACATTAGGTCCTCTGAAGTGCTCCATACTGATAGGACATTTCACAGCAGCAGTACCTGTTATCTACTCTCGCGCTGGGTAACGGCCAAGGCTGTCTGCAGCGGAAGCTCATGCAGGTTATTATCTCGCATACATGCAAGCAGTTATGCCAGCTGTGTATAAACTGAGTGCTTTCAAAAAACGCATCTTAGAAATGACTGGCTTCACTACCACACATGTTCTTTGAGTGACAGGAAACAGGTCAGATTTTTAGGTGATTTTATAGAAGACTGCTCGTTTGAGTGGGATAACACCTGTCCACTAAGGTGCCCAATTTTTGATGGATTTTAGCAAGTAGTAGGCTGGTTAGATTCCCATGTAGTGCACAGGATGGATTATTGCCTAATTTGCCAAGTCAGGAGCCATGGTTGCATTACATGTATCACATATTAATCCATCTGCACTTCCCTATTGATCTCAGATCTAAAAATCTACATTATTTAAATTCCATGAAAGCTAGAACACGTGCAGAACCCATAAATCTCATTTTCTCACAGGGAGTGGGTTATACATCAAAGACAGAGCAGTGACAAACAAAGGTGGAGTCCCTTAGCCCTAAAGAAAAATGTTGAAGAGAATTTTAACCAAACAGTAACCTGTATGAGGAGCAAATGTGGGAACAGTTACAGAGGGGTAAACTGTTGTGCTGTGATAAGTTTGGATGGTGTCTCTGAGCCCTTAGTAGCCTGTGACCAGCAGTTGTATTCCTCTTGCCTTACATGTGGTATCTCACAGAGATGTGCTGTCCTAACTGTGCCCCTCAGCTGTGTTTTGATGAGAGCCATGCTGCCCTTCTGCCCTCTGGCAGCTGCACCAGGACATCTTCCAAAAGCATCTTAAAATATTATCAGCTTACTCAGTAATTTAGAGGTCATGCCGATGTTGTTTGCAGCCAAATATGTATTTAGCATAGCTAAGTGAACCTTTGCTTTCAGGCAATAACAGCTTTGATGCAGTATCATCCTAAACGAACTCTCCATTCTTTCCACTGAATCAATGGTCTTTTTCTGCTACTTCTGCCCAGTATTTTCTAGTAGCCTCAGCTGCATAAACTCTTAGCTGAAATTGCTTCCTTACAGCAAGCACTTAATTGTGTTGCTCCTCAGCATTTTCTCTAGAAGGTGGCAGCAAGCACTCCTACAGTAAGGGAAAGACCTTTCCTGGAAGTTGCAGGGACCACCCTTCAGTTTTTTATTGTGGCCTCTCAGGTGAGAATGCTGCCTGAATTGTGAATGTTTCTCCTTCACTGCATTTCAGTGCTAAGTACCAGTGATTTAAGGCCAATCTTTGAGGGCATACCCCTGAAACAAATATGGCCTGTTACATTAGAACACGATTCAAAAAGTTGCTCCACTGTTACTGGCTCTTGGCTAAGAACTGATGAGACACATCCTAGTCCCTGAAGCTGGCTTGGCCTTAAACAGACTGGATTAGTTGGGCAGCTATGTGGAGAGGAACAATAAGCAAAGAGGCAGTAAACATCATAATCCTAAGAAACTCCCAGCTGCACTTACCACGATTACAGTCTTTCCTCCCTCTCCCCACCCTTTCAGCATCCATATATCAAGACATGCATTTTTGGAGCAAGTGTTGGTACATCTGCTTATTAATGGCCTTTGCCCATATTCCTACTCAGAGCTACATGTCACTGCAGAGCTGTCATGTTTGTGCCTAGTGTAAGGCCTCAGAATGAGATTTTGTGCCAAAATACAAGGGTATGTGACTTACCATGGGTATCGGGTATGCCCTGAAAAATGCTATGAGATGCTCTCTCTACTAACTTAAAATCCTTTAGCACCTTCAGGGCTATGACTTGGGCTCAGGCTCTGAACAGCTTGAATGTGAGGTGGAAGCAGATGCCAATGGATGGAGAAAAATGATATATCCATAGTACAAAAAGGAGCATGGTCCACACTGTAGTCATATCAGCACAGTGTCATCCCAAACTCATTTGGCTGGCTGAGAAGTAAAGCTTATTCAGACAGCTTTCTGAGGCTAAACCAGCATGCTGGTACATGTGCTACACCATATTGTCCTATCAGCTCATTTGACAGAGTTCAGACACTCATGCACTCCTCTCCTTGTGTTCTGTAGCTCTACTCCAGGTAGCTGGGAGGGTTGGTGGCTTTTGACACTAGTACATGCATGTTGCTGATAAGCACCTGCAAACCCTAAAGCCCTTACTGGCTTTAAAAATCTGCTCCTGGACGAATGTAGGTTTCCAGAGTTGTTAGATATCTGATAATAGCCAGATGACTGCAGGAATAGTGGCTTTCTTCAGTACAAGACATATTTTTGTGGGCCACTGGCTTCCTTTACAAGATGTGAATGATTCTTTCCCAGCTCACACTGATGCTCTCAGTGTGAGTACATACATCCAGACAAAGTGATTTTCTTGACACCTCACTTACCAAAAGACCCACATTACTGTTAGTCTCATGACCATGCACAATTTTAGAACAATTTCTGGACCTTTACTTTCCTTTTCTTTTCTTTATAACCTTGTTTATGTTTGTTCTTAATCATGCTTGGGCTCCTTCTTTTGTTAGACACCACCATTTAGAAGTCCATAGCAGCCATGACTTTAGCAGCCAACTGCTTGATTACTTTCCTCTTAGGAACTAGGAAGCATACCCGCCTGTTCAGCAGTAGGAGGTCCTATGCCTACCACGGTAAGTAGGCTAGGAGTGCACTATCCTTCAAAGACCACTAGCCAGGCAAATAATACACATGGAGTCCAAAATCCACACACTGAGTCATTAGATGCTCTCCCATTTCTGAAATCCTCTTCTTCTAGTCCCCTTTACCCCCTTGAAGACCCTTTAACCCTGACAGATAAGTTGCACTCCTACTGCCTATTTTACTCACTCTTCTCAAATCAGCTATAGTAGCTCCATGCCAAGATGACATTTTGCCATCCCCAAACTGAGCACTACTATTTCAAAATTTTGCTTCTTACTGCTACTGAAAATCCAGTTTTGGATCATGAATAGGGTCAAATATGTGTAATCTTTGTGTTTGGATCTGAATCATGTAAATGCTTTTAATTTATTTTGTCACTTTTTTTTTCTTCTTTTGTTCTCATTACTTGGTCTCTTTTATCTTTCCTCCGCATGTGTAAAATTAAAATAGAGATTGCTTCAGAACTTTTAGAAAGCTTCACAAAATCCCCCCCGCAAATAAACCCTAGAAATCCTTCCCTACTTTTAATTTCACATCTGCAAAAGCAGATACAAAAATTCTCTACCACCCACTTTTGGTCAATAAATATCATTACTGCAAACAAGCATGAGTTGTAGGAGCTGAAGAAATCAAGATGCGCTTTTGACAGGTTCATTTGGCAGTGTAGGAGGTATTCTACAATTCTAAAAATATGTTCTATTTTCACAGACATTTTGAGATGTCTCTGTAAGTTCTCTTACAGAAGATGGCCCAGGGCCCATATGGTACAAGTCAATCTGACAGATGTTATATAATAATCTTTCTTGATTAAACTAGTACAAGACATTCTCTTCTCACCAACCAAATAACAAGCAAGAAAGAACCCATCCATTCTGAAATTGAACACCACTGACTAGATAGACTTGATAGAGCTGGAGACCTTGTTATAAAGAAAGTTCTGGCTACGTTTGGAAAACCCTTGTCCCTCTATGTCCCCTCTATAGGAGGGGTCCATTACGAGAGGAGGTAAAGTAACAAACAGGACTTGTTAGTTCTAGAGTTTACATCCATGCTATTAATTTGAAAGCCAGATTAGGGAATAGTAATCTACACCAAAATAATTATTAAAAGGAAAGCAGTAGGAAGAGAGGGACGTATTACAGAACTGATAATAATTTAATTACTTTGCACAGAGAAACCGAAAGCATTTAGACAGAAAATTTGTATGGTATTTTTTGGGAATAGGAAAGGTCATCAAAGATTTTGTATCAAACATTGCAGAAACAGGAATCAGGTATATTTTTAAATATATATCTCATATATTTTGAAGATGCTATTGATACATACAAAGGGCACATTGGAATATTTTCCCAAGGGGGTTTACTGAAGAGGCCTTGGGCATGCAGTGTCTTTGAGGAGCTCATCACAAATATAACAAAATTAAAAAAAAACCTTCATGCTTTTCTTCAAGTTAATCAAAACTGCATCTGAATCTCCTAAGCTATTGATGAGAGGCAAAAGGATGTAATGAGACCATGCCTATACAAAGAAAGACAATTTAGCTCTGAAACATCTGTGCTGATCATCTAAATTAAACATGAAAGAAAAAAACCCCCAAAACTGTAACTGTCTTTAATGCCTATCTCAGAAAAAGCTTCAAGCTGTTGCACATAGACATTCAGTTTTCTTATATCGAATATGCTCATGGAGACTGAAGTTTCTGGTTTTCACTCATTTTTGAGTTGTTAAAATTGCTTTAAATATTTAAATGTAATTTATGTGTGCAGAGCCTCACCACATTGTGTTATGATTTGGAAACTAATTTTGCAAGCCTGCTTTTTTTTTTTTATTTTGTTTATATTAGCAGTCATGTGGGGATGACTGTAATTCATTACTGTCATGGATAAATTTTTACAAAACTGGATCTTTAGTCTAGATCCAGCAAGGCTGAAATCAAAGGATGTTTCATACCATAATGCTGTTATTGATCTAGAACTTTGTTACTTTTAAGGACTTCTTTCTTTGCTTCTCCCTCTCAGAACAGTTAATAATCATCCAATCTTGTTTAACTGGTAAAAAAAAGTATGCTTATGTGAACATAGCAACCTCAAATACTGAGGACAAGAAAATCCTCTGGTCTGGTGATGCAGCACTATATCTGTGTCAGGATTGTCAGTCACTCTCAATTTCATGCTAATTATTCTGATGTAAAAGCATTTAAACATGTAGGAAGACTCCCATTCATTTGATTGGTCTTGGCATGCTTGCCTAAGTCTCAGCTGAAGCAACAATCTTCTGTTCATCTTGTATGAAATTAGACTTCATCTTATTGTACCAAAACTCCTGGGAACTAATTACAAGTCTATTTTTATGGGAAAACAAGCATATTAAAAGTTTACAAATTGGGTGTATGTTTACTTTCCTTAGCTCACATACTGTGCTCTGGAGTATTATTCCCACATGTAAACAACATTGCAAATATAAATTGCCTGAGTGGCTTCCCTGTTGTCAGAAACAGCTGTTCAGTGTGCTAGTTACTTCCTCTTTTTTCAAGAACAGATACTAAGCTCCCTGAACTAGTTCTGTTTCAAGTGAGTAGCAAAGGGGGATACTGTAGTAATTACTTGCTTCATTGAATTTTTTTTATTTTAAAGTAAGTGTCCATTTACAAAACGAATACACTGATGTTGATTGATGAAATAAAATAATCATGGGCCTAAATCGAAGCACTCAAGAGAATATGTCACTCATGCTTAATGCAAACAATGTGCTTTAGTATTTTGATAAACAGGGTTCTAACACATCAGCTTTCTCTACATCTTCATGAATGGATGAGGATAAATTTTATTCTTTGTACTCAAAGTCCTGTTTTGAACTTTGAAGTATGCCTTTGACAAGAGAACTGGTTGGTTGGTTGGTTGATTGGTTTGGATTTTTTCCATATACAAGGGCCAGGTATATCTTTGTTTGTTAAAATAATAAGAGTTGCATATATTATTTGGTAATACCAGATGACTAAATTTGAGAGAAACACCAAACAGTATGAGAATCATGATAAAACTATAGATTTCCATATGGGGGAAACAAAGTTGCTGCTATACTACAGATACAGGAACAAAGCATTTGTGTGGATGCTCACATCTGTGTGCAAACAGGGTGAGCATGGTACACTGGCTACACAAAGCTAAAGGGTACAACTTCCCTGGTATCTTTGTTTCTCTCTGGCAAGTCTCCAAGTCAATAACTACTTTCACCTCCTTTAGCTTTTGAGACTGTAAAGATCACAGACAGTATACAAGAACCATCAGTAAACACCACCAGCAGAATATTAAGATTTAAGCACTCTAACACTGTATTAGTAATATCAAAAATCAACCCTGGCTTTCTCCAAACAAATTTTGTGGTAATAATGATTGTCTGTCCACTTTTGGTACAGTTATTTTAACAGAAGTCTCAGCAGCCACGTGGGAATTTCAGAGATGAGACAACTGAAAATGAAACATGGCACAAATAGATGTTTGAATTGATGTTAATGGGTGCATATACAGTGATGGAATAGTCCAGCATATAATTCAGGTACTATGACACCAATACATTGTTCTGAGCAAAACAGAAATCTAAGTACCTTGGAACAAATAGCATTATCATCAAACCATTAGAAGGATTAACCCCAATGGAGCTGGGCTTTGCCCTTGATATGGAGGGTGTGGTATACTTGTTTAAACAGGCACTCCTTAAAAAGTGTCCCAGTTGTACCTGTAGTGAACAAGCAGGCCTGACTCACCATATTTGTCAAACCTTAAAAAACTGTGTCAACAGCAGCATGGATGTTGCATAGGACTTTCTTGGAAGAAGATTTCATACCAGACATCAGTGTTAATTTCCTTAGTTATTGCTTCCATAGACTTAAAAAGATCACATCGAGTCTGGTAAGAAAAGTATGTAATCGAAGTACCCATGTTATTGGAAAGGTTTTGTTAGAGGATGATCAAAGCAGTGACCAATGGCTGATTCCAATCTAGCATACGCTAAGTTTTCTGGTACATGCCTAAGAGAGATGTGGGAAAGTCTGTTGTCTGAGTGCCTGGGGCAGCTGTGTAGGCACTGGGAATGGTTCAAGAAGGACATCTGGTTTCCAGGCCAGAAAAGCAACGTGCACCACCATGCTCCATACACAGGGCTAGGATTGGCCACTATTGTGCTTCTTCCATTCCAGAGCTACACAGAGAAGGTGTCTGCCTCTATACAAAAGCAAATCTGATAAAATAAGCACAATATGTTCTCTGTTGTTCTCCACCATTGTTGATTTGACAACAGATATTTCAAGTATCGATGCCTTTGGTTTAGAGCTCTCTTCCTTTCTGAGGAAGGGATGTGCTATCACATATGTTTGTCACATATGAAAAAGTCCTAGAGTATTGGGGTTCAAGTATGGCTCAAATTTGCATGGCTCCAGTCTCTGAAGGAAAAATAAAAACTGTCATTTCATCAGGAGTTCAAACCTTTCCTACTACTAAGGATTACTCAAGTGACATGAAACTGCTATAGATGCCTTCTGGATCATGCTTTCACAACTGTTCTGTCTTACCAGATACATCTGACTCAGTAGGGATGGGCCGAACACCTGCAACTAACACATGACAGCTGATGTTGAAATTAGATACATTTCAGAGTAATATGGAAACTACTCTCCAAACTGTTAGTGGTACAGCAAGCAAGCAAAAAAAAAAAAAGTTTAAAAAAAGTTTGAAAAAAAAAGTTAAAAAAAAATTCCTTTGAAAGAAAGTCCTAACCAGGACTTTGCCTTTGACCCTTCAGCCTTTATCAACTAAAGATGTCACTACAATTCAGAAAAAAGAAGTAACCAGAATTTCAAAGCTATTGAAATGAGGGGGGGTTTGCAAAAGTGTCTGTCTGCACGATTTTGTAAGCCTGTAGTTGTCCCTGGTGGCTCACCATATGCAGAAGATCCTAAAGAGCTTAGCTAATATGAGTCTCAGGAACGAGTTTGACTACAAAACAACAGAAATATTCAGTGGACTGTAATTAAAATTTCTTTACTGCTTACTTTTTTTCTCATGAAGTTTACATTTTCATCCAAAATTAATGTGAGCTACCTACTCTAGGCAGAATATATGCAAGCAAGTGCTTTTATAAAGTAATGCTTCATATATACATACCAGGTAACACCAATACGAAGAAGCAGTACTACAGGATACTGTATGAAAGACACAGGAATTGGCTGCCTTATCAAACTATGCTAAATGCTTTTTCTCATTAGGCAGCAGATAATTTCAAAAGTACCTCAGCAGAAACCAAGAAGTATCTTTAGCCCATTTAAAAATTGCCCATGTGTTTATCCATCATGCTTCAATTCATATTCTTAGCTTAATAATTCCCCAGTTACTACTATCCTCATTTAAACTTTAGACCAACTGTTCTGCTATATCACCTGTTACATGAATGCAGAACATCTACTCCAAGCTGGTAGAATGAAATATAGAATTAGAAATAGATCCTGCATGTTATTCTATTTAAAAAAAAAAAAAATTAAAAAAATTGTTGTCAGTTGAACAGCTCTGAACCACAAATTTAAAGCCTAAATAAAATTTGAACACCCCCATCTCCTCTT
Source organism: Ptilonorhynchus violaceus (assembly GCA_013397565.1). Taxonomy (NCBI): domain Eukaryota; kingdom Metazoa; phylum Chordata; class Aves; order Passeriformes; family Ptilonorhynchidae; genus Ptilonorhynchus; species Ptilonorhynchus violaceus. Next base: position 319,123 of record VZRJ01001791.1, read on the forward strand.
TATTTCAAAATCTCACACATTCACATCATTTTGACCTTACTAACTTTATGAAATACTTGGTGTTGAGCTAGGCTTACAGTGTGGGGGTTCTACAGTGTGAAATTAATGAGCTGGATGGGATCCCTTATATTTGGGAGGCAGAAGGAAGTTCTGTGGGGAGGTGTGAAGTCTACTCATGTCAGTGGAAATGTGTTGTGTGGGCAATGAGGTGCCTTTAAGAGGAGTTCCATAACCTGACATTTTCTTGCTTTCAAGAGTTTCCTCTGCATGGATGTCATACTTACTCAGCCTTATCTGATTCAAACAAAGTTCTTTATGTGAATCTGCACAGTCAGTGGGGAAGCACTCAAAGTAAGGCTGGTGAAACCAGTCATGGGTTCTGATGCCACAAAAAGCTAAATTCAGCAAGCTCACAATGTACCAACCTTAACCTAGTCTGAATTTGGAGCAGAAATATTCCATTAGTCACCATTTGGACATGATACGGTCTCTGCTACCTGGAAGCGTAGTATGAGTGGGACTAGAAATGTTCCAGATCCTTTATCATCGTCTGAAAGCATGAAAGCCTTATCTACTCAGATTGGATTTGGAGTATTTTGTTTGGTTTTTCGTTTGTAACATTGGACTCTGTTTCCTTAAAATCTTGAACACCAAATTTACTTTGCCATAAAGTTCATAACCCTTCAGAATAAGCATGGGTCTGCTAAGAGAATGTGTTTACCTATGTCAGCAACATGACTGTATAAGTCTGTTGAAAAGTATATTTGTGCTCTCTGGATGGAAGTTCATGTAGGATTTTTTAAATTTGAATTCTTTTTAAAATTGTTGGACTTCGATGTAGACTTTGTTTCAGGTGATTTATGAGTGTGCTAAAGAAAAGACCAGTGTGAAAGCTCCTAATTAGCACTGCTATAATCAGTACATTCTTCAGCTATCATCTCTCAACTTTCACCTCCTCTTTAACCCCAAAAGGGAATACAACCACCAAATACATGTTTGAAAAAATTGTTCTGGGTACTTATCAAAATAATTTTGCCTTGTTAAACTTTTTACAAGAACTACAGGAGAATTTTTGTGCTTTTATGAATTTCATAGTGTTTGCAGGTAAGTGTTGAATAGACAGGTAGTGCAACTTTTAGAAGGTTTTGTGCAGATGTCTGCAGCATGGGTAACGCTCCGTGAGAAGAGATTTAACAACTTTAACACTGGGTTACTATTATACTTTGATAAACCTTACATTTAATTCTACCTCTTTCTCCAGTGAGCGCATACCTGAGGTAATCTCATTTTGTCATACTAGCCTGTTACTTGATTATACTGCCAACTAAATCTTTGATTGAGGGAGCATAATGATCTATTCAGTTATTCTCAAACTCGGTAAAAAATAATAATCAACTTTTAGCTGGAGTATTACTTGCTTGGTTTCTACTCAAAAGGAATTTTTAACATGTTTAATCAGAAATTTACTTCAGAGTGTGAGCATAGAAAAAGACAGACATTTCTCATTATTGAAAAAAAAGAAGACACTGGTGTTATTTTGAACATCTGTAAAACTGTAGTGGAGAGGTGTTAAAAGCTGCAATTGAGTGAAAAACTGTGTCGTTTGGCTTAAGTTACAGATTTTGAAAACAGAACCCTGCACTTGGACAAAGCAATTTTTTCTTCACTAACAAAGCATGCTGTGATGCTTTATGGTTAATATGCTAAAGAGTTCGGGGCTGGGGGAGCATTTCTGTGCGTTTTGAGCTGGAGCTGAAAAAAACCCCAACTTTGCAAAATGTAAAATGCCTCTCCACAAAATTTATTTGCCCTTCACTGAAAATATTCATTGAAATAAACCATATCCAAGTGCAATAATCCTGAATCTTCAAATTAAAAAAAAAAAAAAGTGCTTTGGTTTTAGGTTTTTTTGCAGGAGTCCAGGAAGCAATACTGTTACCGACAGTCAATTCTTTCTGTTTACCAAAGGAGTACACAGTCAGATCGCTCAGTAATGCTGGATAGTGTTTAGGAACATGGTGATACTGGAGCAGATCTGAGGTGTGTTGCACACAAACTTCTGTCTGACAGCTGAGGAATAAAAGCCACCAGAGTAGGCAACTATGAAGCATCCCAGTAAAATTACTCCACGCTTAGGTAACTACAGGTTATGACAAAGGGCATGCTTTTAAAATTAGATGTAGATTGTATCATACCTATTTGTACCGAATTTATCAATGTGTTTGCTTTGCAACAAAATACAGAGGGAAAATCTTGATATAACATGTAGCTTCAGATAAGTAAATTAATTTTATCCAAAAGAAGGTAGAGTTGATGAGAAGAACTGAGCAAAAGATATGAAAATTTTGATCAAGCTATATGAACTGGGTAACAGAATTGTTTTGGTACCTGAAATTTTAATCATACAACTGCAAAGTATAGTTGTGCTAATAATGTAAAAACAATGTTTTGATCAGTGCTGACTTCAGTTGCTGTAGCTTGAAGCCACTAATTTTTATAACCAAGGTTTAGACATTGCTAGCAGTATGCAAAATGGTTTAGAAGTATATAGGACATAAATATGAGAAGCAGATGGAAGAACATAGAAGAACCATATTTAGGAGAAATAACTTTTGGAGGAGTTAACTTTCTGGAGCATGATGTGTTGTGAAGTAAGGCTGCACTCTTAAATAAAATAAATGAACAAGGTTTTGCATAGGGAAGGATATAACAAAATGCCAACAGATTGCTATGGAGAGTTTGGCAGGAGATAAGTGTCTTTCACAATAAAAGAACATTAAACTTACCAATAGCTCTCTGAAGTAAACCTGAAAACTTGTAATTATTTGAAAAACACTCCGAGACTCATTAACTGGAAAAAAAAGTATGATTCCCCATGAATTTCAGTGTAACGTACTGTTCAATCATGGAATAGTCCGGGTTGGAAGGCACCTTTAAAGGTCTTCTAGTCCAGCTCCCCTGCAATGATCAGGGACATCTTCAACTAGATCAGGCTGCTCAGAGGCCTGTCCACCCTGACCCTGAAAAGCTTTAAAATTTTGGTTCTTTATTGCGGATAGGTAAAACCTCACAAGATGAAGGCCTTACTACTCTTGTAAAATCATGGCTTACTCCTGTTACTTTGGCTAAGGAGAGAAGGACTCTGGGAATAACTCAGCTGATTTAGAGGTAGAAAAACAAGTTATATAACCATCTCGTGTTCACATTGTGGTTTATGGTGGTTGGTTGAAATTATGTTTGTTGTATTTCATAGACATGTAACTGATAAGGGCCTAACTGCTTAAAAAGGCCTGGTTTTTGCAATAAACAGACTCCCTTTTGCACCTGCTTGGAGACTCTCTGTCGCTCTGCACCGCTACAGTTCATTACATTCATTACAGATTACAAAACTTTATTTTTTTTCCCCTACCTTCTGGTTTTTGTAAAAATGTGGAAAGTAGCTCCTTTTACTGCATTTTGTGGGGAAAAAACAAAAAAAAGTCCTGTAGCTGGAATGGGCCTGATTATAGGATGTTGCTAATATATCTTTTATATAGTTTTCCATTTAATTTTGAATACATTTTACCATTTGTTTCATTTTAAATGCATGAAGATTTCCATTGATTAATAATGTATTATTGAAAATATACTAAAGCAAAAGAAGTTTTTGGAACTTTGGAAAACGTCTGGTTTTTTACAGATATAACCACTTAGTGCAATAGAAAGACCAGTTAAGAGATACTCTTTTCTTACTTTCATGATATTTCTTTTCATAATAATGTATTCACTTGTTGCAACATAATTGCATCCTTTGCAGACAGAAGCATGTTATGTACTGTCACTGCTATTTATATCTTATTTACTTTAAAATATAAATGTCTGTCTAATAATAATGGAGATATTTTGCCTCTCTGAATCATGGTATCTCTTACTTCAGTAAAGGAATTTTTATGTGACAGATAGTGAGATTACATCCTTCGTTTAAACCAAAATAGACTATTAATAATTTGTTTGAAAGACCTTTACTTCTTCACCAATATTTTTAGATACAGCTACTTAATGTTCAGCACTGCAGCTCTCACACAGGAACACCTTCCAACTCTCATCTACAAGTGCGAGTGGAAACACAAAAGAGAAGAAAATCAAGGCCATAATTTTTTATCCAAATGTTACATATGAGAGGATAAAACATAATGGCTCCACTTGTGTATTGGGTCATCTCAGGACAACATGTAAAGTATTACATTCTCATTTCAATATTTTGGGCTGCTTATTCCAGTTTCCCAGTGTCCATAATTACATCAACTTTGAAAATTACTGTTTCATATCTATTGTAATCAACTTAGTCTTAAGATGTACATACCGTTCCTCACCATGCACTCTTAAGAAAAATTGAAAGGCTACAGATTAGCCAATTTCACAGCATGCAGATACAACAAACAGCTATGATTTTTCAGGCTTGGTGTTTCAGGTGGCAGTTCTGTATAATGATAAAAAGCCTTTATATCAGAGTATTGTGAGTATTGTTCTTTTAACTACCCCATATAGCATATAAACTCCTTGAAGATTGATATTCCCAATCACATACAGAATATGGCCATAATTTAAATAACTATGTCTAGAGGGTCACTAATATCATTAGATTTACAGTTATTAAATGAAATCGGGCCCCAAATCACAACTGAATGCAGGCATTCATTGAAAATCCAAAATTCCCCTCATCTGCTTTAGAAATACACAGCTGCTTTATGAATTTTTAATTTGCTCCTTTTTATTTCAGGCTTTATTACTCTGACATTAGCCAAAATATTCTACAAACAGGAACGGATTACTGCAATATATTCAGCTTATCTTTAATTGGTCCATTCTGGAACTGAGAGATTCTCCAGATAAACCTGTATCATTACAACATGATGAAGTTCACGTTTACTGCACTGATAGAAAAGAAAAGAAACTACAAACTTCTCCACACCATTAAAAAGAAAAAAAGCAACCCCCAACCCTTATAGGTGTTGAAACAATTCTAGGCCTCAGTCCTTCAAAAAAAAAAAATGTCCTTCTTTATGCCCCTGACTTTCATGGGAACCTTTATGCTTTATGTCTGCATCTCTGTGGTATTCTCACTGTGAATAAAGGGTAGGTGCAATATTGTTGGGTAGCTACAAGCACAAAGGTAAGTTAGGGAGCTGGATGCCTTGGTGAGCTCTAACCTACTGTGCAAGATCAGGAGGGAAGGGTTTGCCAGTTACCTCATTCCCTGCAAATGCAGAGCCCAAAAGATAATGAAGATCAGAGAGTTTCTCTGGCAGCAAGTCCCAAAATCCTCTGTAGACTTTCACAGGATTGTCAGGTTTTAAGGAGAAACAACAGAAATTGATCTTTGCCTTGAAAACAAAGATAAAAAAATCATTGTTAATCTGAATTCATATACCAGCTGGCACAAGTGGAATTCCCACTTTTGAATATACAATTCCTAGAATTGAGATCAGGCATGGTGGGCCAGCCATTTCTCCATCCTTCTCGTTCATCCATCTCCACATACATAAANACCATTTCTCCTTCATCCATCTCGTTCTGTTCTGAAGGATATGATCCTTGTTCTGAAGGATATGATCCTTCTCATTCATCCATCTCCACATACATAAAATGGGGTTCAACATAAGTCTGCAAATCCCATCAAAATATGGGATTTGCTAATTGGCATTTAATTGCTGACACGATTACTCCTGCTTGTGTGATCTGGTGATATCTAACTGCAAGGTCTGGAATATGATTTAGAAGCTCTATGCAAAATTACTTACACTCACAAAGGTTTTTCCAAGACATCAGTAGTTTTGTATAAAAACCTTTCTGATAAGAGAACAAGTAAATCCAAGTTGTTTCTCTAACTGCCTTGTGCCACTGCTTACTCTCACAAGATGGACCTGGCATTGCTGAACAGAGGCTTTGCAGTGAGTTTACAAATTATGATTAATTGATTGCGGTTTCCAGTCAATTGTACCAAGGATTTGTGTTTGGATGTATATAACACACATCACACACAAATGAATAGCTGTGTCATTGAGCAGGGTTCTAGATCTCTTGGCATGGATTCTCATCGTCATTGTGCATTGTTTCCATTATGTTTACTGTTTCTCAACTTTTTTCTTTTTTTTTTTTTTTCATAGAAAAGATATACTCCCATTTACAGTTTGGCATTTTTTTAACAAGTTAAAACAGTCATCTCTAAGGACTGACTTGTTTTTGATTAGGGGGGTTTGTGTTTCTTTGAGGATTTTTTTTGGTTGCCTGCAAAAGAAGCACATAAAAAATCTAATGAATGAAAATAATTTTTCATCCTCTGAGCTCACTCTAGAAAGGCCAAGTGGAATTTTATCAAATTTTATAAAACATTTATTTTTGAGCAAAGTTGGAGAAAAAAAAAATTCCCCTAAAATTATAAGACCTAATGACAGAGATTGTAATGAACATATCTCACCAACCTCAACATTTTTCACTAACTAATTGCTTTGTGAACTCAGAAGCCACAAAACATATAAGGAGCATTAAACTGAGAAAGGGTCCCTAATGGTTTTACAATCCTGCAAACCCCAGCTGAATTTATGACTTTAGAAGATATGACCTTTGATACTTGAAAAGAAGGGTTCTCAAAAGGCAGTTTGAATAATTTTCTTCTGGGAAGAGTGATAAAGATGCTGATTAAATAAAGATCTGGTCTCTTGAGGTAGACTACAGAGAGCTTTACGTGGCTTCCCTCCTCCAGGAGCATACTCGTTCTGTTCACATGTTCCAGGTGGTCACAGCTGAAATGTGGCTAATTAAAAATAAATTTTTTTTCCCTGTAAAATATTAGACTAGACTGGCAAGCTAATAATGAAAGGAATGAAATTGGGACTTGCAAGTAATGAGCTTATATTGTATTAAATACTATACCAATAATCATAACCAATAGATCAAACCAATTGATTAATTAGTTGTGTCTAGGAATAGTAGTTATTCTTTGGCAGAATAAAAATATCACCTCCATTTGTACATACACAATGTACTAACACCAAGAAAAGGAGGAAGGCAGCATAGCTCTCTAGGAAGATATATTTATAGTTCAATGTAAGGTGAAAGAACCTCATGGAGGTCCATTTAGAAATAAAAAAGCTAGGGATAATAAAGAGAAAAACAAAAATACTGAGAGAAATGATGCTGAGGGAAACATTCATACAATATAGAAGGCTTATGACCTTTGAAAGTGATTCATTGACAGCAGATGAATGGTGAAGATATTTGTGTTTCCTGAATGACATTATTTCCAGAACAGATTTCCCTTGCTCTTATAGAAAACAAAACCTGCTCCATTGGTTTTATGAATGCTCTACTTAATGTGCCATGAAACATTACATTAATTTAATGCTGACTAACCTAGCCCAACAATTGGCAACTCCTTTTTGCAGATTTTCCAGCAATCCTCTAAGCTGGGGCTTGAAACACGTTAATTAACTACTTACTCAAAATACATTAAAATGAAATGTATGGCTCAGGACATTCAGATTTCGAAAACAGTTGGCTGGCTAGGATAAACGGGTACATTCTGAATACTTGGATGTTGTTCCCGTTTGCAAAAGCCAAGGATTTGGCTTTTAGAAAGGAATAAACTTGTTCCATTTATTGTGGATTGTTTTATGTTGTTTTAGAAGTGGTTTGGGGTATTTTTTTTTTAATATAATTGTGTGTTCTGCACAAACAACATGCATTCTTCAGAGTAGGACTTTTGAAATTGAATTCCAAAGATTTACGTAAATTTTCTGAAGGTAAATCACTATAGAACCCTACCCAGCTGTGCTTCTGAATTTAAGTAACTAAACTTTTTTCTGGGTTGGGAAAAAAAAAAGTTTCCAAACAAAGTTGGAGAATTAACACCATAGAACAAATACTATTTCTGAGTATGCTGATAAAGGCCCTGTCCCTATTACTTCAGGGTGAAATCTTAAAGAGTTATAACTTTAGATATGTTTGATGAAAAGCAGAAGAGACTTGCATGCTGAGTGGGAAAACTGTGAATCTGGAGATCTTGGTAAACATATCCCACTGTAGGTAATTATGTAGATGTAAATACACATCACAGTATTAAACAGGTACATCAAGCAGGGCTGTAGGGAAAATAACATCAGGAAGAGCTAAACTCTATGAAGACCTTGCTTTCAAACATACCACTCTGATGCTTTCATAGTTCATAATTAACATGGGCCGTGACTCAGAAAACTCTGAAATATGTTCTTAATTATTCAAGCAGTCCTTTAAAGTAGAAAGTCCTTTAGTTAAAGTCAAGATTATACTTACTTTGTTGGATCACTGTTGTTGGCGATTCCCTATTTTGCTTGTCAGCCAGTGGGGAAAAAAAAAACTCTCCAATTTACTTCCTTCAGAAGAAAACTCTCTTCTCCCACAATCTCTTATCATTTGCATTCTTCTCCATACCCACAATGTTAGAAACCACTCAACTGAACAGCCAGCCTGTCTTTCTCAGCTTCCCTTATAGTTAATGGAGAGAAAAGCTCCTTCAATGGGGCAATTTGCAGCAGGAGCTGTGTCCAGGTGGGATCCCTTCTGGAACAGGGCTTCCTGCCGTCTTGCTCACACGGGTGTATGGGATTACCAGCTAATAAAAATGGCTGCACTTGAGCAGTTTAACTGTGCTCTCAATACAGCTTGAAAACTCAGGGAAAATTGAAACTAAAAAAAAATAAAATAAAAGAAGGCCAGCACTCAGCAATAAGGGAATTTAACTCATCTTTTTCTCAAGTTACATAATTTTAGGAAGTTTTATGTAGAGCAAATCTTATGTGAACATAATGAGACCTTTCCACTCAGTGAGTTTGTGTAGCCACATGACTTTTATTTTTAAATCTGGTGAGTTTTTCTAGATTAAGTTTGCTTTTTTAAATGTATTTTTCTATTTTGTATGTGTGTGTCTGTATTGCTAGGTTGAATAATACAGAGTTTTGTACATTTGAGTAATATCTGCAGAGATCCACAAAGCATTATTGTATTTGCAGTGCCTGACACTGAGGATATGTCATATTCCCAAAAAGGGGCCAAGACTGTGTTTCTTGGATGAGTTACACTTTGGCTATTTGCAGTAATTTTCTGCCTTTGCAATGATAAGGGAGGGTTTGGACGCTGCCTTTCTCCCTGCTGAGATGTTCAGCCAGGATGTGTTGCTGCACTTAGCAGTCCTCTTGACTCTTCTGCTTGCCCTCACACTGACACTAACTTTTGCTTTCTCCCTTCTTTCATTTCATCATTATGATGATACAGTGCAAGATCCCAGTCTTCCCTGACCGTCTGTGACAAACACAGTTATGAGTCTTTTCCCTTAATTTCTGGCCATGAAGAGGAAGGGTGGCCATGACCTCCCTAGACCCCTATGGTGCTAAACTAGATGGAGAACTCACACCTTACTGTGACAGAAGTGCATGTTTCTATCTGCTTAATTAGTAGAAGGACTGCATCAAAGATTTGGGAATGATTTAAAAATAGAAGAGTCCCCTTGCTGGCTTGTGCTTCTAACCACAAGAATCCCAGGTCCCGCTTCTTAATTGCTTCTTAACTGGTTGGACACTTCATTTATTTTAGCTTATGCTGTAGGATTGCCATCAGGACCCCAGCATTGCCAGCTGTTGCACTCTTAAAGGCAGTGTTATGGTATCTTGGGTTTTAATTTACCCTCGCAGTAATTTTTCTGTCCTGAGTGCAGCTGGCTTTATTGCAGAAGTGAACCTCCATGGGCTTCCATCAGGTAAAAATCTTGAAAAGAGGACCAAATCGGGGAGGTGTACACTTTCAGGTTACTGTAATCACAGACACACCCCACCTCTTTCCCTTCCTACTCTAATTTCTTCAAGTGACTTCAGGACTTAAAGCTTATGAAAATGGACTGAGAAAAGCTAAATGTTACTAGGGGTGTGTCACTGATACATGCTCTCCAAGAATCTCACACTAAATTTCTTTCCCTTTATGAACTAGACCTTTCTTTTTATTGGTTCCGCGGTCCCACAGATCCCAGCCTGCTTTCTCACTCTGATAACATGTACAGGGCTGGCTGAACAAATCCCTAAATCAATAAAATCACTATTTTAGAGAAGAGCAAAGAAAAAAATTGTTCTGGGAAAGCAAGCAGTATTAGAGCTGGTCAGAAACACAGAGAGAATCTTTTTCAAATCTTGCTTGATTCAACTTTTTTTCAGCTGAGCTGAACCTGAACCATTTATTGAACTGAATAATTTTCAAACTATGTCAGAACATATCTCCTACGTCAAAAACATGTATCTATGAATACTTGAGTTTGCAGGCTGATGTACAGCCTCCAGCAGACAAAGTTGTAGAATTTTTAAGTGGCAAATTACTTGGCTCTCCAAAACCCAACATACCTCAAGTATTTGGCTATTAATCCAGTTTTCCATTTATCTACTGATAATATGTAAAAGGTGTTTTTAGCCACCAACAAATATGAAACTATTGGACTGGTTTTGCAAATATCATTAATGCCAAAACAAACCTCAACATAATTCATGCGTGAGTCAGCAAATACCATTCAACCGGACCTCCTCACCATCTGTGTGCCAGCCATGTCCAAAGTGGTGTGAATGACACAATGCTCACAGCATATCCTTATAACAGGATTTTGCTTTCTCTTGAAAAAAAACAAGGGCAAAAGCCCCACTTGCTGAGTTGGCTTGTATGGCCATTCGTTACCTCTACTTCACCATGTAAAGATTATTGGAGAGACCATTTTTTCCAAAATTAATATGATGTATTTCTAAAAAGTGAGATACCTACTGTCTGAAAGTCTTTGAAATGCTAGAAAACCCATTTCCATATAGACAGTTTTCAAATAGTGTGGTGAAATATGGATGGACATGATCTCTTCTATTAAAAGCTCACATTACTTGTGTGAGAATGGGACATCCGTATTTAGAACTGTTTCCACAAGGTCTAGCACAAGGTGCTACCGAGAATCATACCAGAATGCCAAAAAGTCATTGTTTCCACCATTCTCTAAGGTTACTTATGATGAAGTTAGGAAACATAAATGGAATTGAAACCGGGCAGGGATGTGAAAGGCAACAAGAAGGGCTTCTATAAACAGGTGGTAAAAGGAAGACTAGAGAAATTGTGGGCCCGTTGCTCAATGACCTGGGGGGCCTGATGATACAGGATGTAGAAAAAGGCTGAAATACTGGACGCTTTCTTTGCCGTAGTCATTACTAGCAAGACTGGCCTTCAGGAATCCCAGGTCCCAGAAACCAGGGAAAAAGGCTGGTGCAAGGAAGCTGTACTCTTGGTGGAAAAGGATCAGTTCAGGGAATACTTAAGCAACTTGTATACACATAAATCCATGGGCCCTGACTGGATGCACCCAGGAACACTGAGGGGGCTGCCAGACATCATTGCAAGGCAATGATAAATCCATAGTCCGTCATGGTGAGTAGGAGAAGTTCCTGAATGCTGAGGAAAGAAAATGTCACCCTCATCTTCAAAAAGGGAGAGAAGGGGAAAGCAAGGAACTATAGGCCAGTCAGTCTTACCTCAGTCCCTTGGAAGGGAATGGAGCAGCTAATTTTGGAAACCGTTTCCAGGCATATTAAAAACAGAAAAATCAGCAGCAGTACTCAGCATGGCTTCACCAAGCGTAAGTAATGCTTGACCAAGTTGATAAACTTCTATGATGAAGTGGCTGGACTGCTGGATGAAGGAAGAGCAGTGGATGTTCAGTAAGGACTTCAGTAAGGCCTTTCTTTAACACTGTCTCCTATAAGATCCTTGTAGACAAGCTGTTGATGCACTGGCTGGATAAACAACAGTGAGTTGAAAATGGACTGAATGATTAGTCTTAGAGGGAAGTGCAAATTCTGACTGGAGGTCAGTAGCTAGTGATGTACCCCAGGGGTCAATATCAGGTTCAATCGTGTTTAACATCCTCATCAGTGATCTAGACGATGGGACAGTTTACCCTCAGCAAGTTTGTCAATGACACAAAACTGGGCAGAGTGGCTGATACGCCAGCAGGTTGCCATGGAACTACCCCATGCTGGAAAGAAGCTTTGCAGAAAACGACCTGGGATTTCTGGTGAACAGCAGGTTGAACATGAGCAAGGAATGCACCCTTGTAGCAAAGAAATCTAATAGTATCCTCCATTAGACAAATTCTTGCCAGCAAGTGGCAATAATAAACTTCCCATCTACTCAGCACTGGTGGAGCCACACCTGGAGCACTCTTTCCAATTCTGGGCTCTTTGGTACAAGAGAGATATGGACATACTGGAGACAGTCCAGTGTATGGCCAAAAACATGATGAAGAGACTTGAGCATCTCACATATGAGGAAAGGCTGAGAGATCTGCGATTGTTTAGCCTAACTAAGAGAAAGATTGGAAAGTTCTTTCTAGTGTACCTAAATACCTGAAGGAAGGATGCAAAGAGGAGCCAGGTGCTTTTCAGCAGTGACAGTACTAGAGACAATGGACATGAACTGAAATACAGGAGGTTCCCTCTGCACATCAGGAAAGGCTTTTTCGCTTGGAGTGTGACTGAGGGCTGCCACAGTCAGCAGTGAGGTTGTGAAGTCTCCATTGCTAGAGATACCAAAAAGCCATCTGGACAGGGTCCTGGGCAGCTGGCTCTAGGTGACACTGCTTGAGCAGGAGGGGTTTGAACCAAGTGACCTCCAGAGGTCCATTCCAATCTCAACCATTCTGTGATTCTGTGAAGTAAAGAGATTAGAAGATTGTATTTGAAGCAAAGTATCAGTGTACTGCACTCAGACATCCTAACAGAAGCAGCCCTGGGCAGTTTTAAACTGGGAACTTGCTGCAGGTTCCTGTGTGCTTTGGGATCCTGCCAGCTTAGAAGGGTGGAAAACTCTTAGCAGCTTCTGAAAACATGACTAATCCCAGAGGGCACAGATCTGATACCACATTTGATCTCTGGTTCTGGAAAAGCTTGCTGTACTTGTATTTTGTAAAGGAGAAGGAAGAGATATTTTTATGTGAAGCTGTTTTAGAAAGAAAACACATCATGCCTTGGAAGACATTCATGGGTTTGAATTAACAAAATAGTTGTAGAGTTTGCCTCTTCCTTTGGTTTGTGAAGGCAGAAGATAAAAAATTTAAGTAAAAAAAATAAAGATAAGATCTTTTAAAGAGTGCCTGACTCTTCTGTTATAAATAAATTTTCCAAATTCAGTGTTTTTTCTTCCTCCAGAGAATGGTAAATTTGCAAACTCAGCATTATCACTATTGTCACTTGTTAAACTTTAACATAGTCCTCACAGTTAAAGTCATCCTAAATCCAAGATGTCTTTGATCAAGTCACCCATAAACTTAGATTTATACTTCATTTGATCTCACTTCCTATATACGCAGGTCAGGTCACATTGTTTATCTTCACAGTGCCTGGACACGAAAGCAGAGACAGCTGCTTTTGGTTCCTCATATTCCCATGGCTCCTGTATTCCCATGGCTCGGGCCAGAGCCATGCATGACAGACAAAGAGCAGGTGCAGGCACATCTTTTTGCCTGAGAGTCCCAAGCTAGATTATTCTCAGTGTGACAGAATGGTGGGGGTGTTTAGCTTGAATCCTCATTGTGCGTTGAACACGCACATTTTCAAAGGCTTTTAATTTCTATTTAGGCAAAGTTTACCCAAGGGACAATTCCTTTCCTCCTGAGTTGGCTCCCTCATCAAAGAACCACAGGGTTGTCCGAGTTGCTTAAGTCAACGGTTGAACATGTACTTTAAAAATGGTAAAGCACAATATTTTCCTTTAGTCTCAAGGTCAGAAAGAGTTGATCTTTGTTTTTCCTTCCCACTAAAAATTCATTCAAAAGCAGACACCCACATCGTAATATTATAGTTTAAAGAAAAAAAAAAAAGTGGAACATCCATANTTTACATACATATATATATATATATATATCTCTAGTCATACTCGGGCCAATAGCTTATTATGTAAACACATGCTTATCTCTAAAGCCTGGAAACATTTTAAAAAAGGAATCATAACTACAGCAGTACATATTTTAAGCTTCGTGCTCTTCAATCAGTCAAAAACCAGCCAAAATATTCCTGTTAAATTATTTACATGTTTTTCTATCTAGTTTCTGCTAGCTATCATAGTCGTAATTTTAATTTTGGATGATTTTTCATGTTGACCAAAATACTACTGCAAAACAGTATCTCAGGGCCCTCCAGCGTTCCTACTGCATGAACAGACACAGTGATTCACCTGGGCTGCTCACGAGTGTGAGGCTGCAGGGGGGCTGTATGCAAAACTAGATGTGCAGCTTATCTGCCTTCACTCCATAGCTTCATACTCCAGTGCCAGGAGGTGGAATGACTGCTGGATTGATTCTCTCATATGCAACGCCAGCATCCTCTAGTATTTCTATAGAACTCCAAATTAAATGTCAGTAAATAATTAATAAAAATAAGATAGCAATTGCGTTCTGATCACAGCAAGGGTTTTGTGTGCCAAAGAGAGGAACAAGTCTGTAGGAAGAGAAGAATGTATCCTTGCTTCACAATTGATGGCTGTAAGAGATATCACCAGAGCTTTATTACTTTGCTTTTGGCATGGTGGGGGGCCAGGGAGTGGCAGGGCGGCACAGGCCCTCCATGGAAAGGCGGCTGTGTCTGAGGAGGTGGCGGTGTTGTGTAACCACACTGACAGAGTGCGTCACAACGTGTGACATGTGGCAGCAGAAGAGCCTTAAATAGCTCTCACCATCTTTTCTCCTCCGGAGGTTTTGAGGAAAATTTGGTTTTCTGAGTAATGTTTTATGTTTCCTAAAATCACCTGATAATATGGCTCAAGCTCATCTAGAGAACATCTCCTTGAGTTGTCAGGGAGTTTTAGGGTAGAATGGGTGACGATTTTGGTCTTTTAAGTCCAGATGTTAAAAGCGTACGCCAGGGGCTATGGGATGAATACAAGCTCATTAATCCTGGTGTTAAAATTGATCAACGTCCCTTCATGACCTCATCTGTAAGAGAAGCTGGGGCTGAATTAATTCTTGCTTGCACTGAAGCCATTATTAGAAAACTGTCTGACAATGACTAAACTTTTTCCAATGATAGAGGATCCACTGCAAAATATAAAATTTTGTTTAACTGTTAATTATCTTTTCTACTAAAATTTCTACTCTGTTCTTGAAGGTTCGTGAACTTATCTGGATTCATCACCCACTCAGGATATTGTTATTCATTTGTCTGCTAGACTTCAGAGACCTTATTAACACATTTCTGTTCTTTATTCTTGTACTTACAGACTGTAAGTAACTGTTTATCTCTGTAAGCTAAATACATCGAGTTCCCTCACTCTTTGTCTCCAAGAGCTGCTTCTGCACGTTCCTCATTGCTCTGATCTCTCCAATTTATCTGTGTAGTGCTGCTTCTGCACGTTCCTCATTGCTCTGATCTCTCTAATTTATCTGTGTTTGATCTGTAACACCAATTTGGACTAAGTATTCTAGCACTGGCTGTGCAAATGAGGAATAAAGTGGAAGTATAATGTCAGCTGTGCTACTTACTATTCCCGTTTTATTCCTCCCAGAACTGTGGTGACCATATAGGTAGGCTGAGCCCACATGTCCAGTTCATCAGTGCCCTGAGTCCTTTTCAGAGTCACAGAATCCTGGGACCTCCTTCCTGTAATCGTGGCTTTTGTTTTTAATTTCTGGTTGAATAAGTTTGTGTGGGATAGTACTAAAATGCAGGCTGTTGCCCATACCCAGGTGTGCTGTGTCCCGCTGACCTATGCCCTTTGTGCTTTACTACACCTCTGATTTTGACATAAACTCATTTTCTGTAAATTGCCTTCCCCCTTGATATGCACAATCAGCAAACAGCCTCCCAAAACTCTGGTGGGAAGTCCCAAGATCCTGGGACTCAGCCTAATGTCCCTTTTCTGCCCCCAGAGTTTCCGTCCTCCTTTGCTGGAAGAAAAAGCCATTTCTCAATGCACTGCAACTCCACATCTCAGCCTGAGCCAAATTAACTTCATAGATCAGCATTTATTACTGATCCTCAGCAGGAAATCCTCTTTTTATCTCAAAGTGAGTTTTGCAGCTGCCTAGCCAGGCCTTCTGAGACATGGCCCAGCAAAAGATGTTTCATTGCTGGTGAGACCCACTCAGAGTTCACGTTTCACAAGCACAGGTCTTGTTAAAATGGAATTTATGAAGCTGAGACTTAGTCTTTCTCAGGTATTTTATAATACATATACATATATGTACATATATATACACACACATATATATATATGTACATATATAATGCAACTTTTTCATCCATATTCAGCACTCACCTGTCACCAAGCCAAGGATGGGGCATCTGCTGGGGCTGCCAGTAGTCTCTGGGATGAGGGCTAGGGTGCACCAATAGTATTGCAGTTTAGGGTGAAAGTAGGAAGGTAGAAGCCACCCTGAAGGAGTTTGCTGGTTTGCAGGTAACAGGGTCTTGTGGGGTGCTGCTACTGAGGCTGTGGATGGCAGCTAGAAATAGAAAGGCAACTGCTGGATAGGTGACAACCAATATGAACAAAAATCTTTAAAGGGGCAGCAAATCAGGAACCAGTGACCGTGAGCTGAGAGCAAAGACTGAGGCAGCTACCGAGTGCAGATGAGCCTCGGTTCCATCCACTCCCTTCTCTTCTATTTCCCCTCTCTTCTAACCCGACAGAAGCAACTTTTTCTCCAGGCGCTCCTTGTAGATAGCATCAAAGCTGTGCATCCAGAAGGAAAAGGACTGCTGGAAACAGCCTGTAGCTAAGCTGTCCTGGGCAAATAAATGCATTTTCCTATGTATGCTCTGGCCATTCAGATACTTAGCAATGGTATTTGTCTGACTCTTTCTTTCCTTTTCTCTAAGATTGTCTTCAACACTGTCTTTTATAGGAAATGAGATATATAAAATGTAACAAAGGGATAAAGAAGTCAGTGTCCCCCAGTTTGCTTTCAACCCTTTCCAGCACTGCCCCCCAGCTTCATTTGCCGTGCAGCAGAAGTCTTTTGTAAAACTTCTCTGAATACACTGCTCAGTGAAAAAGCATTAATTAAAAGAATGGGAAGATGGAGATCAATGTTGATTTATAGACAGAAGACAGGGAGCTAATCCTGAATAGATAAATAGCTCTGAAATTACGTCTAGAAAATGGTTGGAAAAAGAAGAACAAAATATCTCTCAAGTTCTTGTAGTGGAAAAGTAAGACCCAAATTCTCCTTGGCCCCAGGATTTGCATGTCTGATAGAATAGGGCAGGACTTTTAGGATACCATGCCAGCGCGGAGTAGGATGGGGGTATACCAGAAACAGCTGGTTTCTTTTCTGGTGTACTTTTTTTACTTCAAGTTTAGAAAATGTTTTCACCCCCTTTGTGCTGTCATGTAAAATGCTGCAGTGATTCCTGAGATGTGTTCCCTTGCAAGAGCTTTCTCCCCACCTTTGCCACTGCAGATTCTCCCTTTCAGTCACTGAGAGAACTCTTATTTCCAAGATTCCCTTGTTATCACAAAAATATAATTTAATTCTTTCCAGCTTCTCCACCCATTCCTTTCTCTCTCTAATCCCTCAAAGAAAATTAGTTTCAGCATATAACACATTTCCACTGTGGTATATGAATGTCATACAGAGGGCAGTGGTGCCTCTTCACAGGCTCTCCTGCTTCCAAATGTTACACCACTCCTTGTGATATTTTTTTTAGCAGGATTTGCTACTTTTTAAGCCAAAGAGGAATCCACTCCAGGAATGAATTTACACTGGCCTTGTGCCACCTAATCTTGAGAACTGAGGCAGTGAGTTTAACATTTCTGAGACAAACTGTAATGTGTTATGGGCTGTACGTAGCTTAATCTCTAAGGAGGGAGAGAAGGTGTTTGAATGGGGATGGTTTAATAAAAGCAGTATTTCAAAAAGAAGACCCAGGACAGCTAAAAGAAAAGGACCCCTCTTAGAAAGCAGTAGCAAGGATTTGCTTTCTGATTTTCAGAAAAGGGTTTTTCAAATGACAAACTGTGCCAAATTCTGCTTCTTTGTCACAAAGTCCATGATTTGCAGCATGATTTGATGCTTGGTGCATGAACATCCGTGAAGTAATGACTGAGAAAGCATAGCAGTAATGCTATAACTCTCTTAATGTTATATAGTGCAGTTTCTCCAAGGGAAATAAGAATTTACATTCTAAGGGGTCCCCCAACCACTAAAGTACATGTCGCTAGAGGCCCCATTAAACTGCCATTACAATGAGCCTAAGGTCGTGCTGTTCTCTCCCCAGCTCTCGTGTGTTTTGTGGCTCCTCAGCAGGTTCCCTCACTATTTTGGAGGGAAATGCAGTCAACAGATTGAAGATCAAAAAGAGTTGAAAGCAAGATGTGAAATATCAGCCCAGTCAGAACTGAACAAATGCCATTTGATTTCCTCTGCAGAGGAAGCAGTCTAGCGATACACATACAGCTGTGCCTACTGTTTGGCACATACTGGGAGGTGTTTGATCACTTCTGTTGCCTACTTAACCATCAACTGTTAGATTTGTTCTGCCCTATGGGATAAAATAGGGGGAGGGGAAGGTCAGTGTCACCCCAAGCTGCAAGCAAGCAACAGAGATGTTTCACCATCTGCTGACCGTAATTTGTTTCCTCTATTCAAAGCTAGAGTCAGTACCCTCCTACCCTCCTCCTTCTTTTTCCTTATATTTCCTAATGCTATCCCATTATGTTGCTGTGTGCTGTTCTTTTTGGTGGTGTGAAATAGATGTAATGGCCTGAAACTGGACAAACAGGACAGGCACAGCCTGCCCCAAAGTTTCAGACACAGCAGAAATAGTGGGCTGAACAGGCCTTCAAGGGCTGTTTAGTGATGGCACCTAAGCCCTGTCTCCAAGCTTTTGGTCCAAGTGACATGACTGCTAGGGCTGTACAAAAGACCCTTATCTTTGTATGTAGACATGACCCCACTACAGAGCTACAGCGACAGGACTAGATCAGCTCCAGCCATGTCTTCCAGCCTCTGTTGTTCTGTGAGTCTGTATCCAAAAAGCTAGACTTGGTGGGATTTACTGTTCTCAATACCCTTGAACAGAGACCCAGCTTTGACAAGAGATTCTAGCAACAATTTTTTATAGAACCAAGTAAATAAATACTAACTGCAGAATTCAACAGCCCAGGAGTTTTAACAGGCTTTCTTATTTAGTAATAAAAGCATTTAATTTTTCTGCTTGGCAGCTTTGTACAAACAGGTGGAGAGGAAAGATCTGAGCTGGCTTAACTTGTGTTTTTTGACACAGCCAAATGTCAATATTCAGAAGTGTGTCATGCAAATCAAAGCCTCAGATCTGAATGGCTCCAGTCTTAAGGAAGTTTGCACAGAGATACAGATTTTACAGATGGCTTGTATCTTTTCAATGATCTGGCAAAGGCCTTGGGGCTGAACTACAGAGTAATCTGGAGCTGCATGGTGAAGACTGAACTAATCTGAAAATTTATGGACGAGGAAAGAAAATGGTGTTGCTCTCCAATACAAAAAGAGCCTTTCATTACACTGAAAGCTGATGTTGTCTCAGTGGCCAATTGCTCTTACAATAAAGTACATATTAAGATATCTGGAAAAGCAGAAGGCCATTCAGGTGTGCTCTGGACAACATACAATGAACAAAAGAGAAGATGTCATTCCAACTTCTGGCCATTAAATGTTCATTGAACCCTACTGGTAGATTTTGAGGAATTTGGATAAAGTCATGAGCTGTCCAAATGAAAAACAAATATAGCAATAACAAAGTAATTCTCCATGAACTGTGTCAAGAGCAACACTGAAAGCAAAAGAAAGAATACGAGCTACATTAGAGGCAACTCAGAAGCTGAAACAAAACTCTAGTGGCCAAAATCTAGTACAATTTTCTGTGAAACATTCCCATTCATTTGCATGAACCTTTTGCACAGCAGTCAACTGTGAATAAACACTTGTGGAGTTCCTTGTATCACAAGGACAAGCAGACTAATAGCAGGCTTTGCATATGTCAAAAAAATAAAAAAAGGTTTCTCCGTGTTACTGAGCTACACTTCTGCACTAAAGATTCATTCAAACACAAGGTTAGTTTCATTCCAGTTCACAGGTTTTGAAATGGATGCAAGTAACAGAAGCACATGCT
The DNA here is from genome assembly GCA_013397565.1 of Ptilonorhynchus violaceus. Lineage (NCBI taxonomy): Eukaryota > Metazoa > Chordata > Aves > Passeriformes > Ptilonorhynchidae > Ptilonorhynchus > Ptilonorhynchus violaceus. Next base: position 339,291 of record VZRJ01001791.1, read on the forward strand.
ACCACGCATATGCCCAGAAATTAGTGATAAAGATGCAGTTACACACCTAGGTTAATAATAGCTCTGTACAAATTCTCTCAGGCTAGGTGGTGTACTGACTTTACAGTCAGTAAATAACTCCATCTCCACTTCTGACACTAAATACATATTTCCCTATGAGGAGATTAAAAACTGAGATACTGGAAATAACCAACTAGACCAGATCTGTAAGCAGGGCATGCAATAGAGTTCAGTTCCCCTGATCCCATTAGCCCTTGTGGTACCCCTAGACAAAATGTTTCAACAAAATCTTTGGGTCTATAAAGGTGCTTGTATCCTACCTTTTTTTTTTTTTTTTTTTAATATGGAGCTAGTTGGGATTAAGTAGCTAAATATGTAGACCTTAGCTTTCCAATGCATCATTTTCTACACAAATAAATAAGAGTAGCAGCATTACATGTCCTCACAGCACTGCTAGAGAGTAATTGCATTAAAGCTTATGAGAGTCTGAGGCAGAGGTGATGGACACTGCACAGACACCACACACTGAAAATACATCAGTGTATGCTGCAGTCACTGCCTACCTACACCCTGAGGCGACTTTTCATAGACGGAGCATTGAGATTGTGTCAAATCAATCAATTGCTAGAGTCTGCACAGACAAACGAATACATTTCCTCCTGGTGTCCAAGGAGAGCAGCAGAGGAATTGTTATTCTTTACTTTTGCATGTGATTTCCTGTATTCTGTGATTTGCTGTGATTTTCACCACAGCACTGAAGAGAAGGCATCTTGGCAAAACCTGGGCCCTGATACACATTGTCATTATTCTTCACGTTTTGGTGGGGGTAGGGGGGAAAGAGACAATCTTCACCCCTTTTTCCAACTTTGAAAGTCCGTGTGGCTACAGTCATGCCGAGAATTCTCTTTCCTTTCTCCTAGTCAGAAGTGGGTCATCACTGGCTTAGAGTTTGCCAATCTTTTTGTTTGCAAATTTTCTCAGGAGCTTAGAAGAACAATCAGTAGCCAGCTTGGCTGTGTCCTTTCCTGCTGGGCAATGCCCATTTAATTATTGCGATGCCCTACCTTCAGACCATCCTGCTTCTATCATGAGCGAGCCAGAAAGTGAACACTCCCTTGTCCTCTTGGCAGAATTTCTGGTGTTTCATCATTTAGGATCCTGTGTCATTGATCTACTTGTGCATATAGATTTTGAACAAATCAGACCTAAGATATATTTGTAACCCAAACAAAACTTTTAGAAGAGCATACATTAGCTTTCAGTCATTCAGGCTACACTGTGTACAAACAATGCCACAAGGAAAAAAATCTAGTGGTTATAAATTGTGAGGTGTGACAAGCCCTTGTATGTGTCAACAACTAAAACAATTATTTCTGTAGTCAGCAAATAGAGAAAGTTAAAGAAACAGGGAGATTATCCCCCTAACAAGATTCTAAGTGGAATTTAATTTTAGCCAGCATATCTGACCTCTCTTTTCCCAATCTATCTCATTCATTAATTTGATTATTTCTTGAAGATTGGGTTTATGAAAACAAAAGCTTCATCATAGTTAGAAGTGGCAGAGTGCTTTGAAAGTGAGGGCAATGGTATAGAAAGCATAAGAAACCTTTATTCCTAGCCTGTGTGTCTTCCCTCATTTCCTATTGCTATATTTTATTTAAAAATAAACCACCAGGCAGATCGACTCTTGCTATGAGGAATAGGTCCATTTTCTTTGTAACTAACCTAAACTTCCTCGTTCTGTAATTTAAATGGATCAGTATAAGTATGCTAATGGCTTTACCTGAGGAGACGTTTCAAGAAAAGATAACTATGATGTACAGTTCAAGTTCAGAGATTCCTGTTTCAAAGAGTGCACAGATTTCTATTTTTGTAAAGCAAAGAAAAAACTAATGAGCTTTAGACATAAAACATTTGGTATCATCATGCAGCTGCTGTTTGCCAGAAATGCTGACAAACCTGTTTGTAAGTCTGCAAGAACCACATGACACAGTATGATTCATGTTCATGTTGACCTTTGTCTTGTTTGTTATTGAAAACAATTAAAATTACCAGAGTCAACAGAGTGAAAACTATGTAGAGTAATTGAGTTTGGTTATCTATGGCTTTAACTCTATTTCTGCATTTCATCATTCTGGCTTTCATGTGCACAGAAGCTACTGAACCATTCATGCATGCTCATGTGAAGATCTAGATTCAGTGTGTTTGACAGCTCAGGAAAGTCATAAGGCAATGTTGTCAAACAATTGCAGAGAAGATGCAAGAGGCATTAACTAAACTGTCAATAAGCAACATTAATGTAAATTATCAAATCAAATTTGTCAAGTATAAACATGCATTTTTCTTAATGGAACAGCATTTGGATACTTGATTATTAAGTTCCCTTCCAAGAGAGCAGATTAGAACTACAAATTGTATTAATGTTTCTCTTATTAACAGATTGTCTTTAAATATTTAGTCAGGAATTATTTGTCTAGGACAATTTATTTTTAAGGAACACCTTAATCACACAATGATTTCTTCCTTGCTCACGTGGTGTCCTTCAGTCAGCTGTTCAACACCTCCTAGTGCTGGTGGAAGGTGATGACAGCCACTGAGTGGGATTCAAAGGATGACATTTTTGCCACCGGCTAATGGGAATGTCTAGATGTACATCAGTACACACGAATTAGAACGAGTTGGTGGCGTTCAGGTGGCCCCAGTCATCTTGGTGCATCCTTTCCTTCCGTATTTGCAAGATACTCTCAGAAGATCCAGGGACCTATTCCTAGTAGGGGTTCAGAAACTACCCTGATACAACACATTAATAAGAAAAGCATATTCCTTCAAGATAAGGGAATTTATCTTCTTTCTATCAACAGTGATTTTAGGATTTGGATTATCCCTGTTTGGGTAGTGTTTCTTTAAAGGAGAGCCCTAAGACTTTCTTTTAATTATGGTTGTTATGAAAAATGCAAGAAACGGCATATCTGAAGTCTTGTATTTCCCTGAGCTGCGACAGACACAGAGTTTTCCTGAGGTGAGTTCAGTGCCAGAGCTTCGTGTAGTGAGTAAGCAGAGAGGCAGCCTAGAGTCTTTGGATGCTGGACCTCTGAGTGCCATCTTACAGTGTCAGGAATCTCAAAACCAAAATATGCTGCTATTGCAAGCACCTAGAAAACAAATAACACTGGTCACGTTAATTTATTGCAGCATGAAGGAGTTTTATCACCACTTCTTCACAGAGGGTTATCAGATTTTACAACATAGTCAAAGATAAGATCTTTAGCTCGGGAAGTCTCTTAGCTAGTCTTATCTTAGTGGTGTAACTCTCCCAACGACATCATATGTGGCTAGGTTACACACATGTTAGTCAAACAAGAGAAGAAATTCAATGTTTGGAAAACCTAAAAAAAAAAAAACCCAGTGAAAGGAAGATTATTGACATGAGAAAGTTCAAGAGCTCTCAGCACTTCTGAAAGTATTTTTAAGGAAAGTTGCCTTATAGATTTATTTCTTTTTCAATTATTTGTTTTCAAGCGAATAAAATCTTTGTTCCATACAAAGACATTTCTTCATGCTTGAGTGTTTTTTAAAAGGAAGTAACATTACACTTAATATTTTTTATCTCCATAGTTTCTATTAACTGATACTACAGTGAGTGGATTAAGACACATATACTACATATTATGGATAAAATACTCTTGTGAAAATGTCTTTAAATATAGGTTTTTAGCATTGACTTAGAATATTTTTTTGCAGCAAACATGTGCCTTTTATTTGTCATTTTTCATGACCTTTTCTTTCAAGAATGTCTGCACATATGCTGATATTTTGTATTTGTCATCCCTTAGACTTAGTAATCACTGTATTTGCCTCCTAGTGCCACAGAGTTCATTCGTAGAGCCATTTCTTTTTATTGCTATACACTCTAAGGCTTTTCCATCATGCTCCTCCCTGTAGCATTCCATTCACTTACAGAAAAAAAAGGTAAAATCTTCATTTTTGCAAGAGTGACTAAGGCATCATTGCCTTGGGTACTTTTCTGCTCTGCTGCAGAAACTAGCAACAGCTCTTCATGTTATGAATACATTTTATCTTTAATTTACTGGGCTTTTCCAGGTTAATACCACTGTCTTTTTACCATTACACCTACCTCTTTGATGTTAATTAATGTTCTTCTTATTTCCTAATCTCCGTTCCAAAGTCAGTGACTATTTCTGTTTTTTGCTTTTTCCTAATGAGAGGAGATGGGAGAAAATAAAGAAATGTATAAGAAAGAATATATTTCTGAGGTTTTTTTTGTTTTACTTATCCCTCCCCCTAAAATCTCCAAAGTCAGAATTATAGTCATGCATACAATAATTGTTTTTTCTTTGAGAAAATTAGTATCTTTAAACGTTTGTGTTTATAAGCCAGTGATGAACTGATAGAATTAAACAAACTTTCTATCATATTTTTTACATAATTTTCCTCTACATAATGTTTCTAATCTTAGCCTGAAGCAGCCAGCAGTTTTTACAGAACAAGACAAACTGAAGTCTGATGTGAAGGGTTTTCTTGGGCATATAAAATAGAAACCTACAATGGGAAATCCCAGCACAAAAGTCAATCATGCCGCTTCCTTGAGGCTTTAACATGAAAATGACCTAGAACACATTGCTTCCTAATTCAAGCTTCTAAAATCCTGTTTACATGTCTCTTTCATGGGTAGCGATGTCCTCACAGGGAATACAAGTTACTATTCAGAATATTATATCATTTGGATGCCTAATTAATGACAAAGACCCATCGTCCTTGGCACTGTGGAAATAGGGACCACAAGACATCCTCTACCTCTGAAAGAGCTTAGGCTAAACAAAAAGACTAATAAAAGAGTAAAAAATAGCTTTATTGATCAAAATATGCTCTAAGCATACTGTTGTCCAAAGTTTACAGGCATCAGAGTAAAGGAAAATTATAATGAAGATAGGGAAAAAAATAATGAGGTAGCCTTGTGACTAATCATGGACCTTTCTTTTAGAGCATGAAGCATGCCAGGAAAAACCACAAAGCCTCTGTGTTTGAAGGTTAACAAGATAAATGTAGGCTGGCATCATATCTGGCCAGAGATTGGTATTTTTATAAGAAATGAGAATAAGTGCCTATGACCAGGATGGGTATCAGCAGTCTTACAGAAGGAAATCAAGCAGCATGGTTGAATTAGATAGAGAATGGAAGCCCAGGGATGGGGTGCACAAGGAATCTCAGTGGTCAATGTGGCCTGCAGCAGGTGGGTTGCATGGGAGCAAGGCTGGGACTGCATTTCACAAACAAATAGAGAAGGAAGTTGCAGTAGCTGACATATGAAATAAGGGCCCCAGCCTAAGGAGGATGAGAAATGCATTTTCTTAGAAATGCATTGCAATTTTAAACTTTTTTTAGCTCAAATACATGTGAAAATTTTGAGAACAGGCAAAGTTGAAGATGACACACACTTCACAGGTCTAGAACATGGGAACAGGGTTTTAGCCATACTAAAAATTTTAATAAGAAGTGGCAATTTTATATCATGGCCTATTAGATTAACACGGACTTTTGTTCCTTGCTATGGCTTATTTTATTTTCTATAATGCAAATTATGTCAGCATAATGCAAGCTGAAGACAAAGAATTGATAATCTATAATTTACGGAGCATACTTCCTAGGAAGCAGTGTTCCAGAGATTATTAGCTATGCACAGATTTAACTGCTTTGATGCCTTATAGCTGACATTAGACAGATCTTCACATCAGTGCTGTCTCATTAATTATATTACCATCAAGCATTTTTTTATTGTTAGAGTTTTATGTTAAAAAGCTGCCCTGCTATGAATAGGCATTAATCTGTACCTCTGCCCAAACTAGGAATATATCATACCAGCATGTTCCTTAACTGCACACTGGTAATGCTGTGAATATACATGAAAATATAAATAGATCTACTATATATTTAAAAAAATAAGTTAATATTGTTAATAGCATCCAAGCCAAGTGAACACATAATTGTTAGCGATTACAGCTACCTAGAGCACATCTGTACTATCATCTATATCACAGTTCCTGCACTAGGTCTTTAGCGTTATCAGGTTATATTCACTTTTGAGTCCAGATTTATAACAAAAAAGTACCTTGAAATTTTCAGTTTGTGCAAATGCAAGGGTCAATGAATTTCAAATTCTGGTGACTGTGCAGATTCCTGGAAAAAGATCAGGAAAGGTTTTGATTAAAAAAAAAGCAGATGTCTCTTGGAAATCGTCCCGTTTTCATTCTTGTGAGATTAGACAACAGTGAGGTGATGATAGATGTTCTGATTCTCCCTGTTTTACTTATTTTTTTTAAGGCAGAAAAACAAAGGGACATTCAGTAGCATAACCAATTAAGAAAAAGGTGGGTTTTTTTGTAAATCTCGAAAGGGCCATCTGTTCAAAGGCCAAATAACAAAGCAAAATACTTAATATACAGTGCTCTGCATAAATTAATATTTTACATAAAACATGTAGTATTTCCTCTTAAACATTAATAGAAGCCATAAAAAAACCCCGAAACAAAACAAAAACACCCGCACAACAACAACAAACCAAAACAATCAGGAGACTGGGGAGGCAGTCTTGGGCAGCATTTACCAACATTTAGCAGCATGACAGGTGTGAAACACAATAAAAAAGTACAAGTTTTCAGAAGCAATGATTTACTAAATATATCAGCATCTCTATCTAGTTTTTCCATAATTTTTTTTTTCTCAACTATTTCAGAAGTGGAGCAAAAGAAAACACTTATTTACATAATCACGGAAAAAAAATTCCTTTCATGATCTTCTAACTAAAAGTTATCAAGGAATACTGAGGTCTAGAACTCCATAGAGACGAATTTAGAGGATAAAGATAATTTTCAGCTTCGATTATGCATTATTCTAAACTTAACAAGGGCTCTGAAATGCAATGCTTAAGAAAATATAGCCCCCAAATTGAAAAGAATTCTTTTTTTTCTAGTCCTGTAAAATTGCAAGATCTTGCAAGGGACTAGAAAAACTCTACATAAGGTAAAAGTTAGAAAATTTTTAGCTGTAGTTTAGGACTGGAAGAGTACAGTACACTCCAGATCCCGCAAGCTCTCATCTCACCTTTTGACTCTAAAATTATGATCAATTTTAGAGAATTTGATGAGACTGTTCAGGGGAATAAAATTAAATATATGCATAAACAGCAGCAGCAGAGGAGTGAAAGAGATCACAGCATTCCCTAGAACAGAATATCATGTAAGAAACCTGGGATTTGACATTTTCAGTAGTGTTTTCCATCAGCGTTGGTTTTTTGCCATGCTTTCAGAGTATACCAGAGAAAAGCAGGTTTAAGAAATTTTGGTATAGTCCCTTTGGTTTCCAATGCTAGTATGGTTGTCAAGACATATGTTTAGACATATATTTTGACAAATTTACATCTTAATTTTTGAAGGATTATCTTTCGTCTCTCATTTAATAAAACAAATTTATTTAGCCTGCACCTCTGATATCACATCCAGCTGCTTACTAAAAGACCAATGTACTTTTGTTTCTACCTATGTTTTACATCTGTTTATTGTAGAATAGTAAGTGGTTAATTCTTCTCTTCCAAAAAGCATAACACTCTCAAAGCTTTTACTGTAAAGTACCAATAAAATAGAGATAACAAACCAATAAAGCACAATGAATAACGATAATGCAATAAAATACAAACTACCTTTTTACTTGCTTGCATTAAGAAGCAGGAACTTTTGCTAATCTTTAAATAAGCACCTATGCAGAAAAAAGTTTTCTGACATATTGAGCTATGTGTCAAAGAATTCATAGTATCCTCAAACGAGTTGTCAGGATTAAATATTTTTGTTCTGACACAGATGATTTTCTATACCATCTTCATTAAAAAGTTATAAGCCATTTTAATTTGTCAGAGTAAACATGTATACAAATCCATATTTCCTACATAATTTCTGTAATTTCGTTCTGAAATCTTTAAGAGCTAAAACATTATCTGCTTTTGTCTTTCCTATGCTGTTTCTCTGATGGCACTTACAATGTTCTCAGAAAATAGGAATTCATCAAATGTTATCTGAAGTGCCTGTAAAAGCTTGTGAAATCCTCACTATTTCTGCAGCACTGCATTTCCTGGAAATAAAAGCCATCAGCCTCAACATGAAGGAGGTATGTGTAACAGCGTGCCCTTCCTGACTTCAGCAGGGACCTTGCACTAGGTAAGGAACTGGCCATCTCTAACCCTGTCAAGCTGGAGGGGAAAAAAAGGAAGAATGGAGAAGAAATAAGTTTTTAAAATGACCTTGTGGATGGAAAGAGGAGTACTGTTAGGAGGAAGGAGCACTGAGTCAAACCTTAATGGTATATGTTCTGTTTTCTTCTATATCAGTCTGGAAAATCAGCATTTCCTCAGTTCCACATCCCTGTTATGCTACCACTTTCCCTCCAGCCATCCTTCTTGTCTGTTTTAACTGGATGCCCTTCAGTGTAGAGTCTCTTGGGTGCTTGAACAGCTTCCAGCTCGATGGGGGCTGGTGCTCTGCCAGAGGCTCCAGGGACTGGTCTAATAGGCCATTTACGTCCTACTTGCCATTCAAATTGAGCTTTGTCCAACCCTGCCCTGAAACAGGCAGTGAATTGGAAATGATAGTTTTTGGAAAACTGTAACTGAGAATTGCACTTGACAAAACAAAGACACTTGGCCAGGTCTCTTCTCTGTCACTGGAGGATGTCAGGGGTAACTCAATTAAATATAACTGAATTCCACCAAAGCAGAGGAGTGGAAAATCTGAGCTGATGCACACAAAGATGAATATGTGGCAGAAGAGCAAGGACCCAGACTGTGTCTGAACTAAAGATTGCTTGCAAGGTGGCTGTGAAGTTGGTTGAGAAGGGATGTTAAGTGTGAGATGAAGGTGAAGCTGAATCAGCAAATATCTAGGGAGAACATTAAATAACAATCAAGTGGCAAGATGAGGACAATACACATTAGACTGTGGAGACAGAATTGATTGTGTTGTTTTATATGACTTGAAAGGGGTGTGTGTGAGATTATAACACTGGATTAGTAGGGTATAAATAAGGTAGTTTTTTCAAACAACTAGAAAAACCCAACACATTAATGCCAAAAAATGTACAGATACTGGTAGCATATTTGGTTTATAAGCCCACACTATATACCTCATTTCTCATGGTATCACCTCTTTAGTCTATGTGGCTTTTTTTAATGGAAAACACTTCTTTTATAGCTATACATATGCTTTTTCCTTTCAAAATGGCTTTTGAATGGCAAGCTTTCACCTGGCTCTGAGTTCACACATAATCATAAAAAGGTTATTTTGAAAATATATTTCCAAGTCTATCAATGCTTCATGGGTATGTGAAAAGCAGCCAGTTCAGAAGCATTGAGTATCTTGTGCTAGTCTGCCTCCATACAAAGGGATGCACCAGCGTCCCTCAGCAGTGGCACCCAGGGTAAGTTGTGCCCACATCACAAAATGCAGTATCTCAGACACCAAATGCAGCTTCTCAGGTGGACTTGTTGATTTTTAAACAGGAGCCCAGGGAAAGGAGAAGAGGGTTTCCTGAGGGACCTTAGCCTTGGTTTGCTTCTGTGCTCAGAGGCAAGCAGTGCTGTTGAGAGATTAAACCTCTACTGGCAATTCCTACAACTCAGAAAGTACTGGGCCAGGTCAGGGCACCCTCTTGGGGAGGGACCGATGATATTCCATCTGGTCATACAGGCTTCACTAGGCTGTGGGAAAAAGATTGCCTTTTCATATATGCAAGAGGTTTTTTTGAAAAGCAACCATCTCTCGTGTAAAGTATGTTAATGTGCTTCTCTCTTTGCCTTTCCAACTAGAAACACTCCTTACTGCAAAGCTGCTGCCTCAAGAGTATCTATACAATTCCAAACTCATATAGTCCTCACAGCGTGTAACACTGAACATGCCAACCTCCATGAAACATTGCTTCATCCATAGCTTTCCTTTGACTGCCTCCAATAAGGCTGAACCCTCACATCTGTGTTTGCTAGGTGTTTTAATGTAAAACAGGAATTTGTTATGTATCAGCTATTTTCATGTTAACTATGGTGGCTGTCGAAGGTACCAATTAGACTGACAAGTCTAATTGGTACAAGAGAGACAAGTACAGGTCTCACTTTCCACAACTTAAGTAGTATGTTTCTGTTATTTTATTGAGACAGCTGCCAGAAACTTGTGGGCCTCATTCTGCAAGGTAGAGTACCTACCTACCTACCTACCTACCTCCCTACCTCCCTCCCTCACACAACAATTTAAAACCTAAGTGTCATGTTAGTAATGAAAATGTGCTGAATGAGGAGAGGAACAGAGAGATAAGGATGACTCAACACTACTTAGCCTTAGCCAGCTTGTCTGCTACCTGAATTTTAAAAAGCACATGTTTTTTGTCTTCTTTAAGACAAGAGATGATCTTAAAGAAGGGAAATTTTTGGAGCCCCCTCTTACATGAGGGGAGACCACAAAAAACCTAGTATTATCAGCAAAGGTGAGGAAGGGATCAACAACAGAAACAAAAGGATAGTCTAGGCAAGTATTTCACTGCAAAGAAAGAGAAAGGTTTTGTAGTGGATCATAGCTGAAGTGACAAGCAGTGCCACTAAAAGTTCATTTTAGATGAATAGTTTGCTCTACCAGTGAATATAACCCCTTTGCCTTCCTCAAGACAGTACTGACAAGCCAGGAAAAGGATTGTTGCAGTAGCCTTCTGGTCATAGCAGGGGAATAAGAAATTTATCTGTTAAGGTGGAGAGGAGAGATAACAAATTTTCAAAGGTTATAGAGGAAATAACAGGAAAACTTCATCTCTGATGTAGCTTTAGGATCAAGGAGAGAACTATTGTAAAGAGCAAATTGGCAAAGAAGACGGAGTGCTTTCTGCAAAAGAAAAAATACTGTTGTCATGCAGAGATTTGAAGCTCTGTTTTGTGCCTGTAGTGACAAGACATCCATAAAGAGATTCGGAGATCCGGGCCAACATTAAGACATGATGAAATAGGGAGTAATTTAAGTTAGCCAAGGTAAGCAGAAGAAATGACACTAACTAGCTCTTTGCCCCGTTTCAGGGCTGCAAGTGAGTCGAAGCGATGTAAACAAAAATATTGCTGCAGTTAGCCTCTTCCATGCCTAATTTGTCAACTGTGGTCATTGCTCTCCATGGCACCATCACAGCCTCCACAGCAAATGACTGCAGTGTTACAGACTGAGGTGTATGTGGGGCATAAGAAGCAGAAAAAGATTAGCCCATCTTTAATAATTTTGTTTCTTGGAGAGAAGAATTCTACTCAGGATTTGTTTTTACATGTTGTAAGTTTTAATATTTTCAGGAATGTTAAATTTTTACAGATATTAGTGAAGGTTTATCTTTTCCTCTCAGAGACTTCTGTTTAACAGTGTTCTGTCAGTCCAGCAAGCCTAAGCTCAAGTTGAAAGTTATTTGTGTCCTCTGCAGAAAAAAGGACCATCAGTTGAAGTGTAGCTCTTATCTGTGAATCATGGTATAGCTCAGCTAGCTTTCCCATTATTGCATTAGTTTTACAAATGAGAATGCTAGTAAGAGCTTTTTAGGCAGAAAAAATATGGCAATGGAGAAGACTCATTCAGGAAGAATTACATATAAATAGTAGCAATTTCTTTTAGGACCATAAACAAACTCTGCTGTACATGGGATTGGTCCAAACACAAAACAAACTGCAAACCTTACATGGAGACTGCTGCCATAAAGGTCTTCAAATGTCATGCTTATTCCACCATTTGAGCAGGTACTGAAGGAAGTATGATATTTTTCAGGAGAAATTTCATAAGTCTGAAAAGTATCTTTTGAGTTTTTTATAGGAGGTTTGTTTATTTAGAATTATGGATTTTCTATGCACTTTGCTTTTCATCCAACTATCAAGCTATGAAAGAAAAAAATTAATAAAAATATCTTACAATTAGCTAATACATTATTCTAAAAGACAACAAAGTATTTTTCCTTCAGTACATTCTCTAGTTAGTGAAGGAGACCACTTTCAAAGAGGCAAACATTTCTGCAGAGGAGCTACTGATTAAGATGTGTGCATCTCTCTTACTGTAAGTCAATGATTTCTATGTCCTTGAAACAAATTGTCTGGCAGCTGCTTATGATCTAGCAAGTGTGTCAGCAGAAGTGACCCATATGTCAACCTTTCACTTTGCAACCCTCTGCTGATTGTGAAAGAAGCGTGAAATAATTCCAAAAAGTTCCAGTTCCCTCACTTAACGTACTATCACATATGAGTGTTTCAGATCTACAAGTTCTTGAGTTATTAAAAAAAGTTATTAAAAAGGTGCAGTGGGCATCTTTTAAAGTGTATCCCCTATCTTCTTCATTCCTTAGAATGTTCTAGGATCTGTTGTAGCTAGCAAACAACACTGAAAACTGTGATTTTCAAGGGGTCTCCTTGTAATTCAGTGCTCAGTTCCAGCTGAAACAGGACCTGAGTGCCTAACATATTTTTGATAGTTGTATTGACACTTCTAATTCTAGTCCCAAGTGTGACAAAATGATATGCAGGAGCTAAGGGAGGAAAGACAAAAATCTAGATTTGACTTCTCAAAATCAAGACCAGTTTACCTACATACTTTTACTTAATTCTTCAAAAGGAGATGGTAAATTATTTAGACTCTTCTGCCTGTTGACACTAAACTTGGTTGTGGTGATAAGCAGGTAACCTGGCTAGTGTCACACTAAAGCTGGTTTCTCAGAAAAACAACAACAAAAGTTAACAGAGATCACAAAAGAGTTACTGTTCTATTGAGTAAGATAGTTTTGAAGTGTTTGTTTCCTCAGGTGATTACTGTGTTAACTCTAGTTTTGAAGGCTGGAGTTCCAAAAATTCTGAAATTTCCCAGCCAATTCAAACAACACAATCCACGTTCTGAATCCTTAAAACACAGGGAAATCAGTAAGAACCTCTTCGTTTCTGCATTTCTTTGTTGGTCTATGTAAGATTTTCTTTGCAGAAGGCATAGTAGACACTACGCAGTCTCTTCACAGAAAGTACATTCAGGGCTCTCCTTCCTGTCAGCAAAGTTTCATTGACTCATCAGGTCAGATGGTGACATGCTGGTGTATTTGGTTTGTATGGCAAGGTTTTGGTAGTGGAGGGTAGGTTACAGGAGTGGTTTCTGTGAGAAGCTGCCAGAAGCTTCCTCTTTGTCCAGTAAAGCCAATGCCAGCCGGTTCCAAGACAGACCTGCCACTGGCCAAGGCTGAGCCTGTCAGCAGCACCATCAGCAGCTGAGCCCATGGTGGCAGACCTGCTGGGATAACATATTTAGGGAGAAGGAAGCTACTGCACAGAAGCAAGGGCACCCGGAGAAGAGAGGAGTGAGAGTGTATGAGAGGAACAGCCCTGCAGGCACCAAAGTCAGTGCAGAAGGAAGGGGAGCAGGTGCTCCAGGCATTGGAGCTGAGATTCTGCTGCAGCCCATGGTTCAGACTATGGTCATGCAGCCTGTCATCCTGCAGCCCATGGAGGTCTACAGTGAAGCAGAGATCCACCCGAAATCCATGGAGGACCCAATGCCAGAGCAGGTGGATGCCCAAAGGAGGCTGTGACCCCTTGGGAAGCCTGTACTGAAGCAGGGTCCTGGCAGGACCTGTGGTGCCACGGAGAGAGGAGCCCATGCTGGAGTAGGTTTTCTGACAACACTTGTTACCATGCAGGGGGCCCACTCTGGAGCAGTTCATGAAGAACTGCAGCCTGTGGTAAGGACTCATGTTGGAGAAGTTCATGGAGGACTGACCTCACAGTGGAGCAGGGGAAGACTGTGAGGAGTTCTCCCCATGGGGAGAAAGGAGTAGCAGAAACAAAGTGTGATGAAGTGACTGTAAACCCCCTTCCTCATCTGCCTGTGCTGCCTAGGGGGGAGGAGGTAGAGAGAATTGGGAGTGAATTTGAGTCTGGCAAGAAGGGAGGGATGAGAGAAAGGTGTTTTTAAGATTTGATTTTATTTCTCATTATCCTACTCTAAGTTAATTTGTAATAAAAATTAATTTTTCCCCTAGTCAAGTCTGTTTGCCTGTGGCAGCAATTGGTGAGTGATCTCTCCCGTCCTTATCTCGACCCACAAGTGTTTTGTTCTATTTTGTCTCTCCTCTGTCCAGCTGAGGAGGGAGAGCAATAGAATGGCTTTGGTTGGCACCCGGCATTCAGCCAGGGTCAATCCAGCACAGCTGAATTTCACGCATGGCCATACTGGATCAGTATTGCACTCGGGGCACCTCACAATAGCAAACAGACCTGAGTAAGAAGAGTTCACTGAAATGGTGCATTAACAATGGTACTCACTCCATCTGGTATATAAAACCAATCCAATGTGATAACATGCTTCTTTGATATGACACCACCAGTGCAGTGGCACATAAAGAAGTCACAATAACAGGATGAAGTATAACTATTTTTTCTGCAGTTTTGTCAAACATAATACAAGAACAGTATCTGTGTTCTGTTGCCTCACTCTATGCATGGCATTCCAGGGACTGCATATTATTTCTCATGGCATGAAAAGATGTGATCTTTACAAGTAAATGGCAGATGATTTTCTGCCAGCTCACTGGCAAGTGTAACTCCTGCTCCATGAATTTTGGATTCTTCCTGTGAAGCTGTGTACTTACTAAGGATAACACTGGATATGGCAATAATGACCACAAAGCTGCTGCCATAATGTATGCAAAGCTGAAAACTTACTCAGTCCCTTTGGGGTCTTTTCTACAGCAGATAGGAGAAGCTTGGTTTTTTCCAAGAGATTTTATCCTCCTTATTTTACCAGAAGCTCTTTTTCCCAGAGTATTTATTTCCTCTGGCTGCATGAGAGTACTCATTTTGCATGGGTACATCTGTGTTCCTATGAAAAGGTGAGTATAAAATGGACAACCATAAATTCTATTTAAGGATCAGTGGCAAGGAATAAAATGGAAGTAACAAAACTGGCCAGAAGGCACTGATATTAGATGCGAGTCTTAACATTCCTCCTTCTCCATCTCTCTGATGTTTTAAAGTCTTGGAAATTGTCCTTCACGCTAAGTTTAATGTGCAGAAAGTAAAGACTTATCCACACGACCTTCATTAGCATTTAAGGGGAGTTGTTTTGGCTTCTGGTCTGGGAACCTTGCTCCTGGAGCCTGCAAAGTATAGCAGTGGAGTACAATTTATGCATTACAAGTCCAAGGATGGCAGAAGCTTCTTGTTGTCTTTCACAGGAGAGAATGTTGATGGACAGGCATGCAGGAGAAAGCTTTTCTGGAGTCACTGCTGAAGGAGCCATTGTAGCTCTGACTTTTTTTTTCTTCTGAAGAGCAGATTGCAAAGCACCTGACATTCAGACGGCAATGGATGTTTCCTAGGCACTCCTGTTGAAGATGCATCTGCAGCTCATATAAACCCTCTTTGAGGTAACTACAATAAATAAACCCTAACAATATTAATGAACATAATGCAGAACACAGAGATCTACTAGGTAAGGTCTCAGGGGTGAGGCTTGCTCTGAGCTCCACTCCATCCTGTCAGCACTGCTGCCTTCTAGGCAGTCAGTTCAGCTTGGCTTCAGGGACAAAAGCAGGGAGAGAAAATTGCAAGGTCAGTTCAGGGCAAACCCTGGACAGAAAAACAGAAAGATCTACCACAAACAGCATCTTCTAGTGGGAAGGCAGAGCTGTTTGGCCTCTGAGATGTGTAAAGAAAAAGCTGACTGAATGTAACCCCAGTTCCCCCTCTCCCTAGCAGTATCTGTGCGGGCACTGACTGTATTGCCACCACCATGAAGGTCTGGAAGGGAGAGCCTGTAGCACAGCCCCGACACCACTCCAGGAGGGTGATAACCCTGTGCCTGCCTAACACTGCAGGGCTCTCCCTCAGCACCATTGCTCTTCACACCTTGTAACTAACTTCCTTTACTCTTAAGGATTATTTTTCTATGAGCTGAGTACAGGATTAGGAGCACACATGGACTTGAGGTTTATAAGGTTTGGTACAGAGAAATAGACTACCTTCTTGATTTGCATTCTGCTGTAGCAACAGCCTCTCACTTTGCAATGGATAAGAACAGAAGATCAAAAGTCTATTTTGAGACCGTCTGGAATTCACTCTACAGATGTTGCTCTTAACATGATGCTTTCAAATTAAATAAATTTCTTTTTAATTTCACACACATACTACATTATTTCTAGAGCTTGCAATTCACAACTCCAGCTGAACATAACCCCCCAATTCTATATTGAGGAAAAGAAACCTTATTTAGTTTTTAATTTTAAAAAGTAGATCCTGTACAACAGACATCTTGCAGAACAGTTTTTCTGACTAAACCCAGCTAAAACACATGCTTATCTAATGAGAATTTAATAGGTGCAGAAGATATAGTACTGTGCCTTGATTCACAATCAAGCACAGTAACCAGGATAAAACTTTCCAGACTAGTTCCGTGAACTAGATAGTTCCAGATAGTTTGGGAGTCCCCATGGACATCCAAAAGTTATCCATGAAAAGAAGTGACATTTTGAGATTTTAATTTGAGATTATTTGCTGTGCATGCATATGTAGCTGTCAGCGGATGAAATTTAGTTAAAATTTCATATCATTATTAGGATTTTTGTTTTTAAGTGTGTTCCTTAAAAGCCAACAAATAGACATCTGCTTTGCAAACTCTTAATTTTTAGTGTTCCAGGTGCTTGTGACTCCTCAAATCTTCAGCAATTTTCCCCTAGGTATTTAAATATTAATTTATTTAATATTGACTCATTCCACTCAATACACAGAATTAGGAGAATATCGCAAAGTCGCCCTCACATAAAATGCAAATTAAAAAATTCCAAGGGATGGGAACGTGCCTCCCTAGTTGCCCCTTTTATACTTGAGCAGTTGGGTAGGATGTGAACCCCTGGGATGTCACAGTTTGCCATTCTGACTGAAAGAGGAGTATTTGCAATATGGTATGAGACACTACAAGAGATGATCCTTAGCTGCAAGGTGTCAGAGAAGGAGGAGAACTGAGGGCTCTGCAGGCAGCCAGGCAGTGGGAGCAGTTCCCCTCACCGTGGCTGGCAAGGGGACCTGCCCACACCCTCGCATGGAAGCAGCAGCAGCAGCAGCTCCTCACAGATAAAAGAGGTTGCTGTCTGGCTCACTGGCCAGACTGCCTTGAGCTACTGGGACGGCCTTCAAAGCCAGTGCTGCCATTTTTACCAGTTGCTGCTGGGTATATGACTGGTTGGAAAATTTCTGACAGAATAATATTTCCACTAAAGAGACAGTTCTATTAAAATTGACACATTTCAAAGAAAGATGACAGCATTGATTCATCGGGACTTCTCCCATTTGAAAAATGAGGCTTCTCATTTCCATTCTCTTCCATGAAAACAGTTTATCTCGACTTTTACCACTTTGGTTTACTGTGCATTTGAATACTAAATGAGCTGTTACATACACATAATATAGATAGATAGTATTCTGACATTACAGCGACCTAGTGATTTAACTTTATGAAAAAGGTTTCACAGTATCAAATGCAACCCTTTTGCTAGCAGATTTACACTGCAGTTTCTACAGTCTATTCATAGGAAGTGTGAAAGATGAGGCTCTAAAAAACAAACCAAGAAATCAGATTTGGATATGTAATGCAGCTGGTCAGGTTTCTGAGCACCTCTGGGTGGGAAACACTGACCTAAGCTATCATGTTCTGCAGGGTAGATGCTTGGAGGAGGCTTATGATTTCCATGAGCTTGATCACTGTCCACTGCTAATCCAAGAAGCCAGCATGACTATTGCTTTCTTTCCTCTCCACTTGAATCTGTCAGTACTCTCCACTCTGATGGAAAGCCAGGGCATGCAGGACTGACCACAGCTGCTCATCAACCAGCCCCCATATCCTTCCCCCTCCACTGGCTTTCAAACTGGGATGCAGCCTTTTAGTTATTGGCTGGTCAAACACAGCTGCTAGAAATGTGATGTCAGAGCAAGGCTGCAGGACCCAGCAATGTGAGTGTAATTGAACAATAATGATTGAGGTGTAGGACATTTCCCGGGGAACTGATAACCAGCCGGGAGGAGTTAATGGCCCACATTGTGCTTTGGCTCATTAAATCCTAGCAGATATTAATCCCCGGAGAACATTCCTGATGGGAGCTGGTGTTACTGTTTGAAATGAGACGAAGCTGTATATTGTTTTCTGCATGCCTACCTGTTTGTTCTCATATGTGTTATGAGTTTGATGGTGATCTCTTTCTCTTCGTCAGAATGAGCCGTAGGGGTTCTAAAACTCCTCCATAAGCACTAGTAAAGGTCTTGAAGTCACCAGGTGGGAGTACGCTGTTCCTGCACAGCAGTGCCTAGTTGTGCTAATTCCTGTCTCATGGGCCAACCTCAGATTCCCTTGCTGAGTCTCAGTTCCACACTGGCATGGGAGTTTTCTCCTTTTCCATACACGACGCAATAAACTACGAGAAAGGAAGATGGAAAGACAATGATTTATGATGTCTTCTAAACCTATTCAGGGAAACTTCAAAGAGTCCTGTAATATATAAACTAAAATTAATTATTCTTTAAAGGGAGCTGTTCCACAAAATGTTCCTGAGGAAAAAAAAAGACATAAGGCAAACAAGTAGCTATTTTTAGAGGACATAAAAATATAATAACAGAAGTTATTGATGGGTATACCCTTGTCAGAGAAGCTCAATAACATTATCAACTCAATCACATCCCAGTCTTTTACAGCTTTTCAACAGTAATGGGAGCCCAATAAAAAGAGATTGCATACAGTTTATGTCACTTTTTGTACATTTCAAAGTTATTTTATTTTCTACTCAGAAGGGAAATACTTGCTGGAAACATCATACTGAAAAATCAAAACTCCTCTTTCCAGCCTTTCTCCTAAAAGTACCAGGGACAGCTTTGGGAATCAGCATCAATAAGCAGCTGCTGCTGAGCTGTCCTCTGGGAATTATTCGAAAGTGGAACTCCATCAACCATGACAGAGCTACACCAAAGGTGAATTTGGTCCTGCCTACAAGGAGGAAGGACAAAATCACGGTAGGCACTGTGGTACTTGCATCTGAACATACTTGTGAGTTTGGAATGGTTCTCTTTGTATCTGTGCTGGGAACAAGGGAAAATCATTAAGGACAGAAGGAATTAACAAGACAGAGGCTAAGGGCAGCTATCCAGTGAGATGCAGTCGTTATCTATGTGCCCAGAGCACTTGCCATGAACTCATTAAAAACACACCCTGTTTTATAGCTGGTGCGAAATCCTCATCTGAATTGCTTTACAGCAACAGTGCTTTTTAAATTAAAAGTTGGGTAAACTTAGGTTCCTGTTGTAGAAAAATTCCACCTAATAAGTGGGCTGTCTCTGGAAGACGAGGTTTGGGAAGGTTTTTTTTTGTTCCGTTTACTTGCACTGGTAGTCTTGGCAAGACAGATAAATTAGGCAGGGTTGGCCATATTCAACAAGACCAGGGTGGTTGTGGCAAGGCTGAGTGGACTCTGGGCACCCAGGTTGTGTTGGACTGGAGGGGGTGTAAGCACACAGAAGAACAACCAGCCAACCTGCCTGAGCCTAGCAGATTTAATGAGAAAAGCTGCAGATGCACAAGGGGTGTTCTACAGGTAGAGTTTTGACCCTCAACAAGCCAAGCAGTTAATTAAGACTGGGACTGTGGGCCACCCTGCTGATGCAGTGCATTTTGTACACTTTTATGTATATTACTATATTGTATATTTTCCAAATAAAGTTGTTCGCAATTTCATCTTCTAAAATGCTCTCTTGTGATTTTAAGAGGTTGAAGAATACCTGGAAAGCTACTAGGAAGGTCACAGCTTCAGTCTCTAAACCATGAGAATAGATACATTTTTGGACAAGGAAGATTTAAAGCAAGACTGTTGAGAAAACTGAGTCTGACTCTGGCAGTAACTGCTGACATCTAGTACAAAGTCACAAAATAAAAAGGGGGAGAGACTGAAACATATGACCTCAATGAAATAACTGTTCCTGTGGCATGGTGGAATAGTATGAGATAAATATATTTACAGTAAGAAAAGAGAATAGATTGCCCACTACTCTCAGGATGTTACGAAATGCAATATAGTGATTGTCCTGTGTCTTAAACTTTGTAAGTGTATTACAAGTAGAATGAGGAATGAACCTGAACAGAATATTAGTTTAAGGGACAAATAATAAGAAATTGGTTTCCTTATTTTTTTTGCTACCCTGTCTCATACCAATTTTATTGTTCCTCTTCTAAAGTGCAAGAAGGCCTCAATATATGTGAGATGCCAAAAACCACTTTGGATTTAGAGATAATATTCTACCCTTATAGCAGAGGAGTCATTCAGAACTGTAATAAATTATATACCTAATACCATAAAAGAGTTCTGAGAATGGGTAAAGTGAGGGCTCGAGACTTCTTTTTTTTTCATTTCTTGAGTGCTTATGGGGCTCCCACTGCTGCAGAACCTAAAACTCACCACTTTAAGAGTTTATTCTCCCAGTACTTAGATGCTATTAGAGAGCTAAAGAAGCAACTCCATGAGAAGTGACAACTAATCACTTCTAGACTACTAGAGTCTTGAAGGTGCTCCTCAAACTTCCAGCTTAGATCATTTAGAAATAATAAAAAAAATTAGATATTTTGCATTTTCACAGACAGGTTCCCTGGAGTTCTGCTGCTTTTTAACTCCAGAGAAAGTTCTTTATTTCACAGGCTCAGCAAATTTATTTAAATCCACAAATTGGACACTCTCCTCAATTTAAATGCTTCTTGGCCATAGTGAACCAGACCTAGCAGCCATCCTCAGCACACCCTGCAGAAAACATATACACAAGTAGATTTGACCCCAAGCCAAAAAAAGCTCTGGAAGCTGTATTTGTTTAAAGTTACAGAGAAAGAAAGGGGAGAATGATATAGAGTATCCATTCCTCACCATATGAACACATGCATATTTACTCCATCCAGTAGCAAGGAGTGTCCTAATTACGAGTTAGTTCAGTTTGGAGTTGGTGTCTCTAGCCTTGGGATACACAAAACCTCCCAACCACCGGACCTCAGATAATATAATACTCTCAATCCTGACTTTTGAACATGGCCCTGCAGCACACAGATGTGAATTCACTGGGCAGCAAGAACACATCTAACCTTTCAAAATCTCACAGCAATAATTTGAGTTCAGTCCCCTAAGACCTGTTAATACTTTCCATTCATTCATTATTCGTCATCAAATAATGAATGAATAATACATGTCTGGCTGAGATTAGTTCATGCTGGTAGGACTCTCTCAGGGATGGATGTTTTAAATGAAAAAGAATGAGTCTTCTAGGCTCCCAGCTCCGGGAAGTGATTTGGTACTCGAGATCACCAAGCCAAGTAGTCGAAGTAACACCTGGAGGCCTATATCAAATGAAGCTGCATGTAATTCAGAACATGGTGAAGTATTAAGATCCAAACTTTTGTCTGAAGCATTTCCTATTTACATTGTCAATGCTCAAGCTATTGGAAACATCCCATCAAAGTGCCAGCTTCGTCTCAGAAGAGAAGTGATCCAAGGTTTTTGCAGTTTGAGCACCAGATTAAAGACTTTGGGTTCAAACCGTCATGGAAACCCAAAGGTGAGTCCTTTTGCAGCTTTAGCCCTAAGTGACTTTTCAACTGTCCCAGCTGGGTAGGAAACTGAATGAAAAGCTACATCCCAGCTACAGAAACCACTACTTTAAGAATGAGCTGGGCAGTTCACTCTAAGGAAGAATCACCTCATTTATGGTGATTAACAGCCACATTAAAGTTATATATCTGATCTTGTCATGTACATATCTCCTTTGCTGGTGGGAAGAGAAAAAGGCTGAACAAATTATTCTTAAGA
The DNA here is from genome assembly GCA_013397565.1 of Ptilonorhynchus violaceus. Taxonomy (NCBI): domain Eukaryota; kingdom Metazoa; phylum Chordata; class Aves; order Passeriformes; family Ptilonorhynchidae; genus Ptilonorhynchus; species Ptilonorhynchus violaceus. The sequence goes on from VZRJ01001791.1 coordinate 361,209, forward strand.
AGTGCCTGAATGTTTTATGGTAAGAGCCTAGGTTAATGACCTGGAATAACTTGTTGATGGCTACAGCTGGGAGGGACAGATTACATTTTTTTGCATTTAACATTATCAAGAGGAGATGCTAAGGCAATACTGTCAAACACCTGCTTTTCATCAAGAAGAAGACTACCACCGACACATCAGTCATATGTGTGCTTATTCAGGACAATAGCCAGATGACACAGCCATCAGGGCAGAGATATCTCCCTAGCCAGAAATGAGCCTTAGTTTAGAAGGGCAATAGGTTAGGTAATAGCACCTGGTCTCACTGCTATTTTTTTAGTATTAGAGGACATCAAAATGTTTAGGGAGCTAAAGAAATAAAGCTTGAAATATGTGCAACACACCTCTGTGAGCCTTCACTAGACAAAAGGGGAGGGGGGGCCTGGGGTTGTGCTTTCACACATGGTTTGCTTATAATGTGAGAGTAACTTTCAGTGACAGCATTTAGCTGGTTGAAAGAATGTGTTTTTCCAGCGTCTTCTCACAAAATTCTGTTTTTCAGCAAACTCCTTAGATACCAAGTCTCTCAGAATAGAGCAAATGGATTGCCAAAACCCATGAAAACAAAATGACTGTCACTACTGATTAATGAAAATAATATGCATGCTAGTAGGCGCACACTCACTAATCACATTTTCCATATACAAGGCCTAATCTTGTATTTACATTCAAAAATACTTATTTTGCATAAAAAGGAACAACAAAAGAAGCTGAAAGTAAATACTCTGTGGGAGAACATAGTCTGCATCTCATCTGCAACAGCCTGTGTCTGAACTGAAGATGCAACGGTAGCAGTCTGCAGCTGATACCAAATTCCTAGTGACTGAATGGGGTTATACAGAGAGAAGATTCTGATGTTTCCTACACATCATCACAGTCATGCATTTTCCAGACTAGTAAAGTATTGCTTTGATAAAAGTGACAGAAAACAAATTGATGAAAGTTAAACATGAGGAAGTAACTCTTTCTTCAATATTTTTGCAACATTAAACCCTCCAACTCTCTAAAATAAACATAGTCAGAAGGATAGGACCGCTGTAATTCATTGCATCATGCATGTTTAGACACCAAAAATTGTACCCCAAATCCCAGCCAGATGCTTGCAGTACCAGGTTCTCCGTCTTATTTCCTAACAGTTTCAGCAATTTCCAAATGCTGGGCACATCTCATCTGTAGCTAGGAAAACAACAAAACCCAAGCACACAGAACAGTGGTCATCCTCTCCTCTTCTCCATCTTTTAGCCCTGGGCCCAGCTGGCACTGGCCACCTCTCTGTGCAGATGGTGGCTTTCTCGCTCCTCCTGCAGTCCTTTCTCTTCCTTGGTTCTGACTGCCAGCTTTCTGGTGAGAATCTAAATTAATTTATCTAGCAGAGTGATGTCACCTCGTTAGTTCTATTGTGAAGCCCGGCTGAACGGAAAATAAAAGGAAAGGAGTCAAGCTTGGAGAAACCTGGTGGGATTTTTCCTTCATTCTCTAATTTCTGCCACAAGACTGCAGGTGCAAGAACACACGTAAATGGTTTAGATTTCATGAGCATCTAACCTGCACCCAAACCTACATTTGTATGGCACATAGCGATAGCCTATTTTTATTTTTTTTCAGTAGTTGGCTGAAACTCAGAGCATATGGAAATGACAAGTACTACTAGCTGAACAGTCAGTGCTTCCATAGCTGGCTGGACCACTATTAACATTCAAAATCAGACTTCCATCTCACAGTGCATCCAAAACAAAATGTCAGATCTAAACTTCCCCTTGAACTTTGCAAAGCTGAAGCCTGGTGCTGAGCTCAGCAGCGGCAGACTGACATAAGCAAACATGTTGGAAAATCTTGGACTGTCCTGAGAGGCTAACAAACAAGCCTTATGGTGCTTATGTAACTGCATCCGGGGACTAGCTCAAGGTCAGGGGCCTGTTTTTTCTGGCCATTATAAAGTAACTTTATCTCTTAATTACATCTAGGTAACTGGCTCTGTGAGTCAGAAAGGAATGCAAACAGCCCTCATGCAGAGGCGGCACAATATCTTCCCTCCTGTGTGCCACGGTTTCTGCCCACACTGCACAAGCCAGTGAGACACAGCCACGAGATCGGCTGTCTGCAGCACCACCGAGATACTCCACCATAACTACAGATTAAGACAGGAATCTTCTCCTTTCCTCTGCCTTCGCAGCATGACAAAGTGAACCATGAAATGTTAGCTAGCAGGTTTTTCTCCACCCTTTTAATAAACCTATGTCCACATTTATTGGGATATTTTTGCTATTTGAGGATTTTCTTTATTTCTGGTCCCCCGACCAGTACCATGAAGACTTCGGTTTCTACCAAATCATGAACCTGACCTAAAAGAAACCCTGAGAGTACATGATTGACAGAAAGATTGTTGTACTCATCCTCTGCTAGTGGCCTCAACAAACCCAAGGTTGTAATGAGGAAAGTGGCTGGTTCAGAATGGAGACAATGTGGGTGGGTGTTGTGTCATACGTTCAAATGTGTTTTGGCCACAGAGATGAGGAATGTACTCTCACTTCACATAAATATACATATATATAGTCCCCGACTTCTTCCCAGCATCCAGGTTGTCTGAAATCAAACTAGTGAGGAAGACTTGCATTTTTGCTATTGTTGAAAACCTGTCTGTCATTTATAGCCACTTACTGCAAGGAGGAAACAAGAGTCTGCTCTTTTGTAAATAACTCCCTGAGGTGTGAAGCATCAGAGGAACAAGCTCTGTTACATTGCCAGCTATTCAGCCATGCAAAGAATGAGCTTTGTGAGAAATTATAAAATTAAGTCTGCTTTTAAATTGGCATTTAGAGAAGGACTTTGAATTCCTCCAGTTTCTGTTTAAAAAAAAGAATTTTATATTTTGCACAGTGGTATTTTTTTAGTAAAAAAAAGTTATTTTTCTTCCTTTCTCGAAAAAGATATGTTTTCTCAATTTCTTTGAGCTCTTCTAACTCACAAGATAAATGTTCGTGAATTTACATCTCAAGAGGCAATTTTTCTCTGCAGTGTTTTTGACCCAGACAAAAAGAGCAGAAATATTAAAGGTCTAGAGTTATTGCTAGAATTTTTCATAGGTGAATATCTCAAGGAAAGCCAGCATCAAGTAAAGATCCTGTATTTCTAACACAGCTTGATTTAAAAGCTGGATTCCCAATAGAAATTGTACTAAAGAAATAGTAGGGATGTTGGAAAACACAGGCCAAATGCAAGGGAAATAATTCAATTTTGAATAGGAAGGAGCTGGAAGAACAAGGGTCATCCAGGGACATAAGGGTAGAAAACCTGGGAACGACAGTGAAATGCCCATAATCTGTAATTTTCTCCTTTGAATAGATAACAGTTAAGAAGACAACATTGATTTGGTTTGACCTTAGAAAGAACACCAGCTCTTCTTTTGCAAAAGATCAACCATTATCAGTTCATTAAAAATCCCACTCTGGGGGCTGTAGAGATCTGACTTCACAACAAATTAAATACTGAAGGTCCATTTTTCTCTATCTTTTGGTAGAATTATTATTTTCTCACTACTTAACGTTAATGCATTTAAGTGAGAATTAGACATGCCATATGTGCACACACCATGAGATATAGCAGGTGGGAGGGGAGTGAAAATTTGATATGGAAGACAACTGATGGCCTGGACTATATGTGGTCATTATTGCTTTGAGGAAGAGTAACCAGAAACAATGTTTACCCAGGTTGGGAAGCTCGGAATGCTTTTTGGGGTTGTTTTTTTTTGGTGAGTGGCATGTGTTTGGAAGTAACAAGCATTACCATATGGCAAACATAGAAAGCAAAATGTCAACTTTATTTGGTTACTACTTAAAAGACTCTCCTCTTCCTGTACAAGAAGTAAGGTTTTTTCTTTCTCCTCTTTTTTTTTAATCAATAATTATTTTTTTAGTTTTAGATTACATAATCCTTTAAGGCTTTGCTGCTCTTTTAATTAGTCTGTTATCACTATCTTTTAAATAGCATTTCTGAGCAATCCTGCATGTCCTTTAATCCTGTCTGTTCAGTGTCACTTCTGTGACTTGTTTGCTATGCAATATTTTCCAAATGAAAACCTTTCACCATCATTTGAGTCTTAAATCATCCCTTCTGCAGCAGAAAGAAGGTATGAGTTGGTAAGTATATCAGTTCTAAGCTTCTCAGGTATTTGCACTCTGTGAAATATTGCAAAACATCAAAAGCACTTCAGCAGAAATTTTAAAAACATGCAGAGAACATAAACTAATTTAAAAAATTTGCGGTTGCTGGTATATCTAACAAGTAATATCCTACCATGACCCTTTAAAAGCATCAAAAATACCAGACAAGGATGACAATTTTCTTCATGTCTTGTATGTTGTTTCTCTTTTTGAAGGACCGGAAAAATAGAAACTGTTACCTTAAAAACACTCTCTTAAGAGGCACTCAGCAGCTGCAGTTGTGCCCTGATGTCTCCATCTAAATTAAATTGCAAATTTCTGCAATTACTAAAGTGGTAAATACTGAGTTTTAGGCTTAGCTATGTCTCCTGTAAAATACTTTTGTTGTTCTTCTTTCAGTAAGTTTGGTTTTCTCTTTAATTTAAAGGTGAATTCGTTAGTTTCAGCTCTAACAACAAAGCCATACTAGAGCTACAGATTTTAGAGAGAAACAGAAGACTAAGGCTAGGCTTCAGACAGATTTTTTCCCAGGAACTTGTTTCTAGTGTTTTTATTTGAGACTGGGCATATTTTAGTTGAGTTATTTCATAGAATGATAGAATCATTAAGGTTGGATAAGGCTCCTAAGATCAAGTCCAGCCAGTTACCCAGCACTGCCAAGTCCACCACTAAACCATGTCCCCAACTGCCACATTCAAACACCTTTTGAACACTTCCAGGGACAGTGATTCCACCACTTCCCTGACCACTCTTTGAGTGAAGAGATTTTTTCTAATATCAAATCTAAACCTCCCATGGCACAACTTGAGGCCATTTCATCTGGTCTCACTTGTTACCTAGAAGGAGACTGACCCCCAGCTCAATACAAGCTCCTCTCAAGTAATTGTAGAGAGCTACTTTGGGCTCAGTTACAATTGTTAGAAAGATCCAGACTTTGAAAAACCATTTGCACTGGGCACAGAAATTCTGAAAAAGAAGATCCCTGTAGGAGGCACAAGTAAAGCAAATATTGGCAGTAACACGGCATTCAGAGTAGCTCGGGGTGATGACTCTCTGGAGCAATTAGGATATGGATCTAACTGTATCACAGTTTGATCCAACCAGCCTTATGCTTTACTTGGGGAAAAGTCTCTGCCCCACTGCATGCACCCGCACTGAGCCCCGCAGACCACGGTTGCCACAGGGGATCCATAGATAAGCAGGCTATAGCAGCTGCCCTGTAGCTGTAGCTGCTGCTCTACGGCTGAACTCTTCTGAAAAAGGACCAGAGCCAGAAGAGCACATGTAAGTGGGCTGTAAGACACAGGCCTTGCTTCTACGCAGGTTGGCACCTACCCTCTCCGCTATGGGTGATTTCTTCTTCCCAGTTGCACTCTGGTACAGAGGCAGCAAACTGGTTCCTCTGCAGCTACAGAAGAGAAAACTCTATTCTAAAAACAGTCCTGGAGCTATACTGTGCTTTAAGTGGGTTGCACTTTGTTTACATACTTCTTTCACTTTCACATATATTTTAAACTTTAAAGCATGAAGGTTTTTCCTTTTAAACTGTTTTATTGAAGTATCTTCCTGCTTTGCTGCTTCCCCATCAGCCGTGCAGTCACCAGCCCTTTTACCATGCAAGCCACATACACAGCTGGCTCTGAATTTGTGGCTGGGAGCTAACCTGTTTCTGATACTCTATGGGAAGATTCTAGTAAGACTCTGACAGTTCAAACGGGTGCAAAGCGCTGTGGTCTGACTTGCTCCAGGTTAGTGCATTCTACTCATTTTGAAGCCTGTAGTATATTTGGCCTGTATTATACATGACATGAGCACCACTGGGCTCCCCTCCAGGCAGGGCATCAGCTCAGCAGGCTGCTGGCTTGGCTTACATCCTACATCACATGCTGGATTTTCTGCTTTGGATCTGATCTGAGTTTAAAGTTCAGGTCCTGTGGGTTTAAGTTAAAGGCATTTTGTTGTTGTTTGTCAAGTCTGAAATGTTTTCCTCCTTGATTTTCATGAACTGACTTCTTGTTATCTCTGTTTAAAAATCCACAATCCCTTGCTAAAACCAGCAAGAGCCATTTGAAAACATTGTTCTTATGTGTTGAAAAATATGGTGTATTTTAATCCAGATCTTTGTACATAAGTGAAAATTTGTGAAATAAACCAATGATTTTCGATGCCAACAATTCTGCATTCATGACTTGTCACATTAAGGAAGCTTGTTATTCCCCACTGTAAACACTCACCCATTCTCAAGAAATCAGGCATCCAGAAACCCTCTAAGTACATTCTGAATATTTAAAACTTGCTTGCATTAAGATCTCGGTCCTACAGTTCTTTATCAGAGCTGTTTCTTCTTAGCAGAAGTCTGATACAAAGTCCATTTTTTCGTTTCCTTCCACTTTCTACATCTATAACGATTTTAAGCTCCTCAGCAGAGGACCTACCTCTCCTTACTCCCATGCTGTCCATAGCACAGTCTGAATGCTGTGACTGCACACAGGACACAGGAACAGAAGTACTGATCTTGGCTGTGCCCATATCCAATCTTCACTAGACCACTCCCAATAATAGCACCCCACTGCAAGGTTCAGTGCTGAGGACACAGCTCTGACATTGCAGGTGTACTATGATTTTGGCAGGAGTGCTACCAGCTGGAGCAAATAAAAACCTCAATAAGGTGAATTATCGTTTATCCAGATTGGTTTCCTGATCCTTCCCTACACAGATAGGGCTGTGTAGTATCGTTTCTTATATTAAAACCTAGTAAAGCTTTTGTGTGATTGCAAGTGGCTGACAACAATATCAGTGAGCAGCCAGCTGGCTTTTCCATGCTACCACTCCTTTCTCTCCTGCTGTCTCTGTGAATGTGCTATAGTTTCACTAGACATGCTGGCACTGAGTATCTGGAATGTTACAGCTCTACGGTCCCCCAAACACCACCCCAGCTACAGAGACCAAGTATGCTCCATAAGAGGTGTCAAATGGAAGAGGACACACCATGTGCTCATCTTACAGGGTTACACAAATAGACTTTTTGACATCTTTGCGGAATCAGCAGCTCATTTAAACTCTATTCTTTTCACAGGCACTTTAACAACACTGACACTGAAGTTTGTTAATTTGGCATCCTGTGCTGCCTGTGCATTGAGACACGAAGCAGGTTTCCTGTTCAGCTGTGCTACCTGTACATGTGGAGGAGCAGCAGGACCTGGAAGGCACGACATTCTCTGCCAGCTGACATAAACCAGCTCTGAAGGACCACTGCTGCTGGGGCAGTGTGCTGTCAGTCACTGCCTGGAGAAGCAATTTTTTCTGCAGTCAGTTCAGCAGAGCAGGGGGCAGGGAGCCAGTAGTCCAGAAACATTAGAAACAATTGCTGCAAGAGAATTTTAAAAGCCATTGGAAATTTTTGAAGCAGGATCATGCCAAAAATAAGACAGAATAGACTAGTACTTAGAGAAGATGACAGAGGAAGCCTGTACCTCTCCAGAGATTTATCACTGATTCACATCTCATTAATTCTCTCCTGTTTCCTCAACATCTTCACAATTTCTCCTTTCGGCATTTTTCTGGAGATAGTGCATGACCTATGAGCATGAGACAGCAGAAAGACCTTCCCCTCGCTTATATTGTGAGACAAATATTGGTAAGCCTTTGCTGGGTATTTGCCTCTGGCCAACCCTCCTGCAAGTGCCAAGAAGGGGGCAGGTCATGAGATCTGCAATGGCAGGGCATTAGATAAGCCAGACCTCATCAGCACTCCCATCTGCAGGTGCCAGAGCAGCTAATAGCACAGCAACTCTTCCCTTCAGACAAGCAACTTACCTTTAGGAAAGCAGCTCTTGAGGAGGTGAGGTGCCATCTGACTCCTTGACAGAGCGTGTGCTTGGCTGCACCACCCCATAGGCACAGCCCAGGCAAGGCAGCCCTGGCCACACAGCAGAAAAGGGCTCTACTCATCCTCTGGCTCAGCAGGGCCACTCTCAGGGCTGCACCAGCATGACATCCTTCTCTGGACAGTCAAATGCTGTTGGCATCACTTGCCAGAGGAGGATCACATCATGCTGACTCAAGAGGCTGGGCAGGAACCTGCCGTGTTACTGCTGGCTCCTGAGCTTGGATGTGCTATAAATGTCTTTGTAAGAGTTTAGGGACCAGAAGAGAAATCTGTACTATCCTTACTCCTACAAACCCTTTTTTCCTGCTGTACCTTACAATTCAGCATCAGAGAAATCAGTGTCCTTTACTCCCATCATGAGGCTGCTTGAACACAGCAGCATTGCAGGGACCACCAAACCACCAGGAGGCTGAAGGGATAGGGGGCCACCTGCACTTGCTGAGACGCACAAATTTCCAAGTATCAGCAAGAAGATGCGATACCTGTTTGAAGAGAAACTTGTATCTGAGTAAGTCATGCTTTTCTTGCTGAGAGCACTTGTAGGCTTAAGCCAACCCAAAGCTGAGTGGAATTTTCCCACTGAAGCTAGGGGAAGAAGTAAAACTCATTTTCTATGAGTTAATCTTACGAAAAGCACAATTCGGTATGGGATTGGAGAGGATTATTTCAGTTGAAGTACTCTTAAAAAACATTTTCTCATTTATATTTGTGTCAGATGCAGAGTGGAGAGGTAGAAACTCAGAGATGTGGCTGGTGGGCTGCCTCAGAAACAAGAGTTTTAAGTTATGAACGGCCTGGTGAAAAACCAGGTACCCAGAATGGCTCGATGAGAGCCTGTTTCCTATTTTTATTCTGATGTTGTTGTTATCCGGGAAGTGTGTTCTTCTAAGACATCAAAGACTTTCAAGCATTCAAGACTTTCAAGCATCAAGATTCTTTCAAGCGTTAAAGCAGAACTGAAAGGGAGTCAGAGCTGGGATCTTGCTGGACTGAGAAAGACAACTGAAAAACAATAGTAGAGATTTTTCTGAAAAAAAGGCTTATGGTTTTCTGATGGAATATACATTTTTTCAAGGGTGAGAAAATCCTTGTCAGGAAATCCAGTCTTTTCACCAGACGTTGCGATCTGCTACCAGTTGTGCTGCTTTGACTGGTTTGTCTTGATAATGCCTGGAATATGGCACTGGAGTTGGAAGAACAACCTCTTTCCTCCAGCTCATCCATATGATGAAGTGCCAAGGTGAGGCAGGAGAAGCCCTCACCAATGCCCGGATATCTGTCACCCCTCAAACTCTGAATGCAGAACAGATTACATCTATGACTAAAGGGTCCTCTAGTCCACAGTTTAATGATCTTTTAAGTAATTCTGGATCTGTCTCAATAATGCTTTCAGCAACCATTAACTAACCATTTACCTGTTCACACCAAAATATGAGTATTTTCCAACTGTTCAATATACATACATGCATCTCTGAGTTGGATAAACTTTAAATTCTCAGCTTCCATTTCTTTTCTATAATGTCAACATGTTCTCAGGAATGTCTGCACATGTCCTGAGAAAGCTTGCTAGAGAACAGTCAGTTACAGTCAATTCTGAATAGAAAATATTTTCCCTTTTGTTTGAAATGAAAAATAACCTGAAAGCCTTTCCCTGCTAATAAACCAAGCTTTGTAACATGTCTTTTTAAAGGAAAAAAAATTTGGAGTATTCACAACTCATCATGGTATCAAAATGAATATGTACTCCCAAGCAAGAATATAACTATTCTCTTTGATGAATAGGAATTGGCCCATTTTTAAGCAGGAAGTGCTTAACGAGGGAAGACAGGCAGGCAAAGCAAACTCTCAGTGTATTTGCATCGCAGCCTCAATTTGCCAGCAGGTTTTACCCACACGTTGTATTTCTATATGTACTCATGACTGACAATTAAATCAAGTTTCTCCCCTTGACCAGCATTTTATTCTTGTTCTTCCTTATTTTTTGCCTTAATTAATGGATCTTAGTTTTATTCTTAGACTAGAACACTTAGTAGTAGCAGGAAGAATTTTGTTTCTAATTTAACACATTAAAACAACAAATCTTGTGATAAAGTATGGCACCTTAAGAGCATCTGTCTGCAGCCTTCTCCTGCTCTTTCATGCATCCTATGCTCTCTTCCAGATTGGGAACATTTCACTTAAATTTAATTTAAAAAAACTCAGAAACAAATCAACCAACCAACCAACTCAAAAATATCCAAAAGGCAACCCAAAACCAACCGCAAAACAGAAAATATATTCTGTTGAAAAACCACTAAAGAAAACAACATGTCCACTTAGAAGAGATTTCACTTATATGTGAGGAATTCAGGACTCCACACAACTGGAAGAGGCCAGAGGTGTCTGACAACCTGCAGATTGCTCATTTCAGCATTACCTTTTCATTTTAGAAAATTGTCTGTTCCCTTCACGTAGCATCATCAGGTTGGCTCTACTTCCATTATTTATTCCACGAAATGTTAGTCTCCCTTAGGTGATTAGCAGTAATATATGAATACAGCAGTCCAAGGGGGTTGTGATGAGGCAGGGGAAGAGAGCTTTAGAAAACAAATCTAGACTAATTTAAAAAGCTGGGAAAAAAAATTTCTTTGTTATATAAACCCAGCTAGTTTTTACTTAGTTACTAAAACTGGCTGAAATATCTCAATACAAACAAAATCCGATTTTATTGGATGGCAGGGTTTTAATGAAATCAGAGGTAAAAAAGTTTTCAAATCACAAGACTTACTTTCCATAAAACCTTCATTTGAAGACAGAAATACAAAACATAAATGCAAAATTTTCTCTAACAACAGACTCTGAGGTATTTCTCTTCTCACAGCACAAGCTCAAATTCATAGTAGTGCAATTACACCAGAGAGAAAAAACCCAAAATACAGAATGTGATTCAATCAAGCACATTGTTTCTATGATTCCTTATTTTTGACGTTTCTCCTGTTCCTACCTGTAACTGCTTTTAAGGCTGTAGAAGTCCTGATTGGATTTATGTGTCTTTAGAGACTTTGCTGCCATACCTTATTTACACATATAATCAGCTCATGCTCCATGGACAGACTGTCCCACCTTGAGAGAGGGAGCTCACCAGCAAAACACTGCAGGTCTAATGCATTCTATAAAACAAGACTTTTACTCCCAATTAAGTATAACAGCAGCCTGTTTCCTAACATGGGCTGTTGTTTACTGGACATGATTCTGCCGCTGAGTTTTTTTTCCCAGGCTGTCAGGGAGCACCGACCTTACAAGAGAGCCCATCCTCACACATGCTGAGTTCAGTTCTGCAGCTGACACACCATCAGGAGAGCACAGATTTTGGTTGTGATGCAGACCATCTTCCTTACTCTATTATGTTTTAATTATATATGTCGTTCACCAATCTCAAGATGACAACACCTGAAACCAATGGCATTTTCAAGGAAATGGGGTATTTGTAAGGGATGGAGACTATCACTATTCTGAAAAATCTAAGTTAGACCGAATCAGAGGTACAAAAGAGCAAGGTAAGAATGAAAACCTTGAGCTCAAATTTATTTATATTTGAGATAAGCTTGCAAGTGTTTGGATAAATGTCCAAGATCTTTTAAAGTTGTTAAACTAATTTTTTAACTCTCACTATAAATAAAGGAAGATGAGATTGTCTGATCTTCTGTCAACTGGAATTACTAAAGCATTTGTGCAGCCTTAGGTCAGGTTAAAATATGAGCCCTGCAGGCCATAGAAGTAAGGTTGATTAATCTCTGGACTACTGCTAAACTGTTTTTTTTAAGGTTTCATCTTATTTTGATTCACTGTAAACTTCTGATTTTCTCTCTCTACTCTTACTACCAACAAAGATTCAGAAACCTTATGGTTTGCCTGTTATTTTAGGTACATCATGTTTTGGCTAAGGAAAAGTGAAGGCATTTGTTCGTTTGTTTGTTTACTTTGGGACATTAACTAGGACAGCATCCCACAACCTGTCAGTAATAAAGAACAGGATTTTTTCCTCCTCTTTAGAACTGCAGCTCATCACACTAACTGTTTCAATGTACAGCCATTTTTATCAGTGCTATTTGATCTTCAAAACCTCTGCAAAGAGGACCACCACAAAAAGTTTAAACCCGGTTTCAGTACAAGTTCTTATCAGCTTCAAGAGCACACTGCCTTTGTCAGCTATTAGAAATGAAGGTATGTGAAATATAGGTCAATTACTATCTGGCTTTAACAACAAAGCTATACTTCTGTTTTGCACTGAATGAAAAAGAGAGTTTCTAAATGCTTTTGAAATCCTGATATTGTCAAGGGGAATACTTTATTTTATGAAACTTAATATTTATGAAAATGTTTTACAATGCAGCTCAAGTACCAGGCTTTTGGAAACAGCACCACGTTAGGGCAAATGCATTTTTCGCAGAATCAGACAGTTGGAGATAAAAGAGATTTTAATGCCAGGGCTATAGACATCCCAATGACACTCAGCAACTCACAGATACTAGAGAAAAATGACACGCTTTTTTTAAAATACAAAGACTCATAAGTAATACGTTCAAATTTGAATAACAAATAGTGCCTTCCCCCTCAAGCACTGATCAGCACATTGATTAGTAGACTCATAAAACTCGTCTCCTACACTTATACACACAGTCTTATATTGCCTCTGTGTACACTCACCCATCTTGCACGTGTGATCTGGGTTACTGAAAACCAAGAAAACAAATCCAGTCATAATTTTCCTGTGAATATCAAGCCAGATATGTCTCCACACCTGTGAAAATCTGCCTTTATAAGTCAGATATAAGAAGCACCTAGATGTACATCCTTTCCCAGCTAATCCTCAAACACAGGCTCAGTCAATAAAGCAGCAGTTTGCCATGAATGACATCGTGTTGCCATCTGCACTTGCTCAGGGCTTGCAAACCCGTTTTCACATCTGCCCCCAAATGGGGCTGCTTGGGATAAATCTTATCAAGAATCTCTCCTGATCTTATTCATAGTAGCTGTTGAGGTATCTCCCTTTAGTCTATTTGGAAATAACACTTTTCAATTAATTTTTAGAGTCAATTGCAGCCCATGCTCAGTAACAGATAAAATACTGCATCTCCAAAGCTCTCTTGTCTGTGCCTGACAGTCCCAGCACGGCTCCACAGTTCAGCTATGATTCACCAGGAGCCACAGCTTTATGATAAGACTGGACCAAGTTTCAGTGAACCTTGACCGAGTTTGCTGCAATGTGTTTCTGGGAAGAACTGTGGTTTATGACTGAGAAGAGTTGCTGATAATAGCTGAGTTTTGATGCAAGTCTGTGAGTTTTCATACTGAACTCTAAAAACACAGTATAGACTAAAAAGCTCAGTGCTGCTTGAAAGCTGAGATAACAGTATTTCTACTAGAGCTGCTGTTTCTAGTAGCACATGAAAGAGACCTAATATTGGCAGATTGCCTTCTGACCAGATTGCCTTCTATGGACCAGAAAGAGCCAAGTGCCCCTTCCTTCACACAATGGAAAAAACATTTTCCATACATCTCCAGCAAAACGTTTCTACGTTACTTGATCACCATTCAGCAGAAACACTTATGACAAAATAAGGCTGTCTTCCTCTACCTAAGGCCTCAGAAAGAATGAGCCACACAGAACACAGGAGAAGAAATATTAACTAAATTTATCAGACAGGGAAGGGCAAGACGTTTTGAGATTTTGAATATTGCAATATTATGACTCAAAACTAGCAGTGAAGTAGCTCTGTCTTATCAGTGAAAACTTTCCTCTGGACAAGTTGGACCATCAGTTTGCATCCTGCTACCTCTCCTGCTGCATACTTACATGTGCATAGTTGTTGCGACACAAATCTTGCATTTACACCTAAAGTATTACCTCTTGTGGATTATTTTACTTTCACAGCCATAAAGAGAAGACCTAATGGGTCACAGTGTAAGTGAGGTTTCTTAGCTTGTTAGGTACCGATGTATTAAACCCTTACAGAAGAGAAGCAAAAAAATTTTTCTCTATCACATCAGAGTTCAGTTTGGCCTAGAAATTTCAAGTCTACTGAATATATTTCCTCCAAATTCAGAAAGTTCCTAGCAATCTTACACCACTGATCACTCCTTTGCAAACTTATTCTTGTGCACATACTCCATGCAGGAATGCAGTCTTTTGCCACTTCCATCACATCTTTCATTCCAGTGAAAGAGTATTCTGAGTGTCCAGTCTGCTCAGTCAAGCAGTGTAAGCTCTCATAACCACTGACGAAAAGGTCACTTTGCTAGCATTTTGTTATTCAGCATCTATTTTAAGTCTCGATTTTTTAATTCAACACTAAAACAAAACTGCCAAACTGCTTTGGGAGAGATTGGAATAATTTATTTTAACGGTGATGGCTGAGAGGCTTTGCATGCACTGAAAACACTGATTTGTTGTTATTCTGATGTCTGCCCATAGAAGAATATGTATGTTTTCTTCTCACATTCTAGATACAGGTTAAAATAAAAATAAAATGCAAGGGGCTACTTTTATTAAGTAAAATCAAAGCTCTCCATGGAGAACCAGAGTTTATTCAGAACTGTAGTCTTATAAATCAATCTCACAGTATTTAAGAAGTAAGGTGCTACCCTTCACCACTTTGGTCAACTTCCTGGACTCGCTGCTACTGTTTGAGGTTTTTTTTTTTTTCCATTCTGTTTTTAATTCACATTTTATGATAAAATCAGTCTACACTGCCCACCCTGAATTACATTTTAGTACTGCAATTAGGATGTTAAACAATTGCAACATGATCCCCTCAGGGACGGCACACAGCAGATCAGCAGTGCAATCTGTGCTTATTGTCTTGTATATCATGCTACTGCACTGAAGCTTTTTGCTTCTGCAAAAGAGAGGCTTTCAGGAGGGCCCTACATGTTGTTTGGTTGTGCTTGCAGTACCATGAAAATAAATTCACACTGCTGGTGCTCGTTTTGATGTGAAAGGAGCCCAGTCTTGCCCTCCCTCCCAGTAGGATGTCAGAGACTGTTCACTCCCTACATTCTTCCCCACAACACTGGACGAAAAAATCCCAACAATTTCTACTTACAGAAAGAAATTTATATTTATCATTTTAAGTAGATCACAGGTAGCCTAAAAGCTCAATTTATTTTAGAGTATTCAAGCTTAAGTAGGTTTTACAGCTTCTCAGGGTACTATGCCATACTCACATAAGGCTTTTCACTTTGAAACACTTGCAGAACTTTGCCCAGAACTGTGCCTGTTGCAGTGGAACTTCAGAGCACCAGAAAAGATACAGTCTCTACTGGTTATATGCTGGAACAGATTCCAGCTTTTGCTTATGCAATTGTGGAAAGAAAGTGAACTGCAGATTTATTTTTACTGGCCCAGATGCATCTACTGTCTCTCATTGAGACTGGCACAAAGACACAATGGCACATTCCCAAACAGACAGTATCTATCCTCAAGTGCTTTTCTTCTTTAAAACAAATGGACTGTTTTCTTCTTTATCATCTTCCTGTTTTAAGGCTAGGAAAGGTCAGCACATGGGCTCTTGCAACCTCCCAATCTAGGCAATGTTTGCCGCAGATACTCCTTTTAAACTGGGTAAGAGCAGCAGTTGATGCTGAGTTTCAGGTTCAATACGTTCATTCAGCTTGGAGTTGAGAAAGAGAACCTCCTTCACCTGTAAAGGCTTTCACTGAATTCAGTTCCCTCGGGGATCCTTCCCTGAGACATGCTATTTAAATCCACCAGCTTGGAGTCCTCCCTTCAGCTGACTCAGTGCCTACAGGGGGTAGCTGCTTTCCTGAGCCCTTTCCCAAGCCCTTACAGAGCCCATTCACCCTGCACAGAGGGACACTTAAAGTGAAGGCATTTCAACCATGGTCCCAAAACACTAAGATTTTACTTGAAATTTGCATTAAGAAAAAGCAAGAATGGGACACTTTGTGTATACACATGAAACACCCTCAAGCCAGGTACATGTAAAATACTTGAAAAAGTGATGCACCTGAGATGAAGCCACAAGACAATTCACATCCCAGAGTTTTGGGGAAAGCACTGGGCATTATGCCACATTTACACAGGAAGTGAGGGTCAGCAGTGTTAACTGACTGGAGAATAGCAAACACAATGCCTTTAATCTAATAAAGGTGCCATAAAATATATTGGCAACAATGGAGGCACTTATTTTACTTCGCTTTTACCAAAACTGAAGTGGATTTTAAAGAAAAGAATTGTTACAGACATGGAAGGAATTAGGCAATAGCAAACAGGAGAAGACACAATGTGAATTTGCCAGTGTTAGATCAGATTAGACTGATTTTCTTCTCTGGTGAGATAATTGGTACTCACACAGGGAAAAATATGGTTGATCTAACATCAGAAAATATTTAAATTACTACCACATAGGTAGTTATTAAACTGGAGAAGATAGGGAATACCTGAGAACATAGGGAACGTTTTGGTCTCAACTAATGTCCTTGTTCGTATTTGGAGCATGCTGGTGAAGTTTCGGATTCTATGAAGTTGGGAGGCGTTACGGAGCTGTAACTGGGTTAGACAATTGTATTGGAAGAAATGGATGACCTTGCAGTCTGGAGTAATAGAAATTGCACAAGTGAATGTCATTCCACAGAGAAGGCTTACTCATTTCAGGATGGATAGCAAAATCTTCTGCCTTAAGGCATTTCAACTAGAAATTATGGGAGAGACTATTCCAAGTGTGGAATAGTCACTGTCCTCTGTGATGATTAGGAAAAGCATTTCTGTAATACTGACACAATCAGCCATCTTTGCAGTAGGGTAGAATTTTCCCTGCCAGGCCTTTTCCGTACACTCAGAGAAGGAGCACATGTGGAGGCTAGCATTTATAACACCGTAACAGAGCACTGTGGTGAATGGAGCCCTCATCCTTTGCAAAGCCATTCTCTCAGGTTCCTGAAAATGCTGGTGGAAATAGCACCCCAGTGCCACTACTATACCAATGACACTCAGCTTTTAGAGCTTTGTCAGTGACCACATCAGAGACTATTTAAAATGAAAGGAATCAGATTCTTGGGAACAAGATGTCAGTGAGAAAGAAGTGCCAGTATGTCATTTTGTGTTAGGTCAGCTGAATGTGAGCCTTCAATGAAATAATATCCAAACATTTTATGAATCTGGACAGTATACTTACCTTGGAACTAATTCTTCTTGGGGTCCTAAGTTTTTTCCATTTGTCCTGCTTAAACTCAGTTTAAATAAAAGCACAGAATGTCAAAGAAAGCCAAACTGCAGGACAAGTCTTCATAAATTATTAAAGATTAGGGATGTCACAGCAGAAATTCTGTCTTTGTAAGGCTGTCACATTGAACTCTACGAAGGGCCAGCCTGAAACTGTGGAACACATTTACTCTGAAATGAACTTAGAAAAAAATAATTAAAAATAACATCCTGCTTCCAAGAGAAATAGAAGGTACATCTCAAACTTGGTCTTTTAGAACACAATCATATGGTAATTCAAGTAATGTAAAATACCCCCCTAAAATGTAAGAGAACTTTTTCCTTCACTTCAGAGCAGAACAGGACCCATCCTTCTGAAATAAGAAGCTTCCTAACCGCATTTGTGTTTCAAGAGATGATGTGGAAAAAAAAACCCCAGACACTCAATAGGGATGATCACATTGCACAATACATTATTAAAAGGTCCTCAAAGTGAAAGCTATAGAATTAAAAAAACCTTCAGAACCCAACCAGAGACAGTATTGCCACCTAGCAGAATATGAACAAGTGGATAAAATCGATGAAAATATTTTTTAAAGATTAGTGAGGAAAAGCTCTTGATTTCCTAATACAAGGAAAAACCTGAATTATTAATGAAGCTGGGTACTGACTGCTGTTGAAATTGAAAGTAGGCCTGCAAATTCAGACATCTGGCCCTGAGCATGGCTACACTCCAAGTCTGGGAGAAGACAAGAAGAGAGAAGCTTTGGCAAACAGACAAATACATCATTCAGTGGAAATACTTCCACCACAGCAGAGGATCAAAAGTTCTCCAGTTCTGTCTACCCTAGGGATACCCTATGACAAATGTCCCATGAATTACTTCATGTTTCAAAACACTCCACAGCTGCTAAGGGACTGAGTCTGGTGAACTGATCAATCAACAAAAAGATCAATCTGGTTTGTAAGAAACACACTTTAAAAAAAAAAAAAAAAAAGAGCAAGCTAGAGAATGATCACAGTGTTTAATTACAAACCTGTTAATCTGCTAGAGAGACTTTTCCTGAGATGCATGTTCAAATTTTGCAACTTTAGCAGATCTGAGCAGGTCCCAGGCTGTTCAGGCATGGCTGGAGCTCAGCTCTACTCTATTTGCTGCACAGTGTCTCTGTGCACAGTGGGACATCATGTCTCTGGGTATCAGATTAGGACAGCTCTCCAGACAAGAGGCTGCTGGAGTGGCAAAGCAGCCTACTATTCACTGCCTGCTTTGTCATTGCAATAGGTGAGAGGGCTGGCATCACCCCTATTACCAAGCAAAGGCTCAGGACTTGTGCAACAGGCTGTTGCTGGGGTCTGTAGCAACAATAAACTCCCCTTCCCACACTTCTTCTTCTTTCAGCCTTGGAAGAAGAAGTAGGGCTAGATTTCCCAGGACCTGCCATAGCCGCCTTCCATCTCAGCCCTGCTCCTCTTTAAGCCTCTGCCTCCCCATTCTCTTCCTACAGCAGCAGCAGCAGCCTCGTCCCTGTCCCATATCCTTGTGGAAGCAAAATTCAAATTTTCCTTCTCATCCAAACTAATACTGAACTCTGCAGAGCCTAAAGGGTTTGGTATTGAGGACTAGTGTTGGTACAGTTTAACGACCTTTTGTATTTCAAAGGGAAGAACATGACTTTCTGAACATGCTCAACAACAGAGAGAGTCAAAGACTGCAAGATCTGTCACGGTCACTTGAGAGTATCCCAGGTATTTCTGGGAGTGCACTTTGGGTCAGAAAACGTTTCAGAGCTCTAACTACAGCTGCTCTCTGTGGGGCTACAGGGCAGGAAGGGCAAGTTTCCTTGGGTGCCCTGTAGGATGGAAAAACCCCTTGTATTTCTAGCTATTAAAAATGGGAAGAGAACCAGTCTTACAGCAAGATACCAAGAACATAAGGCATTCTTTAAAGGACTGGAAAGGTTGAGAGAAATTGGCAAGACCTCAGTTTCCTGTGAGGAAGTTTCTCCTCTTTGAGCTTGGTGGCAGTGAAACATAAAATCTTAAGATTTTAGATTTTTTCTTAAAAGTTAGCTTTATTAGAATTAGTTAGAACAAGTATAATGGATAGATTAAATTCAGCTGAGGCTAATTAAGTTAATAATTGTTTAAGAAACTAGGCTTGAAGTAGTTTTGACTAATTGTTTGTCATCCTATATTTGTACAGCTGTATCTGTAACAGGAACCAGAGAACTTAGATCTAAAGAGAATTAGACAGTTATTAATTTCTCTATTTGAAGCACCCATCCAAGGATGGTAGAGGGAAGAATGGAGTGTACAAGGGTCACTCTGCTATTGTGAAAATTCAAGAAGTGAAAAGTTCATCTGAGAGGAAGACTTAGAAAGCCTTCCTCCCAGACCCCAGACTCATGTTAAAAGAGTAACCACGCATGCTTAATGTTATTTTAGCTAATTATCATATGAAGCGAGGAATGGGAGGTATTTATGTTATGAATATGTATTTGTATCTTAAATATTTAGAACTTCTGTAGATAAATAGACTCTGTATTGTCTCGCAAGTTGGCACTGCGTCTTTGGGAGCTATCCCGCGTGTGCCCTCGGCTGATTAAAACATACACTTTCTAACTACTTTGTTAGAGAGTCTTTCTCCATTATAGTTGGATATCAATACTAGATCTATATCCATATTTTTTATATGAATCAGCAGTGCTTAGTTCCAGAAGCAGGAAGCGTCTTCTGGAGCCCAAGTCACTGCTGCTGAGGCTTCCCAGGGTAAGGAAGCAGCATGGCGACTAGTACAAATTTGCTCTCATACAGGAATTAAGTTATTTAGCAGTGTCCTGTGACAGATTATGTATTATCTAGGCTCTGAACCACTTCTGATTTGAGCATGACTGTATTACTATTTTGAATGCATTGGTGCAATTTAAATAGAGAAAGAAAATAACAATCAATCTCTAAGGTCACTTCACTGCTAAGGTGTGCTGTCCTTCCTGTGCCCAAGTTGTGGTACTCATCTGCTTCTTGGTTATTCAGTTACATAATACATACCATAACTTGCAAGCTTAGGGGAAAAATGGCATCTGGAAGAATTGAGGTTTATAAAAGTAAAAAAAATTGCAAGGTGTTATCAACAGTGTTGCAGGTCTGAGAGAGTTGTTGGTCATTACACATGGTCATCAGGAGAAAAAGTAATTGAAAAACTGCAGTAGGGGTAAAATGTAAGAGTTGAACATCAACAAAAGTAAGGGATAATACACAATTTCTGCCCGTAACCCTCTTCAAGGTAAACATGCTGAATAGATACATTTGTCAGACATGC
Source organism: Ptilonorhynchus violaceus (assembly GCA_013397565.1). Lineage (NCBI taxonomy): Eukaryota > Metazoa > Chordata > Aves > Passeriformes > Ptilonorhynchidae > Ptilonorhynchus > Ptilonorhynchus violaceus. The sequence continues at coordinate 381,821 of VZRJ01001791.1, forward strand.
TTTAACAAGTTGTTATTAAACAGAGCAACATTGGGTCCTGGAACCAACAGTTTCAGCTTCACGGCCTGGCATATGGTAGTGCAAGGCAGTACAAGTTGTACAAACTACCAGTTTTAAAACGTAGTGCAGAATAAAACCAAAATGGGGCAGCTCAAACTTCTGATCAGAAAGAGGATAAAAAATATAATTAAAGACAAATTCAATTGGTGCTTAAATCTCAGGGAGCACATTGAAAACGAAAACATACTGTAAAGCCCAGGTCCTCACTCGGTAAATTTATTCAAAAGGGGCTTGAGTTACTACCTCTCCCTTAGGTGATGCAAAGGAGAACTCAACAAAAATTCCCAAGAGGTTAAAAAAAACCTTTACTGAGAAACTACAAGATCAGGAACTTGTCAAAATTTAAAGCAAATATTCTATCAAAATAAAGCATTTCACAAAGCATTGACTTGGCAAACTCATACCCACCCAACTTTAAATTACCCAGATTTCAAGAAGAGGAAATTTGGAGAAGAAAAGGTGAGAAAGAAAGAAAAAAAGCGAGGGAGAGAGAGAGAGAAGAAAGGACATAGCTATTGCCTTGGATTCAGCATCATGTCACATGCCATAAAATTCAAAGACAATAGGGACGTGACCATGTGCATCTCAGGGCAATGGGTTTTATCTGCTCTGGCCTCCTGTGGCCACCCCCCTCCTTCCAGGTGGGGCTTTCAGTCATTTGGCCACTCTGGACCTAGACTGGGGGCTCCAGGGTGGGGTGTGGGACATTGCTGTCCCTGTGCCAGTGACTGACAGACATTCTGGGCTGGACTAGACACTCCAGGGCTGTCAGGGCTGGATCAGTGCAATATCCTACCTTCACAGAACTTGCCCTGACCCCATCCCCCTCACACACACCTCAGTTGTTTTGAGAAAATAATAATTTTCTCCAGTCTCTCACACATATTGAAAGAGCTCCCTTACACCTAGAACTGTGAGAGTTGTATTCATTTCACTCATACAGAGACACATAAATGACCATCAGCACACATGAAGAACAAAACACCACAGTCAACATAATTAAACACTAATTTTAGGAAGCCAGGCTTCTCAGATACTTCTGAAAAATCACAAATTGCCATCTACTTCTGGTCTACACGGCATCACAACTTTGGAAATTCTGACCCCCACCTCTCATTTGGAACTCAAGTAGTTTGCCTCTCAGCATCACTTATCAAATTCAGACTTTTCTTCTAATCCCATTGCTGCAAGTTTCACGAAATCCTGGTATCACTGCCATTTATGATCACATCTGGCTTGAACTGAGCTTTTGATTTTCCCTGTGGCTTGGCAGCAGAGCTCAAGCAGCAGAACAAGGACTGCAAAGCTGATACATGTGAATTGATGTTTTTAGGAAAGGATAAGAATACTTTAAAATTCAATAGCATACTCACCTGGATCTGAGGCTTTGATTATACTGAGATGCCAAGCGATGCAAAACACAATTTATTTCTGTTCTTTCCCCTCAGAGACCTATACTGTATGAGTGAGATTATAGCTAAAGGGTTGGCGTGTGAATCATTTATTTGAAGGATATCATTAGCAACTTGCTGTGTTCTCAGTTGCCCGCCTCTTCCTATCCACCTCAGTATTTGTTAAGGATTGTATATGGGTCTCATTTTAGAATATTCTTTTGTGTAGTTGTCTATAGGAAGCAAATTTGCAATGCATAGTAGCCAGATTCTTTAGCATTAACATACATTAGTTCAAACTTCTTTTCTAAGTGGAGTGTGAAAACAGTCATTTTTTCTCCTCCACACTCTTGTAGGGGGTGGGAGGGCTAGACAATTCCTTAGTTCAACTGGATGTAATCTGTGCTTTATGGTAGCTCTAATGCACAAGAAAGGCTGTATACCATTCACAGCAAGTAACAGGACTTTTCTTGCAAGTGTCCTCAGCATTGATATTACTGTTGTAACACAGTAGTAATAGCCAACCTCTTTTTGGGTTAGTTCAAACATAAACCAGTTATTTTTAAAAATAGGATTCCACCCCCTCGAGTTACTCTTCTTGAGTAGATGCAGAGTCCTATCACATTCAAATTTTGGTTGCCAATACATAGATAAGTCCCTTGGTAGCACCTGGCTATTTTACATAGAAAATGGGTAGCAACTCAATGGGTAGCAACAGATTGCAATTCTTCTGCCCTGCTTTTTTTTTTTTAATTTAAACAGAAACCATCAAATATAAGATAAAAGCAGTGTACAGGGGTAGAAGGACCTTGCATATTTGTATAGTGTTCTTTTCTGGCTGTCTCACTACAGTGAGAACTGTAACAAAAATATCATCATAAACCCTAAAAAAAGTATATGCCTACAGCATGTTAGCACCCAGCTTTCTCAAGGCAATGTACTTTTCAGAATCAGAAAAAGATCATGAAAATCTCTGTATGCTGCATATACAGCTGCTCTAAGGCTATACCAGTCATTAAGGCTTCTATTACTGACACAGCTATCCAGCCCATACTTGGAGAGTTTACAGCCAGCATACCTTAGTAGTAGTAAATGGCAGGAGAGAGGGCAAGGGGGTTTAGCCAAGCACATTTGAAACTCTGCTGTGCATCTCACCCCACCAGGAAGTGTAGTAGTAAAACAGCATGTGCCTAGGAGTACTGCAAAAGTTTCTCCACTGCTGGAGGAAGTCAAACTTGTACATAGGCACTTAGGGAGCCATTTGAATACTTGCAATACATCTACATAGAGCTCTAACTCTATTGTATATTAAGAGTTATTTCAATGTATGACATTTTGCTTAGATGACATTATACAGATATTTTCTTAGAAAGAAAACTGTTTCTCCACACAGGTCACAAAGGGTGTTCATAAACAGCGAAGGAAATTACCAAAGGTGTGGTTAATGGGGTATCAGCATAATGCTGTTCATCTAGTATCACCTCTATCAACTACAATGCACACAATTCCCAAACAACACAGATATTGCATTATTATGGTTAACCATCTTATTTGAGAACATTTTTCTTCTATTTATAAAGAAAGGTGGGAGGAGAATGGGGTACTTCAGAGGAAGAGAAAGACAGATTTGCTGGAAATGCTTATGAAAGTTTTTATATATCTCAATATGTTCTCTGTAAAGTGAAGAAGAACAAAGGACACGTTTCACATATTTCCTGACTGAAAAAGGAGTTATTTACCTTTAAACAAGTCTCTCTCTCAAAAAAAATGGATTTCAGTTTATCCAATTGTAGCAACATTGGCTTTTAGGGACTTGCAATTTTCCTCAATTATTATTGGATTGGATAAAGAGAAACCAAATAGATATGTCATGCAGTACAGAAAGAATGAAATATCACTCTAGAGGCTGCAATTCAAGAGGCCTGGCTTTGTTTCTGGACTTCCGAAGAAGGAAGCAAGACATACTCGTGCAGAAATGCACTGTTGCAGACAGTCTCCATCAGCCTGATGTCAGTGCATTTCCTCTGAGAGAAGGGAGCATTAAAGATCAGTCTATCTTCAAAAACATTTCTGTGGAGGGCAAGTGAACATCTGTTTCAGTTGCACAGTGGACTAGATAGAAGTTGAAGCTCTTCCAATTGCTTTTGGTTTTTAGACTGAAGGACCAAGCCTGAAATTTCTGGTAAATAAGGGAAACAGGAACATTGTATGTTTAATATGGCCCTGGAAATGAGCTGTGGATCATTCATCACTGCTTCAGTTTAACACAGCATGTAGGACTACCAAAGCCATACATATATTAATTTTGTCTGTAAATGGCTTAAAAAGAAAAATAAAGTGGAGATACTGGAAAATGAAGACCAGTGAGCCTGTATGTACCAACTGAAGCAAAATTAGGGAAGAATTAGACTTGTTATATAAACATCAAAGACTCCTAAAAAAAAAGAAACCCCAATCCCTCTTGACCCCTCTAGGGGTATTTCCTCTCTAGGTACGATTTGAGCAAGTTCAGTAGGACAGTTGTTAGTATTGACTACTGGGCTGATTATCTTGCTTATTACCAGTAGGTAGTACAACTCAGCAGACTCATTTGTACTCTGTCCCTTACACAGATGTCTCTTCCTGTGCTAAAGCCTGGTGAAAGAAAATGTTGTCTCTCAATGTCAACAGCAAAACAACCATTGTCTTCATCTGGGTGAGGATTCCACCAGCTCTCTGCCTCTCGACTTTAAGACAAAGTCTTAAACTTTCTTTTAAAGTTAAGATAAAGTCTTAAAGTCTTTGCCTTTCAAGGCAAAGTCAACTCACAACTTCAACTGGCCTTTGGAAAAATACATTTATGTATTGCATTTTGTATAAAATAAGAGTTACAAAAAACAAAGCATAAGACAAGAGGGAACAGAAATCCAACCCAGACAGATGTCTTGCACAGAAGACTCTTGAATCTTCTATGCACTAGTTAATACAAAGACCAAAGCTGTGCTGAACCTTAGCTCCAAACCCACTCAATTTGGGGACTCACAGTCCTAGTGCTAATCCCAGCAAACTCCCAGATTGCTTCCAATTAGGAAAAACATTTTTAGTATGGGAACACAGGATCTAGAAGGCTCAAATATGAGAGGAGCTAAACATTGCTTCTCATTAATTGATTAGAAAAAAGGTCTTGCCAGCTGAAAGAAGTCTGACTCTGTATGTATTGAATGACCCAGGAAAAAAAACTTGAGCTGCAGAAACAACTTTGTAGAGTTCCACGTTAAAATGTTCTAATTCATCTCCATATTTCATTAATTTTTTCATATTGAGATATTGAGAACACATGGTTATCTATTTCAATTTTTAATTAATTTGAAATAAATTTGAATGAGTACTTAAACAGATTTTTTTTTTTTTTTTAAATACATTAAATGGTACATGATTTAATAAGCACAGCAAGTAACACCATAGGGTGCTTGCATTACCTGTTATCCAGAAGAGACACTCAGGACATTCAGTACCCTTACACAGTACTGTAGTTATACATGCTATTTCTGTATTGCACCAATAAAGGAGGTAAAACTAGGAAAAATCAGAGTTCAATATACCAGAAAAAGAAGTTGTCCTCTTTCCTAGAAGTGAGAAAGGTAATATGCATTGTGTAATTGTGATTAATGTAAATAAGCCAACTTTCAAACATTACTGAAAAAAACCAACTTGATCATAATTTTGTTTTCCTGTGAATTCCTTAAAACCAGTTCTTTTGGCTTTGGCTCGTCACTCCCTGTAAATTGGGTACCAGAACTCAGCCGTAGTGACTTGTGAAAGTTTTTCGTCACAAAAAAAATCAAAGAGAAGGCTGCTGCATTAGGCAACATAGAGCCTGTTTTTTGAAATCAATGTGCACTCCACCAGATCACAACTATATTGGGTAACAGCGAGAACATCTATGTGTCTCTCTCTGTGCAGTTATTTTCCATGGATTTCAGGTTCTCTTGCTTATGTTACAGGGCAGCTCTGTCAGGATCTTCCAAGACCACAAACAGATGTTATTTAACAGGGACTCTAAGCTGGTCAAAGCATGGATGCAAATGCTATGAGTTACAAGGTGGAATCTACAATTCCCTGAAAGGAGATTGTAATCAGGTGGCGTTTGGTCTCTTCTGCCAGGTAACAAGAAATAGGACAAGAAGAAATGGCCTCAAGTTGCACCAGGAAAGGTTTAGATTGGATATTATAAAAATCTTCTTCACTCAAGCAGTGAACAAGCATTGTCCAGGTTGCCCAGGGAAGTCACAGATTCACCACTCCTGGAAGTGTTCAAATGGTGTGAGGGTGTGGACACGGTCTAGTGGTGGACTTGGCAACGCTGGGTTAAGAATTGGACTAGGTGACCTCAGACACCTTTTCCAGCCTTAATGGTTCTATGACTTTAAGTTTTCCAGGAAAAAAATTTCCTAGTAAGCAAAAAGCCAGGTAGCAATCAGGTCCTCTGTAAAATTTCATTATATTGCCTTGGAATGAATGGTTTTGGAGCTGTTATTACAGGCCAGGCACCAGTTTTACAGTGGTACTGCTGCACTACCATGGACCACAGTGGCAACAATGCATGACCGGAATGATCAGCCTCAGTTTCAGTGCAGCAGTGTAATGTATTAAGTCTGTGGCAAGCAATTCCCTCATGGAGACAAACATGGGAAACAAACTTGTGTGCCAGGCTGTTTCAATAGGTAGCTGTAGGCAGAAGGAGGAAAGAGGCTATTTCAGTTACTAATTTAAAAGACATCGGGGGGGAAGAAGGAGGGGGAAGAAGGTTGATTGGAATATGTTTGTTCTATACTTAAACTGGAAATGTTCCCATTAGACTTACTCCAGAAGACTGGCTGTTTCATTTCATTAGAGTGATCGAGAAGCAGCCTGAAACTCTAGAAGTGTATTGCTTCCCTCCCTCTTAATTTCCCTCAGATTGCATATTTCCAGTATGCATATTAAACACAATGTGGTTTTAGATGCTGATATAAAAGTTATTTTGTAGCTGGGTGGTCTGTGAAGTTAATTAGCTGTATCCTGTATCTGGACTCAGACCAGCCAATCTTGCTCACCCTTTTCAAGCAAGACCCTCCAAATAACTTGTGAAAAGTTACTGAGTGGGCTGGATTTTATTCCTAGCTAATACATCAAGCAGTGTATGGAAAATTAAAGGGTTTTGCTACAAAACCTTTTCTGTCTTCTCAAATGTGTTGCACTTCTGACAGCAATTATTTAGTTAAAATTGAAATTTTGAAATATAATTCAGAATTTTATTGTTGGTTCATAAAGTCTATTCTCTTTCCAGGTCTGACTCATTCTTCCCACTTAGTAATAATCTTGAAAGAGTGACTTGAGTTGCAACTGAAATACAATTTAATTTATGTGTAACTTAAGTATAATTATGTTTTATAATTACCACTTGCAACTGAAAATGCCTCTTTCAGAAATTCAATAGTAATAATTTGTTAGCAATATTTGCCTTGCAATTAAGAGCGACTTCGTTAAAAAAAAAATTCATCCTGCTAGATAGATGTGCCTTGCAGACAGTACTTGTGTATGAAATTACATCATCTGCTGCACAGTAATTTTATACTGAGCTTTCTGCTTTTGAGGTTTCTCACAAGTTAATTGGCCTAATTTCTGAGATGGCTGTGTACAGGAGACTATGGACAGTGTGTCCTGGGTTTTGTTGGTGTTTTTAACCTCAATGGCAGTGCACTTGGACATTCCAGCCCTAACCCAACAGAACTACTTGGAAATGCTCATTTGTCCCATAGCTGGGATTATTGAAATGAAGGAGAGGGAAACAAACAACAAAAAAACCCAAAGCAGCAAGAATTTTCTGCTAATGATTCCTTACTTCTGTTACTACTTCAAGCCACAGCTAGCAATAAACCCCAGAGCTGGCAGGTGCTGGAGAAGAATACTTCCTTCATCTTTCAGATGTTCACAGGCCTTCCTAAAGAACATATTAGTGCCAAATCAAGAGGGAAGCAGGAATCACTTTGAGCACTGAAATCCCTGCTGGGAAGAAGCTGAAAATATTTTCACATTTCTGCATAAACAGGTGTGACAAAATCATTAGATATATTCTGTCTCTTTCCTTTTCAATCTCAAAGCTTATTTGCTGCAATTTAACTTTAACAACAGTAATAAAGCAATGATTTAACTATTAAATAACTTGAGAACTATAGAGGGAAGAGACAAAAGTATGGTTGTGAAAGCAAACTTTGTGCTAACAAGTGCTAATGTTGCAGTGTCATTCAGTACCAAAATGTGTTTGCATGGGAAGTTTATATGGCAGACAAGGTGGGACTGTGATTCCCTCAGGTGCTTTTTGATTTTACCTCCAGAGTGCCTCCAAAAGGATATGAAGTGTCTTTGACCTCTTTTCCCAAAAGTCAGCCTCCACATTTTAAGAGATTGCTTCAGTTTATACAAGGTTTGGAGTGTCTCCCATTATTTTCCATTTGTCTCTGAACAATTTCAGTCCTTTGCTTTGTAAGGGAGAGAAGTTTTTTCTAGCAATTCAAGTAAATACATGCTCAAACCATAAGTTATTGCCTCAGAAATACCATTCATCTGGAGAGAAGAACCTTCTTCCAGAAGCAGTTTAGCATTTTAGAAAGAGAGAAATGGTGCAGTCACATATCAGGAAAGCTCAGACAAGATGTGTTTAAAGAATTCAGGCATATTAACATGGGTAGACATTTTATATACAGCAAATAATAACAGTTTGCCAGTTGATAAGGCCGACACAACAAGATACAGCCTATAAGGAAGTCTGTTGTGGATTATATATTGAGAGCAGTGGACAACACTGTTTTTGCACAGATCAAAAGTAAAAAGATAGTATAGCATCAACCCACACCTCAGCAAATAGTATGGCTTGGCCAGCAAATAAAAGAAGTAAAGGTCTTTTGACCTACCTGTGCAGATTAATCCTATCTGAGGATTGCTGAAGTCCTAATCCTTCAACTACACTTTTGATTTTATGCACCCAAATTAAAGCTGTTTATGAGGTGGATATGTAGCCAATGAAGAAAGAAAGCCTGCTCCACAGGACAATCTGTCACATTCAAAAGGAGGCAGCCTCTGTGCATGGGAAAGATCATGAATTGAAAGAACTTTGCTCTCTGCATCAGCTATATATGCCCAAGACAACTCGCCTAGACTTGTTTCAAAGAACAAGGTTCAGGCAAAATAAATACTATTTCACCATATGTAGTGCTTCTTATAAATGAGCAGGCAAATTTCACCTCACTAAAAGTCTTATTCGAAAGGCTGAAAATACCATAGTAGTTTCTCACTGGCCTATCAACAGCTGCAAGCCATTAAGGCATGTAACACAAAATTAAACAATCTCACTGAAAAATAAATTATTACTTGCAATAGCATTTATGCTGGTATTAAAATTAGAACCCAGAAGAAACATTATGATTCTACCACCACGGAAAGAGATAAGAAAGTCCTTGTAGATCAACATCTGATCAAGGAAAAGAAAATATGACAGTGATTGCAAAGTTTTCTATGAATGTCTACGCACTGTATTATATAATACAGTGTATGTACATGGAAGTGCTGGTCATATTGTGTCAAGACGTATTTACAGGGAACAATCATATTCCTTCTTCTCAGATGACAGCAGTAGCTGGAGGGACTCAGGCATATTTGCTTTGGTTTGGCACTGCTCTCAGAGGGGTGCCTGCAGCAGGTGTCCTCTGCATGACACCCTGCCTACTATTCTGGTCACGGCACAACGCAGCATTAAAAGCTGGTTCAAACACTAAAATAGAACTTCTAACATTGAGTGTAAGAGACGAGATTGCTAGATAAAATTGAGCTAAAATGCCTCAACCTTATCACAACCAAATTGTCTTTTGACCTTCCTCAGATTAAGCCTTTCAACAGAATCTGAATTTAAAAAAGGTAGGTTTTGGCAAGTGAACATTTTTGGACTTGTTTGGTGATGCATTCTGACCACTTTTAGTGCACAAGCAGGGTTCAAAGCTCACTGCAGCAGGCCAGTAGGATCAAAGCATTAGATGTAAAACCTGCCATTGCTAGGAAGGTAACAGCATGTCTTCCTTCACTCATCTCATTGCTAGGCATTTTTCTCATCTTTCACAGGAAGACGAGGATAAATGTATAGTACACAAAGATGTGCCTACAAGTCAGTTGGACTCATAGGGAAAGCAGGCATACAATGAGAGGGTTTTAACTGCTTTTATTAATAACGTTTAATCTGCAACTCCGCTAGTGTCTTAATCAGCCTTAAAAATGTAATTGCAAAGAACCCTTCAAATGATGTCAATATTTCAGGATGCCTACATGCGGAGAGCTGCTTCCAGCAGATAATATTGTTTATGTTTCTTAGTAACTGATAAAAATTGTTAATTTATAAGGAGGAAGCCTCACTGAATAACCTTAGCCTTGTGTTAAGATCCCTGAAAAAGTATGCTCCAAGACATGCCATATACAACCAAAGGAACCAAAGCTCAGATTAGACTACTACTCTTCCTGATTGCCTGTTTTAGAATGACAAAATCTAACAATTTCAAAGCGAAAATATGCTTCCAGGGATTAAAATAATTTCTTGTGTATTTTAAAATTTGCCCACTTATCTTTTCCTTTCTACTGAAGGCCTGCTTGGTGCTTAGCAACTATGAGCTATCTGAACTGTTCATTACAGTCATTGCCATCCAATGAGAGAGACTTACAGAAAAAGAATTAAAAGCTTATGGAACAAGCACATTGGGAACTCTATTAGATGAAGTCATAAAAATGAACCAGAATTAGCCAGTTCATCCCATGTGCTGCTACTGATTCAGAACACAAAACAAATTTCCTTTCATTGTGTATGTGTATTTCATATGTATATAAAATGCATGTGTATACATATATAGATGTGGGGGTTTTTGGGTTTTCCTTTGGTTTTTTTACAATGTTCAATGAGCACACAGAGGATCTAAGTGGGTAAATAGCTATAGTTGATATCTAGAATAAGCTTCAAGGTAATTCAACAAGGAATCCGACTCAATTGCTCAGAGGTGAAAAAATGAAAAAACTCTTCTTCCTCACAGCAGAAAAATTACTTGCAGAAAGACAGTACTCTTTGTAAAATCAAAGAAAAACTTGGAAAAGACAAGAATCACATCCACACACTCAAAGCTGTGTAAAACCACAATATTGCAAGCACGGGGGCAATAAATGCCATCCACTGAGAAATCCTTGAGAAAGGGAGCAAAAAGAGTTCAATATTGCTACATGATACATTAACAGAGGCAGCCCTCAGAAAGTTGAAGATGTGTGTCCAAATTAACAGAATAAAAAAGATAATGAACTCCTACACACTAAAACCTAAACACACAGTGAGGCAGACATAAATACTTTGAGGCACAACTTATAAAAGTAATATGTCCACAGAGATACAGATTGATTGCAAAGTCAGTTGATAATAATGTGAGAGCAGAAATGTATGAAGAGAAGATGTGTCATTTCTTGCACAGTTGTTCACCCTGGGAGAAGCTGGGAAGACTCCCATGTCAGAACCACAACAACAAAAAAAATGGTGGGGGTCTTTTGAGGGACTTGTTTTTTTTTTTTAACGAGTGACTCAGAGGAGCTGTCTGAAATGAAGTAACTGTAGAATAAGTTATGAAACAAATTGACAAAATGAACTTAACAAATTGCCGAGTCCAGATGGTATTCACCCAGGAGCTCTAAAGGAACTCAAGGATGAAATAACTGAATTACCAAGGATAGTGTGCAGTATCTGAGGACCACAAAAAACGTGATGTCAATTTTTAACAAACAGTTTCAAGGGAACTTCAGGCCTCTTGACCTGTAGTGGGGAAGTAAATGGCAACTTCAAATAAAAAAACCTCAGAAACAATAGGCATCTGAATGATCAACTTAAGGAGTCAATAGGGCTTTGAAGAAAAATTATGCCCTGCAAAACTGTATTTTGAAGGGGTCAAGACAGTCTGTAGATAAGACTGATAAAGCTGAAAAATATCTAGTTTGATTTCCAAAAGGATATCTTATTGAAATGGTAAAACCAAGCAACTACAGCGTAAAAGAGGAATGTGTTAGCATAGACAAATAATTGGTCAAAAGGAGTAGAAACTGAAGTTGGAAGTAAATGGTCATTTCTTGCTGACTAGTGGTTCTGCCTGAATTCATGCTAGTTCTCATCCTGGTGAAGTACCTGAGAGAGGCTGAGCAATGCAGTGAGAAAGTTCTTATTTTGTTAATATTAAGTTATTAAGGATGAGGGCCAACAGAAAAACAGCAGTGCCAGAGAGCTGAGTGGACAATAAAGGAGGAGGGAAAATTCAGTGTAGGTGGTAATAAAGGATGCACAGAAGACAAAGCACAATTACAGATTTACATATAAACAATGGCCCTTAGCATTTTGCTGACCATTACCACTCAGAAGTGGTATCTTGAGACTATGACAGAAATAGGAACATAGTGTATGTAAACTATATCAAGGTAATAGCAAGCTCCATGAACACACCAGCTCGATTCTTTGCAGTGCATTAAAACTAAAAGTTTAGGCATTACTGAGTGATAAACAGAGAATAAAATAAGACCTACACGATGACATGGCTCATTTGGATCATGAGTATTATGAGATCATGAGTGCAGTCTCCACATCTCTTGTGGGAGACTGGAACAGATTCAAAGGTGGAAAGCAACAAAGAGTAAGGAGAGAGGATTGGACAGCTCAGACACAAAAAGAGGTGACAAAAGGGGATTATGATAAAGGTGTACAAAATCGTGAAGCTCATGAATGAGTTAAAAAACTATCACTAGTTTGCTCTCTTTGCCAACAAAATAAATGAGGCATTAAAGAAAGCAATTCGGAGCCAGGCTCAGAGCAAATAAAAGGATGAGGTTCATTTTACAACATTCCTTAAGACAGTAGTAGCTGTAGCTGGGAGAATTTTCAGGGCTACCTGTGTTTCTACTGTTTTCACTTTTTGACATGATTCCATCTACAGCCACTGCAGGAGCCAGGATAGTGAGCCAATCCCTTAGTCTGACCTGTAGTCTTTTTTTCTATTGTTGTATTAAGATGCACGGCACCTCACTCGTAGATTAATTCAGATACATCTGAACTACAGATCCAGAACAGAATTTATTGTGAAATCCAGATAAGCTGTTGTTTACCACAACCAACAGCTTTTCAAGGAGGTATCGTGAATTTGAATACCATCTCTACAAAACCAGCGTGTAACAGATGAAGAGATTTTAAAAGAAGAGGGCTTTCTTGTAATTCTTCCACTGCACTTTCCTCTTGGAAATTGACGATGAGATTTTCAGTTGCTAAATATCATTAAAGCTTCTGTCATTTCACTGCAGCTCCCCAGGAACACCCAGCAAAGAATCTTAGAAAGTGAATACCAGTGCTCTGTGTCCTCATTAATTAGATAATGCTTGAGACTGTTCCTGGGAGTGGGGATGCGATGGTCTGTACTGTTGTTACCATGGTCCTGTCAAACAGCGTCGGTACCAAAACCTCACAGAACACAATTATGAATCGAGGATGTTCCAGGGACCCTTGCCAGGCCAGTTTGCACATGGACATGCTACTTTGAGATCAAGGGAAAATATAGGACTTTTCCACCAAAGAAAAGAGTGAGGGGAGGGGGAAGGAAGGAAATGGATGTAGGAAGGAGATAGTTTAGTTTTCTTTTCTTGCCATAAATCTGTATTTAAATTTCATGAAACTGTTGCAATTTCCATCCCACAGATTTTTCTCTTACCTTGCCTTAGTATCCTGGCAAGCCCTGTTGCTCAAATACTTTGGTCTTTCTCTTCAACTGGTTTAAGGGCAGCAGCCCTTCCCACATATAATGCTCTTCTTCAAATCCCAAAAATCCTCCTCTTTTCCACATTATTACTTCATCTGCAGCCTCCCCAGTATGGAAGAGTCTATGGGTATATGAAATAAGACCAATTTTTTTTTTAATTGGTGTTACCTGTGCCAATGCTAGACAAGCTGGCAAATTTCAGGAATATTCCAGTATTTATAGACATGAAGTACCAGGAAGCCATGTTTCCAGGATAAATATCTATTCAATGAAGTAAGTTTTCAATGTCCTACTGCTCCTTGCATGTGAGGTAGCATGTATAGAACTCTACAGTAACTCATAGATGTATACAGCCTACTCATCTATTCAAATGAGTATGTTTCTGGCTTGCCTTTTTCTGTCAGTTTACAAAGTGGAAAAAGTTTTAACCTAGACTATGTGCTGCCTAACACATGTGCTGTGTGTCCAAAGCTTGTGTGGCCGGGGAAGGGCTGGATGTACAGCTCTCATCCCCTTCAGGAGACAGCTGTGAGCAGTAAGTCACTGGTATGTAGTGGAGAGACAAGAGATCACCAGTCTCAACAGTCTGAAGTGCATTTCCTCTTGTTACAAATGAGCATTACGGGATCTAATGATTCAAAGGAGCTGTCTGGTATCACCGCCACCCTCTACAATTGTCTAGAAATCCCATTCATGGAATGTCGGACCCCTTCAAGGCCAGTGAGAAGCTGGGGGTGAGTGAAGGTGTGTTTCTCTGATTTATACTCTCCAGTGGTTTTGGTAACAGATGTGACCCAACTGACATCCTGACTTGATGGAGACAGGAGTCTTTATGCTATTAATATTTCTGTTGGCTAATTTGCAATGAAACAATAACAGAGGTACTTTCATAAATAGAAGAAAGGGCAGAAAGATGGGTTCTGTCCCAGCTAATCAAGTGACTTGAGGTATAGCATCACACACCACCAACTTCACACTAAATAGCTGAAGTAAAGAAATACATATGGTTTCCGGATATAAACTGAGACAAAAATCATCCCAATAAAACTTCTCCTTAAAAAAATAGCCAGTTTAGATTCAGTGTGAAGATGCTACAATTTTTTCTTATCTCATTAAAGGATGCTAGAAATTTTTCCCTTATTTCTCACACAGTTATCTCAGTGCTTATTCAAGCCTCTTGGACACTGACTCAATACTAGCCCAGCTGAGATTCTTTCCAGCTCTCCTGTTCTCTCCTCCTAGGAAACCCCTTCCAATTAACATAGCTCAGTCTATGAGCATATGACGCCATTAAGAGTGTTGAACCTTTTATAACTCTTACATGACTTAGTCTGGCATTTACTTGTTCATGATGAAAGGACCTTTTACACAGCACTTGAATACAAATATCCTAGCTAAGTCATGCAGAAAATCCACACTTTTTGAGGTTGCTCAGAAATAGTATGAATTACTGACTTGCTCCTAAATTATAACTCTATAGGCATTTATAAAAGTTACACTGGTCTGAGTAAAAGAGATTTATCCTCTTCCAACACGTCGGTATATACATATAATATAATCCCACCTGTAGGCAAGACCTCACTCCAGTTGCCTGTTCCAGTACCATGACCAACCTGCTTTGAGAAAATCTGTTCCCTCCCTATTCCCTGCAGCACAGAAGTGCACCTAGACCAGTCAAAGGCTGGAGGTTCATATCTAAAACAGAGTCCAGGGACTCATGTCCAGATAGCAAGATAGTCCCATAAAGCCTCTTCCTAACCTTGTGGGCAAGGAATCCAAGGGAATTCTCCTTCCGTCAGATGTACTGCTTTGCACATTTACAAATACGCACCTTGGATCATGCTGTGTGTTTGTTTTCTGTCCCCTGCTTGGGAGCTGAAGCATCCACTTCAGTCCAATCTCTTCCCACTCCAGAGACAGCCTGGCAGGGTAGTCTTTATGCACTATCCTACATCTTCTGTTCTCAAATAAAAATGAGACTTCTTTGTAGATGCTGTTTTCAGTGGGAGGGAAAAAAAAAGATTATATCTACCTTCTCAAGAGTCCAATAAATAATTTTTCTGTCAGTTGGGTTATATTAAGTAGAAATGCTGAAATGGAACTGATTCAAATAGAATTGACCACATTACATCAGACTTCAAAATCTGTTAGCTCTGCTGTAAGCATAAGAACCTTTATATTTACCTTTGGAAGTTTTACTTCTTTTGCAAAGTAAACAATAATTGGGAAATATAACTTCAAAGGAAGTGACATTTGTTGTTAAGGGTTTTTTTTTTACGTACATTCCAGCAACCAACGGAAGTTTAAAGTCAACATTTTCTTCCTGGCAAAACAGCCCAGGATAAAGATGAATAAAACCTGAGATAAGAATAAAATTGAGATACAAATGGAAAAAGTAACACCATTCCCTTTCAAAGAGCCTAAAGATTCCCAAATCAGAAGTAGTCTGTATGTAAATAAAGATTTAGATAGGAGGGCCAAATATCTACTCTGTTCTGGGAAAGACTTGTAAAAATCTCTTAACCAGAGACTTGATGCCAGGAAAAAACATTGTCAGTGGTGAAACTGAGGACTGAGAGAGGATATAAAAAATTGCTTTAAGTGGGGACTGGGTCTTTTCAAAAAATACTCCTAAAACAAGACAACTCACCTCTACATCAGCTGGATGAGTCTTGAAATGATTGAACATCCCCTTTCTTTTGAGAGCAAAATGGTTTGTTTTGTGGTTTTGAATATTGTTTTTCTTTAAATTAAAAAAAAAATGTTGAGAGCATCTGGCACAATGTCATTCTATCGTATTAACTTTACTGTAAAGTTAATGTGAAGAGACTATAAAACCACAGAACTCTGTTCAACATTAAGACAGGTCAGGGAAATAATAATTTTGGAAAAAGCAACCCCTTCAGTAAATAAAATTATTTAAACATAAACAGGAAAAAACCCTCTGACTTGGAGTCCTCTGTGATAAATGGCATTCAGTAGATCCAAACCCTTTTCTTCCACCTGTGGAAGAAGTGTCTTAGGGTAGCATGACTTAGCCCTTTGAATAAAATCATAAACATAAAGAGCTTCCTCATTGCACCATAATTTTTGCAGCAGTGCACCACTTTGCTTCTTGTACATGTCAAGATTTCTATCCTTCTTGCCTAGCACCTCCCAAGTATTTAAGAACCAGAAACCTACTCCTGACTGGTCCACCCCCAGCAGTTTGCAGCACCAATGGGGCAATCACTGCACTACCCACCTGAATCACAAGGGTTTTCATGGGTAGCCTGAGGGTTTCCAGATGATAATTATGGGCACAGAGAAAAGCTTGAAAAACATTTGGGAGGAAGTTTAAGAATTAACCCCATCGCAGTGCCCTCTTAGCAAGGTGATAAAATGGGGAGCAATATTCACCGTTTCAAAGAAAACTACTCCCACCCCAAGTCCCGTATCTGCAATCACATCCGAGTTGCTTATCTGTATTAGAGAGCCCAGGCTTTATCTTCCAAAAGCTTTCTGGGCACAGCAGCAGACATTTAGGTGCCTTTTCATTAAAAAAGCAAAGGTTTATTAGCATATCTGTCCTACGGAGATTTTTTTTTTTTGCCAGAGCACAGTTACTTCCCAGATCTCTGAACTGTCATCCAGCCTTACAAACACAGTCTCCTGCATGTGTCCCACAGAGTTTTCTAAGGGAATAACTCAGTGTAGGGAGGTCAAGCCATCATTTCAGAAGAGGATCAATTCAGTACCATAATTATTTCCAGACAAAGCATACAGTTCATATTCATGTCAAGTGAAATCACTGTCAGTATCACAAAGCTCCTCCTAGGATTTGCAGTCCCACTGTATGGAATGAGGTACAGAACAAGCAACCCAGGATGAACACAGCATAAATGGGGTCCCCGTAAGGTGCAAGAAGCAGGGAACTGAAAACAAAGAGGGCATTTTTATTTCTGCAACCCAGGATGAACACAGCATAAATGGGGTCCCCGTAAGGTGCAAGAAGCAGGGAACTGAAAACAAAGAGGGCATTTTTATTTCTGCAACCCAGGATGAACACAGCATAAATGGGGTCCCCGTAAGGTGCAAGAAGCAGGGAACTGAAAATAAAGAGGGCATTTTTATTTCTGCCATCTAGGAACTAACACTAAGTTGCACTTATTAATGAAGTACGTGATTTTCAAATGTCATATTATTGAGGTTATATTCACTAAAACAGAAAGCAAAAAGATACTAATGAGAGAGGTCACCTGCCTACACAAACAGGAATTCTGCCTGGTTTGGCCCAGTGCTATTAATGAAATCAAGACAGGAAAGACTGGAATGGCATATGGCTGACAGATGCAAGCATGTAATTTGATGGTGCAGTGGAAAGAATGACTCAGTACATCATTATCAATTTAGTATTTCCAATTTCTTAGGAGAAAAAGACCTCACTTCTGGTTCAGCCATTTAGAAGTTAACCTTTCCATGAAGGCAATATGTATGTGTTGCTTTTCAAATGTAAGCTTTATCATAAGTTATAGCACAATACAAGGGATGGTTAGAAAGGACTTTATGAAGTGGCACAGTGTGTGCCCAGGTTCAGCTTCACTCTTGTCATTTCTGATTAATGTTTGTCCAATCTGTTCTTAAAGACCTTCACAGTTTCCGAAGTCTAAGAATATATCTCATTATCTTTACTTCTAGGTTGTTGCTTTGTTTGAGTTTGTTTTTTTTCCTGGCACCTGATCACCTCCACTGCTGCAATTAAAGCTCACTGAGAAAAATGTTTCATAGACTCAGAGATTTCTTCTCTGTTTTTGAAGGACTGAGATCACATTATTCCTTCATGCTATGTAAAAACCAAACCAAACCAAACCAACAAAACAAGAAAACACCCCTTCCTACAAAGAATCCAATTTGATATCTCCTTCAATTTTGAACCTGTAACATCGATAACCACATCCAGAGAGCAGCTTATTTGGAGAAAACAAATTTTTCATCCAACCCAGTTTCTTAAAGACTACATTTCCCTAGCTGACTCACAAGAATTTCATGTGAAGTAATGTCAAAAGAATGCTTTCCTTTTAGGGCATCATCACACTGTCCAGGCAGAACTCTTAAGTTCACAGATAAATACTTAATGCTCTAGCTAAGTTAACTGCTGGCTATGGAAGATGGATAATAGACCATTCAAACTATTTTTCATTATTAAAAATTGTAGGCAGTGACCCTGCATGTGCTTTTTTTTACTCCATCTTTGTTTTACAGTATGCATCTCTTGGAGGAAAGCCCAGAAAGATTATGGGATGGTGGTGTACAATTAAATAGGTCCACCTGAGTTTTTAGCCAGCATATTTTAGTCCAGTCCAGTCTCCTCTTTCACATCACCAAAGTTGGTACTTGACTTTCATTTGGCATTGCAAAGTGAGCAGCAGCTTGAATTCTGAGTCATCTGGCAGGGATACTCTCTCCAAAACAGTAACCTCAAAGTTTTATCCTCTCTACTTTTCCTGTCTGTTTTTCCATCCTTTTAAACATAGATGGTTGTGGAAGAGTGAAAAAGGAATTATTTTATTCCAAAGTGAATATTCTGCATTCATTTTGTTTTCAGAAGAATATTAACTGTATCCTACATCAGCATCTTAGATATAAATAACAGGTATAGGTTTTCTGGCCTGGTAAATCACATACACCCAGGAGGATTAAATTAAACAACCTGAAAGCGTAGGGAAATGGGATTTGATACCTGGAGCCAAGGTCCAGTTTTAGTTTTCTTAAATTTAAATTACCTTAATCGATTATTTTCCAAAGACAGATTTATCACATTTAGCTGCAAGTACCTGCTTCACTGGTAGCTAATATACACATTTAGCAATTAGAAGAGCACTCTACCAGATATTAATTACTTGGGAGTTTTTTTCTCTTCTCCAAAATGTAGTTTTTAATCAGATACTTAGCTGTGTTTAGACCTAGCATTTGGTGCATCCATCCAGAAGCTCATGTGTAAGCAGCCAAGAGGTGATTCTGCAAGATCTCTACTTTCTGTAATTGGAAATATCTAAAGGCAGAGTTGTAAGCTCACATACCCTTCACAACCCTGAGGGAAGCACCTGAGCCCCTGTTCATTGTTCCAGAGTGCAGTGAAATTCAAACAAAACCAGAGGCACACATCTCTTAAGGATTTTCTTTATACTTAGCTGAACCTTTCCTCATGCAAGCAACCCACACATGTGCACATGCAATAGCTCAGATATCCATACCTCTAACGCAATTTACCAATCCTGTGCTTTTACTGTACCCTACAACTCTTGTAAATCTGATTTCAGAAACACGGCTCCTGTACCATTACCTCCTGTGTGTCTACAGAATCCCATGTTACTGTGTGTTAACCCCAGTGATGACAGACTGTTCCACCAGCAAGCAACCAGCCCTTTTCAGCCGGGTATACAGCTGTGTGACCTGTAATGAACTTTCCCTGTATGACTCACAGGCTTGATTTCCAGCTCCCCACGCCCTCCCCACTCCCATCCCCCCACCCCCATTAGCAAGCTGCCCCAGAGGGAAAAAGTGTTGAGAGGAAGAAGTGGTGATATTTCTGCCTCACTGAATTCTGCACATGCCCCAGCTCAAAAGAATTAATGGAGAAGGAGAGAGGTCTGGAGAATGCTCTGGCAAAGCTGCCCTTGTGCACTGGTTTAGACTGTGGAGGGATGGGTCAGGCATTGCTCTTGTAAGCTGGTACACTCCCTGTGCTGAAGCACAATTATTTTCTGACCACCGCTCACATTTCGGCAGCTACAGAAAGAGGCTATGACTGGAGTCTGAATTGGAGGAACAGCCTTGAAGGAATTTGCTTGTTTTGCCTTCCATGCAGCAAATCAGATTAACTCTAGCTTAAGTCTGATGATTTACATTAACATGTCATTTGTCTACATACCATTAAAAAAATGTTCCTCAGGTTAGAAGAGGGCCATGTTTGGGGTCATTAGTTTCAAAGTCTGGAAATGAATCAGCAGTTTTGAAATTACATAGACAGAGCAGTGCATAAGCACTGCAGCAAAATACGGCCTGGGACAGCTCTCCTGCTTGCCTCTCCTGTAAAACACACTATAAGCTAAGGCTCTTTTTTTAAAATAATCCTTTGGTGTTTCAGCAGAAAAGAAATGATTCAGGACCACATGCCTTTAAACTGAGGTTTGCAAAAATCTGATAATACAAGGCTGTGCCAGATGAATGGCTGTGAACAAACCTTCCCTGGGAAAGGAAGGGGCTGTATCACAAAACAACAGAAATGGGGGTGAAGCCCTGTGCCTTTATCCTAAATTTACAGAATACTTCTGTGAGGGATCCGGCTGATTTATTCAGAAAAGCTGTTCCTGAGCCATCTCCTTGGATGAGATAGCCCTCTACCTCACTTGGTTCCAAATAATGACATCTTTGAAATCCCAATCAGAGGTGTCGACAGGAGACAAATCCCATGCCAGGCCTGTAAAAAGGGCTACCAGTACTTAAACAGATGTTTCTGTCATCACATCTATGATGAAAATAGTCTCTCTGGAGAACCATAAAGGGCCCTGGCTTTTACACATCCTAGACATGGGTCTCCATACTTCACATAGGGAGCTGCATCCTTCACTTCTGTGGTGTCCCAGGGCCTTGCCAGAAGCTACTCCCTGACTAGGAGGCAACAGTCATCCTGGCAGTATGTGACACTTCCACTCCTGCTAGCTACGGTGTGCTATCCAAGGACATTGGTCGAGCAGCAAAACCAAGTTCCAAATCATCAGCCCTGTTCAACTTCTTAATTGAGACTGCTCAGGCAGGCAGGTATTGCTTGGTGCAGAGGCAACCCTTGCAGCTGAAGGACTGCATTTGTATCCTCTTGCATCACAAAGCTTTGTCTTGAGCCCTTGCATAATCATTTTTATACATATTATGTCTCTTCTCCCAAGTAACAAGCAATAGGACAAGAGGACATGGCCTCAAGTTGCATCAGGGAAAGTTTAGATTTGATACTAGGAAAAATTTCTTCACCAAAAGGGTTGTCAAGCACTGGAACAGACTGCCCAGGGTAGTGGTTGAGTCACCATCCCTGGAGGTGTTTAAAGGATGTGGTGCTTAGGGACACGGTTTAGTGGTGGACTTGGCAGTGCTGAATTAATGGTTGGACTTGATGGTCTTAGAGGCCTTTTCCAACTCAAACAATTCTATAATTCCCTCTTTAAATATGGGGAGGGAGGAGAAGGCAAGATAGTTTAAGAACTCCCTTTTAAATTACAATTTGGCTTTGGCCATGAACAATTCATATTAACCCAGAAATATCTGATAAACACCCAGACAAAACCTTGCCAATAACTTGTCCCAACTCTTTATTGCCCAGCAAATAACAATCCAGAAATGAGTATTTTTTCATTGAAGTAATGCAGCCACTCCTCTTGTCCCGTAAGCAGATATTCCCCCTAAGATACTGTTCCGCAAGCAGGCAGCTATGGCAAAAGGCCAAATAACTAGCTGAGCTGGGTGCTATCAATGAAACCTTTATAAAGCCTAAACAATCAAGTCCAAAACCCAAGCATGACACAAAGAGTGGTCTCCAAATTCATAATACTCTACATGATATCAAATGGCTGCTAGATAATAAGGTGACTTTTTTTTTTAAACCAGTTCTAAAACACAGACTGAAAGGTTTAAGCATTATTGCCTTGCAATTCTCATCCAAATGATTACACAAGAATCATTACCTATAATAATACTTCACTATAATAATGTGTGTATTCCCCCTACCCCTCCAGCCTCTTTCTTTATGCACAGGAGGACTGCATTTCTTTCAAAAAAAATTATTGAACCTACCAAAATTAGATAGGAATACAAACCCAGAACCGGACATTGACTGAATAAGATTTTAAAAGGATTTCTTTTGTGGTCCTTTGTTCATTCAAAAAAAAGATAGAGATGCTGAGAGTTAAATATGTAATTGCCTAAAGGCCTATGAAGGAAGCCATGCAAGTGACTTGTTTCCAAATGATTTTAGCAGGTCTTCAACCTTGCAGCTCTTATTGAACATATGCTCAGCACGTTGTACAGCAGTGTTCCTCATATAATTTAGTAATCTGGAAACAGGGATCTCTCCAGAATCCAGTTCCTACTCCTTAATCACCTGGATGGACTTTTCACTCATTAATTCAGCCAGTAGTTAAAGGAAACTTTACAGAGAAGCTAATGTAGAAAAATAATAGTTTGGGTGCAAAAACCTGTGAATAAAACCAGAAGTCTGTTACGCATTTGTATTTTTCTTTCCTTTTGTGCATTGCAACTCAGTCCATGTTAACAGTTTTTCCTATTGTCCACTGCTGCCCTAATCAATGATGGAGCCAATATTGATTAGTGCAGGCAAACCTAGGACAGATGACAAAAGCAAGCAACAGATTTTTATAAGCACATTGAGAATACAGCCTTTGCTCCTCCTGCAATTTTAAAAGTAATTTTTAGTCCTTTTGATTTAGTAAATTTTATAACTGAGAGACAATTTGGCTGCAGAATCTAAGAAAACCAAGAGCCTAAAGCATAACATTAATCAAGTCAACCATTATAGCAGTCCTTAGTTACTCTTTTCTTTTTTTGTAATACAAAAAACCCGTACATGTCTTGCAAACTAGAGAAAACCATGACCACTATGGTAGCAGCACAATAGCTTATAAACAGACTATAAATAGACTGCTATTTTTAGAACACTGTGTTTCTTAATTGCTTATAAACTTACCCAGTTGTGAGCACTTTGTGAAGACTGATGAAAGAATGCATTCTCCAAATTTCCACAGGGCATAGAGACTCTACATTGTATCTTGTGGATGGGATGCTGACATTAACTGACAGAAGCAGGAACACACTAAGACAGATATTTTTAAATGAGAAAGGAGAGGAAGAAGGAGCCCTGTTAACTCTCCCTCTACCTCCACCTGGAGTTCCCTGCACCTGGCTCAGCTGTGGCTGAATTCAAATCATCTCTGGTGGGACCCGGATCATTATGGATTTGCATGTAAAAAGAATTGAAGACGAGAACATCCCAGTGAGATTCCTATAATCCAGCTTTTGTCCTCACCAGGTATAGACCCTGCTGATGATTTATGCATCACACAGTCTCAGTCGAATAGTAAAATCCTTTTTACCTTAGGAACAGTTGTTCCGAGATGAACAGTGTCTGTGTGTCTGCATCTGTGTGCCTGCTCACCATTAACAGACAGATTGAAGTGACTGATGTCACAATTTTAATAACAGAAGCCAGAAACACCAGAGAAATATTGACAAGTGGAATTTGTTCACAGAGGTTTTACAAGACTCTTACGAGAAAAAGCAACCTTAACAAAGACAGATGCAATTATCGAGAAAATTACTGGGTGTTATGCACTGTTTCTTTCCATCCATGGAATCAGTGTGGTAAATAGTTCAGACTGGACCAGCAATCTCCTGGGAGGTGCTGAGTCTTCCCAGGGAATGAATGACCATCACTGAATGCCTTGTGGCCTTGCCTTTGGGCACACTTCCAGTCTTGCTGCTGCTGCAATGCTCTACCTCTGTTTCTACCTTGGCTTTTGAAGTGCTTCCACGGTTTTCCTCCTAGTAAGTGTCCTCTTGTTTCCAAGGTCTTCTCTCTGTACTCTGAAGTGCCTTGGCTCTACCACAACCACCTCCTTCACCCTCTCCATTAGTGCTCATGGCCTCTGAGATTGACTCCATATGGCTCATGCACCAGAGTCCTTGAAAGCATCAACTTCCCAGCAGACAAGTTCTGACCAGAAGTATGGCTCTTTGCTTTACTTAATCCTTTTTTTTTCCACAGAGGTGCTCAGAGAGCATGCAAACAACTCCCTTTCTTGGGAATGTGGACAGTTCTCTAAGGCCAGATCCATCTCAAGTAGTTGGTTTGATAAGATGAAGTGGGGAGCCAGTGCCTAGTTTTTGGCCAAAGACATTTCATTAGGAAATGAGCAGCAATGCAGAACTTACTCAAAAGCATAGCAAGT
Source organism: Ptilonorhynchus violaceus (assembly GCA_013397565.1). Classification (NCBI taxonomy): domain Eukaryota; kingdom Metazoa; phylum Chordata; class Aves; order Passeriformes; family Ptilonorhynchidae; genus Ptilonorhynchus; species Ptilonorhynchus violaceus. The sequence continues at coordinate 406,091 of VZRJ01001791.1, forward strand.
TTTGAACAGCTGTAAAAAGTTTTATCACTATGAGTAACAGTGCCATCTGCTGACTCTCACTATAACCATATTGGGAGGATTCCACAGTAGATAATTAAGCAATAATTTTTTCCAAAGTCCAGTATCTTTTCATACAAAACAGCTGTTGTTAGGGCTTTTTTTTTCAAGTCATCTTATAGAATTCTAGGGTAAAAATAATTTTCAGTATGACTTCTGAAGTCAGGAAGTCTCAGCTGTTTTCCTATGGACCTGAGAGACAGCAGCGTTTTATTAAATATTGCTCTGATGTTTGTAGGATATTTGGCTTACTTTACAATATTACACAAAGCATCAGAAAGCTTTGCATAGCTCTGATTTGCCCCCTCTCTAAGTTATTTTCTGGGCATGATGAACGGAGTGCCTATCTTTCCAGATGGAAGCAGGACCCTTGAGGTTTACAGACAAATTCAAAGCAGCAGTGTCTGAGCTCCAGCTATTTGGAAGAGAAGCTGTTGATTTTTTGAAAATTAGAAAAAAAAATAAAAATAAATCCTGGTTGTTATGTACACCGGGTCTGCTAGTCCCAGGAGCCTAAATCCCAAACATTGGTCCCAAGGGATCCAATGTAACAGTGACTAATGCTGATGAGATCCATTTTAGGTGCCAGTCTGCAAAATTGTGGTCACAGTCTTCTTCACGTTCAGGCACATTAGCTGGTTTTATTATGATTTTTAAGCTAGTGATCAGTTATTTTTCAATCAGAATGCACTTGATGGAGCATTCCTTTCTAAATAAAGAAGACTTCTTCCATGCTTGTGTCACCCTTGATCTTGTCAGGGGAAAGCTTTTTGTCTACCATTCTCTTCACCACAGTGCTTTTCATAGAAAAGATGTTAAAAATGAACCCCTAAGAAAAACACAAGACAAAAGAAAAAAAATAGATCCTGGTGTGGGGAAACAGTAAAGTTGCAAGATGTGGTGAGTCAACCTAAGTCCTGCTGCAAATGACGCTTTATCACATATTTCTTAGCAGTCCAGAACTTGCTTTTTCAGCCCGCTATTGCAAAGCTGATGTGGGCTGGTTGCAAACAGAAGATGTGATTTGCTCCTTCCTCAGATGTTCCTTTCCTGCCACCCCACACGACTGAGTAGAGTCTGCATCTTACACACTACAGAGACCTTTGCTGTAGGGCTGATATCACTATATAATGCTATCATCAATTCTAAATTATTATCATAACTTCATATCATTTACTAGACCCAAACTGGAAGAAAATACAAGAAAAAAATTTACTTATGTAATCTTTGTTCTGTGTTAATATGACAAAGCTTGGATTGGCTAAGCATATGTAAATTAAAATGCTGAGACAAAAAATGCAGAAAATATGGAGCTAAAACTGCATACCAAGTCTAATATCGAGATTAAGAAGTTTTGGGCTTGTACAGTGTCAGGCTTCATGTGATAAACCAAATTCTGAGATTATAAGGACCACAGCGATGGCTAGGGGTGAGTGTGGGAAGGTAAATGAAAGCAAATTTCTGAGACCTATGTCTGCCAAGGAGGGATTTCACTGAAGGCTCTGACAGCGAGAGAGCCTTTGACTGCATAGCTGTGCACACTGTCTTGCAAATACACTGAGGTTTATGCAGTAATGTCCTCTTCTGGGTCTGCTCCACTCAAGTCATTGAGAGTTCCCCAACTTCTTCCAGTGGGCATAGGCCAAAACTTCTATTGGGCCAACATTCATACATGTATATTGCTGCTTCCATCTGGTAATGTGAAAGGAGGGTGTCTGCTTTTCCTTTCAGACTGGAAAAGTGATCTTGGCAAGTAAATTGAACTGTTACAATAATTTTGCTGGTAAATGAGGCCATAACACTATCTCTGGCTTCACTTTCTCCCTTTTTGGTACTGTTTGCTGTTCTCAGAATTCAACCCAATTTATCAGTTTTACTCTGCATCTGTCTTGCTCTTTCAAACAGGAGAGGAAGGAGGAGTTTGATGCTTGAAGAGGCCCAGGTGAGTAAATCCTACTTGAGCATCCACTGCCAGTTCAGCCAAGAGTTAGTTCATGTGCCTTTCAGGCTGTGCTCTAGTGAGTATACTCCAGCATGAAAGATACTATTTTCTTTTCAGTGTGACATTTCTGACTCCTGGTCAACTTGTTACCCTCCAAAACTGCTAGCAGAATTCATCCCTGGAAAGATGCTATTCATGTAATTCATATGCGTCCCTGTATTTCTCCCTCAGTCCACCTTACTCTTCCATATTCCGTGTCATTTTGAAGGGGGTCTTCAATTCATCACATTTTTAAAATTAATTTTTATTTATAATGCTGTTCTCCAGCATAGCCACAGTTCTTCCCAGTCTGGTGCAACCTGTGAATTTAATACACTTACAATTATGTCGCCTGTGACAAGATGCTGCTCAAGATGTCTTTTGTGCTGGCACCTCAAAGAACCAGGCTGGACTGCCAGACCGGGAAATGAGTTCTGTTCAGCAGGAAGTAGTGGGTAGGATCCAGTTCTGCCCACACAACCATATGATAGATACTGGTCATGCTGGGAACTCTGGCAGGGCACCTCAGCTGATCTGTGATAGATCCAGGAGAATGGTTCTGGAGTTCCTCCCAGGAATGCAGGACTTTGATAAAATTCAGTCTAGACTTTTTCACAAGACACATATACATCATTCTGCTCTGTATTATTCAGTGGTGACCCTGGGACCTTGTAGGAGTGTGTGTGGGCCAGGTGTGGGGTGGCTCTTACAGCTATATTTGTACATGGAAGGTTCAGTGAGGGCCCCAGAGGCTGGCCACATACCCACAGAGGCTTCCAAGGACTTTGTCAGTGCATGGAGTCTATCTCAGCATCTTCACTTTTGTGATGAGCATATGATGCTTCTCATTCATTATTATATTTTTCATATATTTTGATAGGATGACAGAGTTAAACACTTGTTAATTTAACTGCCCTCTTTTAATTCCTCACGGAAAACTCCTTCCTGCTAGAGGTACTTTTATGCCAAGCAGCTTTGATGCTACCTTGAGCATGACATTTGAATCCTTGCAAAACCTCCTTTCTATGGTAATTTTTATAGTGGTCCACTTACTTGCTCATAGTGGTAAGATATGTTCATGTCTCCTTCTGTTAATTCACCTGGTTCAACGTTGGCTTGCAGGGCATCATTGTATACTACTTGCATTAGCAAGAAACTGGTCAGCAGTCACAATGGTTTTAGGTACTGGTAATAACTTTTGCTCATTGAAATAGTTTTTTTCCTTGAATGAATTATAGCTGGGATTTTATCATGATCATTATCACTCGAAAACTAATAATCTTTTTTAACCAGAAATAGAACCCTGTGGAACTAGAATCCTGTTAATCTGATGGCAGGACTGCTACTGGCTGTTTTGCATGAAGAGTGAAATTAATGTAGTTGTGGTACAACGAGTTCTACTACCGCCATACAAAACAGGCTTTTGTGCAGATACCTATCTACAATAAGAGTAGCAATACTCAGTACTGTTTCTACACAGTCAGAATTTTTCTGTGGAATGTGCATAGCAGAATAACTTCTATGCCAATCCATTTCTCCACACGGAGGCAAAAAAGTGCTCAGTGAACAGATTAGTCCTAATATCTGTATGATGGATTTTGATCTTCAATGTAGACAAGTAGTATTAAGCATACAACCCTTACCTGGAAAGCCTCACCTGTACCCAGGAGCGGATGTTGGAATTTCCTTCTACAGTTGTGGTCACCTTACATGCATTACATAAGAAAACTAAGGCCTGGAGGTCTGAAGAAGTTTAGATGTGGGGTTCCAGTTCCATCACACATTAGTGCTTTGATGCTGGATCATAGTTTTGCCCATCAAGAGATAAAGAAATTTAGAGATAGATCTACAGTCTTTGTTCATTATTTTTATTTTGATGACTGACTCTGCCCAAACACCCTCTCAGTGAAGAATCTTTTCCTAATAGCCAATCTAAAACTCCCCTTGCACAGCTTCAGGCCATTTTCTCAGGTCCTGTCATTGGTCACCACAGAGAAGAGATCAGTGCCTGCCCATCCGCTTCCCCCGTGAAGAAGCTGCAACAAGGTCTCCTCTCAGTCTCTTCTTCTCCAGACTGATCAAACCAAGTGACCTCAGCTGCTCCTTATATGCTTGCCCTCCAGACCTTTCACAATTTTTGTTGCCCTCCTCTGGACGCACTCTAATAGCTTTATGTCCTTCTTATATTGTGGCACTCAAAATTTGTCTATTTTGTAACAGAATATTATGGTGGAGAGATTACAAAAGACAAGGCTGCAGTCAATATGCTGCAGAAGTGCTATTGTTCTGGCACAAGTTTTTTGTTTTATTTTTGGCTGTTTGCTGGATTCATCCTTTTGCACTTCAGACTACACGATACAAAAAATCACCAAACTGACATTCTTCTCTAATACCTCTGTGTGAGTTTAATCCCCAAATTTCTATTTGTGAAACTGAACACAATTTAATCACAAAAGAAAAAAATGTATCTACAATAATCAATAAACTATGAAAAGCTACTTCAGCTACTTTGACTAAAAAACTACTCAACCCTTAAGATGAATCCCATGTATTTACTGCATGTAAAAAAACTACTCAAGACTATAAAAATGAACTGCTTATTCTGGAGATTTAAAAAAAAAAAAAGTGAGTCAGAAACATTTGCAGCCCTCTGTTGGCTCATTGCAACCCACAAGTTTAGGATTTTTTGTTTGTTCTTGTTTCTTCATGGCATCTTCTGTAGCAAAGCTTGGCTGCACTGGAGGCAGCATGGGGTGCTTTGCAGCACCTCCCCCAGGTACATGTCCCCAGGAGTACCATGTTCCCACATCCCTTGTGACTCCATCTATTTGCCATTATAGTGACCATCCATGGAGCTAGCAATGCTCCTTTCTAAGTCAAACTTCCCAACTGAGAACTGTGGGGCAAGATAGAAGATGATGGTGGGAAGACATGGAAGTAATCCCCATAGCTACCAAACTGACCCTGTTGTTTCAGTTCTCTTCCTGCACTGAAAGCCAGCAGCATTGTCCATGTGGGGATGTTGTCCAGCTCTTCAGATCCAATGCTGCATGCAGAGGGGTTCATCCTTAGAGCACAGCTGCATCTGAAGTTGCCTGTAGCGAAGAACTGGCAAACACAGCTCCTTGCTGCAGGCGACTTCAGATGAAGCCATTCTCCAAGGCAGCTTGGCCCTCTATTTTTGTCTCTTTTCATTTGCTAGCAAAGTCATGAACACAAGATTATTTTTTCAGATGTCAGCAATACCCAGTGATTATTCCCCTGCTCACTTACAACTGTTTAGTAGCTGAATCACTTCCCAGCCAGCAACTGTGAGCTCAGAGATGGAGGCATCTGTTCACACAAACTGAGGTGTGGGAACAAATTAACTCTAGGTTTGGAAAGGGGCGAGGGGGAAGGGGGAGATTCATTTTAAATACAAGTATCTCAAGCCCTCAGACAGGCAAGACAGTCGAGGAAAATGCCCCATACCACCCTGCAAAGCTGTTTGAAATGGACTTTTCCAGACCACACAGAAGCAGTTTCTGAACTCACTAATAAAAAAATAATGAACAGCAGTAAAGCTCCAGGGTTACACCTTATTGTTGTCTGTTGCCAGTCTGTTTCAGATTAATTTTGTAGTTAGGCTGAAATAGTTTACCAGATTCTGTCGCTGTGCATGGGAGTAGGATTTGATATTTGTTCTGGTGCAGAAAAGCTTTCATCAGTGTGTGATGATTAAGTACTCATCAGTCTGGAATTGCTGGGTATTGCTGGGTGAGGTGCCCCTAAGCTTTTGAGCCATTAAACAGAGAGCCCTGTTGGTTTTTTCCATTTCTTTTGCTTTCCTATATGGCTGTTTGCTGTATTTCCTAAATGCAACAGAGTGCCTCTCAGCACCCCAGCTGACTTCCCACCCCTCCTCTTCTGATGGAAGCCTATCCAAGAACAGTCTTCACAAGCTTTCCCCAAAGCTGTTATGTGGTCTGATACTAGCTTCATGGACAAACACACAATCAGCCACTTAAAAGCAACTTTTCCAGGGGAATACTCTGCATTCCTGATGGCAATATTCCCGAGGTTAATTAGAATATACCCAATTTTCATTGTATTTCCATCATCACAGCTTCCCTGCAAGCTGCTCTACAGCAGGAAAGACCTTTACAGCTCTTGCCTCTCACAGTGACAGCTTTAATCTTGGCAAGGAATGAGCAGGATAGAAGGGAGGAGGGAAGGGGAGAAAGGAGAATGGTCAGTCTTGGCAGAAGCAGCAGTAATAGTTTGTAACCTTGCAGAATTCACCCTGGAGCCTTACCCTTGCAGCCTTTCACAGAAAATCCTTCCCCTGTAGACTAATGCACACATACACACACCACTACCACCACCATTGCCAGCCATTCACTATCCACACTGCAGCCAGAATTAGATAACAAAAAAGACCAAACCTGTAAAAAATCAAAATCCCTGACTTCAAAATAAAAGAATGGTGTCTCAAAAACAGACTTTGCAACCTATTTCTTGAAACATGGCTGATCTGAACAGGTTCATGTTCTTTTGGAAAGAACTGCCACATGCACATCTTCAGTGTGTGATTGCCCTCACCAGTGCATATACGTCAGCATGCCCGCAATCTTTTCTATCTGCGTGCATTAGTCAGTAGCTCTGAGAGACGGTTAATGATTTCTTGCCTCCAAGTCCACAGGAACAATAAACACAGACATCCTGCAGTGTGGTTTGGGCTTAGGTTTGCACACAAGGTACTTTGGATCTGTGTTTGGTTAGGTTTGCTGGTCCCAGGACACCTGGAGTCAGAGCATACTGTGCTTGCCAGCACAGACACACCGTGATGCAATTAACAGCTACCACCTTTTCCCTTTGAGGTTAAGAAGTAGAAGCTGCAAATTAAATGTTGCTCCACTGCTGCTGTTTCTAAAACCACAGGAAGACTTGCACATGCAGCTGACTGAACCAATTTTCATAGCAGCTCATGAAAAAGGGGAAAGACTGGTGGCTGTTTGTTTGTTCTGATAAAGGCTCAGGAAACATAAAAATTAAGCAAAGGCAACAGGCTCTACACTGCTGCATTTTTTGCCACTTGGATCCAAAGGAAATACATAATGGCAATGCTGAGAAACTTCTTGCAGTGAAACCTCTGCAAGTACCTCATTTTCAGCCCATGCTTCAAAGCAAGATGGGAGAGCTATAGGATTTGCCTTTGGAGCGACAATCACGTGAAGGACAGGCATTTGGCATGTACTAGGACTGAACATGAAAAGTTACTGTGACTTAATGTCTTTCTTCTTAATTAATTGGCTTATGAGTAAAACGAGCTAATGCGAAAGAAAACTAAACACATCTTCCCTTGCCAGTGCATTGTACCTTCAGTAGCAGTTCTAATGCCTCCCTGACAGACAATTTTTGAAAGCACAGAAAAAATGTAATTTTTGTGACCTTCAAGTTTCCAGCAAATTTGGCCAAAATTGGCCAGACAATGAAAAAGTGATGGCCCACCAGCAGGCACCCGGGCCTTATTCTCCACAGAAAACTCAAGAAATGTTCTGCCCAATGCAGGTATTTGGGTAAGCTTCAAAACTGAGTCAGAGCACCTGTGAGATCACACCTGAGTGTCAGCCTGTCCTCCACTTTGGTCAAATACTGCAGACAGACACCCAGGCATAGGATGACTCAGGAGTTTTGCGAACTAAGTGGACTTGAAATAACATCCTACAGAAAAGGACTTTGCAAAGAGGCAGCTCTAAATGCCCATCAGCTGTTGTGTGTCTGCTCAGAGTTCAGGCACCAGAGCAAAGTCAAGGAAGAAACACAAAACCCTTAAGGTTAAGAAACACAGGTAGAGATTCATATAGGATTGATATTATTATAAGCAAAAAAAATTATTATCTTACCAACATCTAGAGTCTAAGGTGTTTATTAATTTTTCAGTCTGATAAAGTTAATTAACAGATCTTAGGATAAATGGTTTATCTATGAGAGAGCCAGCTATTTATGTGATACCCTTACTACTCCTATTCAGTTGATTAATCTCTAGAATAAGCTGAGGCCCTGTGTGAATTGATAGCAGTGGGTCCTCATGTTGGGTGGGGTGCTTGTCATCCCAAAATGTCAGCTGCTCTCAACCCTGCCAGCAATCATCAGATGAAAAAGGAAAAAAAAACCACCAGAAAAAAGGGCTTAGAGAATGAGAAAGTCAGCACTCTGGTAGACCTCACAAATCTCCTTCATCAGGAAAAGAAAAACTATTGCCTCCCCTTGATATCTTTGGAAAGGTTAGCAGTTAATGAAGGTGAGCACATTTGTGCTGATAAGCTGAGCTGGAACAGTATAACACCACTACAGTCAAAAGAGCAAGAACAACTTTATCAGTTTTCAGGAAGCCTGTTTTTTGTTAGGTTGCTTTAAAACAAAATTATATCAGAGAAGTGAGTGGGAGAATTTAGGAGTTAATGCCAAAACAGAATATAAGACAACTTCCTGGCGCTTGCTTGCTCGGCAAAATTGCTGTGGTTTCCTCTGTCCAGATATAGCACAACTGCTTCAGCTGCACCATCACCACCACCATCACCACCAACAAAGGCACACAGGAAAAAGCTGATCTGAAATGTTCTGACATTTCAAGTGTGCAGCTGGAGTTGCAGGAGATGATCACTGGGCATATCCAACTGTTTTTGGAGGAGCTTTCTAAAGAGCATTCCTCATCCAGCATCTTGGCTGTGCAGAGTTGGGCTGCAAAGATTAATATTCCAGGATGAAGAAAAGTCTCAAATGATAATATGCTGGCAATTAAATTTCTATTGATGAAGTTCATATTGGATCACACATTGCATACTGGTCTTCAGAGAACAATAGAGATGAAACTATTTAAGTCAAATTTGTCAATTTATTTCTGAAATTAACAATATTTTATATTTCAGTACATTGAACAAAAATGTAAGTGCATACCAGGAAAACTCTTCAGTAAAAAATTTATTTTAGTTATTTTTTACTGTCTTCAGACCCTTTGGTCACTATACAACGGAATAGAGCAGTCACCATGCCAGCAAACTTTGCTAGAATGAGGAATTCCACCAGTATGGAACTAGGAAAACTTAGGTTCCCACAGACTGGTGTCAGGTAACCCCTGACTGCTCTGGCCATAATAATTCTTGCTTTCTATAACTTTACACTCTTCCCATCATGGACCATAAATATTTCCTAGGGTCATATATATTTTCCCACTGCTTTCATGCTTGGAGATAGTTGTTTGCATTTGCCCATAAGACATTCCTCTCTGCTGACTTGGCTTTAGATACCACTTGGCTCTCAAAACTGTCCATGCACTTAAGAGGAGACAATACTCTCCTATTCTCACTAAACCAAAGATACAAGTTGCATAGTAGCAACTGCAAGTTCACCTTATCATGGAATCACCACAGACCAAAAAAGCATCTTTTAACAGTCTGAGATCCCCTTTCTCTGTTATTAACAAAGAAAATTATCCCAATTGGTCAAGTTTATTTTATCAAAGCAAATGGTTAAGCAGTTAAATCAAGAATTGGAAATTAAGAACGTTTTAAATGCAAATACCTATCTTTCCCTGGTTTTGAGACTTAAATTTTTTCCCTCTTCTCCATCATTTCTCCTAAAATATATTGCATTCATTAGAAACAACTGTTTATATGAAACATAAATTATGAAATATCTAATTAGACATTGCTTTATTCACTCTAAGTTCTACGCAGAAAAAAAAAGATGAGTTAATATCACAGGCAAAGTTTTGTTCTCTAGATTCCGTCTTCTCCTTTTCACTAACTTTAGGTGCCCTACTCACACATGCTGTACACATCCTCAGCTCCAGTGTGAGCAGAAGTGCTTCTAGTTCTCCACCTCTACTTCTACCCCTGCTGCAGAGTTCCACCTCCTGCATCCAGCACCCCTATACTCCCTCCATGCCCTTCTTGTGTCCCACTCCATCCCACTGCCAACACCTCTGTTTGGCCTCTCAATTGCACAAAGAGAAGAAAGTCATTGGACAAAAAGCAGCAAACGAATGAAGCTTCTGGGAGCTGTGTATTTAACAAGTGGCTGCTCCCTCAGTGTGGGCTCCAGCAGGGTCTCTTTCTGATTTTGGCAAAAACTGCAGGAACTTAGTATCTCTGAGATATTATCCCTCATTTCCTTTGACAAATTTGACTGAGGTGATGCAGCTGATAGAAAAAGAGAAGGGCAAGTGAAAGAAAGGAGAAATTTGGGCAAAGACTGACAGGGAGAGCTGTCACATCAACTTTGTTTTGACAGAAAAACAGACTACCACTCCCAGCCAACTCCGAAAACATTATGTCTTCAGATACTGCACCGTATTTGGTTTGCCTTCTCCTTTCCAAGTCTTACTGAAAATGAATACTCAGAGCAAAGACAGATCCCTCAGCCACCCTGAAGGATGGGAAGAGAAGCCTCTCCGAACCAGAATGTATGTATGCTCCTCCATCCACCCAACACACATCCTGGCAGTATTTGAACGAGATGCAAAAACAAGTGGGTCTTAAAATATCTTTCATACATACAAATTATCACAGCCTGATTCCATTCACCACACAACTGTTCTATAATTTGAAAACAAGCTATTTGGTGGCATGACAAATACAAGACGTCAAATGCTAATTGCACAGATATTCATTGTTCTGTTGCCATTAATACTCCTAATCTACGCCATTGGAAATTATGTGCTTGTATTAACAACACATGAACCAGACAGCTGTGAGGATTCCTTCTAGCAAGGCACCTGCTACCCACCCCTACTAAGACTTCTCCTGGGAAAGAAGGGCTCCCAGAACTGTCCTTCAGGTGTGTGTGGAGGAGCTCTAACTGTGACGCAATCTGAGGCAGAAGAGTGCTTGGAAACATGAACTATCCCAGTATCTAACCACATTACTCTGGACTTTTTTTTCTTTATGGGGAGGGATAGGTGAAGAGGAAGGGAGCCAGAGAAGTTCTTCACAGGCATACAGGAAGGAAAGGCACTCATTTCCCTGCCCTGTTACTGCTTTAAGGGCACGGCAAAGCAATTCATTGTGTGGCTTTCCCCTCCCGTTATGGCTGTTTTTCTGTGCTTGTCCTCGGAACTTCTTCCTGTCACCCCTGCTCTGGTTCTCACTGAAATGAATCATGCACTGTGCATACTGCACATCCCTAGGCAAAATATCTCATGGAAATGCAACCACAGTTTAGTCACAGTTTGAATTAGATCCACTCAGGCACACACTATAGAAGGGGGTTGTTGATTTGTTTGTTGCATATATACTGGCTGTTAATTTTTATTGCTTGTAAACTTTCTCTCCATAAAATCTGTGTGAAAGCTGGACTACCATGTTAAAGGAAAGTTACCAGATGGGGAAAATATGGTTGATTAAAGTGGCTGTTTCCATGTTTGCTCAGTGTTGTGACACATCTTCACGTTGGGTAAGGTGATTGGCAGAGAAACAACAGCAGTGAGCACTGATGAGTGTATGCGTCATGTATAAATGCCTGGAGCTGAGTAGGGCTTGGTTTTGCAAACTTCCCAGAGCTTCTGAGCCTGATTTATTGTAGGTTTTGCTGCAATAATGAAGAAATTTAAAAAAATAAAATCAAATAAGTGTCACAGTTCCTGCTTTAGACTACTGAATGCCAAATGAAGAAAAAGCAGGGAGACTGTCTCATGCACGGAATTAAGGTTATTTTAACACTACAAATACTCTGCAGAAGGTACAATCCCATCCTGTGTGTATTACACAGGTACATCCTGTGTGTATTAACTCCCTCCTTTCCATTCCAGGAAGGAAGGATGGTTTTCTCCTTAAACCTGAGTTTTCCTGATCTATCATAGACATTGAGTACAATCTGGAACACATCATCTCCTGATCTTTCAGAACCCCACATAAAAAATGTGGATAACATTTCTCCCTTAGTGTTCAAGCTTGCATGTTTTGAATGCAGTTTATTCTATGTGAGTGTGTAGAGATATACTGAGAAATATACAGACTCTGATTTTCCTGACTTCTAGCTGGTATTATAAAGTGAGAATAAATAAGCTTTCAGTAAGTAACAAGCATGGTGGACAATTCATTAACTCACCCACTAGTCTACAAATGGACACCAATCAGACCTGTAAGCACTGGTTACCCCGATGTGCCACAGCTAATAGAGGTGTAATGGACAGGTTTCAAGAAGTTTTGTACTTTGGGATATTTAAACATTTGAAAGGGGCTTGTTTCCTTAGAGAGGCACAAGACTATCAGCTATCCCTAGCCACTGGGATGCAAAGCCTAAACACAACCTTGCCTAACCTGTTCCCTGGGTGCAGAAGCCTCTGTGCTGGTTACTGACAGACATCTTCATTCTGTGACACAGAACAAGAATGGCAACTCCTCCCATCATCACTGCATTCCTTATGGTAGGCATTGCTTCCATCCTTGTGGATGCTATACCAGCTGCTTCTTGTTTTATCTCACATCCATCCTGAAAAAGTTTTTCAGACTTTCAGCCAGTATCCAGTCCTTTTCTTCCTTCATCAATAGTCTCTCATCATTTAACTCTGGTCTCAATTCCTTTATTCACAGCAGCTAACCTAGAGCTAATCTTTTCTTTAACTCAAAACACATTCTGATGTCAAGGCAGAAGCCTCTCAGGTCCACTATGTATTTATTGCTGCCCTGAGGCAAGTCTTATTTTCACGTGGTCCCTTCACCAGGCCTCACTCACTTTCTCCATTCAGCCTTCTACTGCTAAGGCCCAGGTTCCACGGAATGCCCTAACTTTTTCAAGGACTGAGCTTTTCTGAGCTAAGGTCAGGACAGAGGTCGCAGAGAGGTTCCCCCTCCTGGCTGGGGGGGGTCACTGCATGGGGCAGTGATGCAGCATGTGAGAAGCAGAGCAGGGGCAGAATAGGGAATTAAGTAAGTATTTAGACAAGAGTGCCTTCTGAGCCAAATGGACCCCAGATTTGTATTGAGGAGGGGTAAGTTCACCATTAAGCCTCAGCTGACTCTCAGCTGAGAGCCTCAGCCTGTAGTCGTGCACTTTGCAGTTCTTTCGTGTGTGCAATGTTTTAGGTTCTGAGAATAGTTTCCCATGCTCTGTTCTGTAAACATAGCACTTGTTATTGTAACCGGTCTGATGTTTTGACTTCTTGTAGTCTGTATAATAGACAATTCTGCTAACCAGTGAACAGTAGGAGGTGGTATTCTCTCCCTCCAATCCTGGTGGTTTTCTAAAAACATATAAATAAAGACCAAGGGCAGAGGTGAGCCCCCTTTTTTGGCCCTTCCTTTGCTCCATTGCTCCTTGGCCTCTGCCCTGGCTGGTGGACCCTGAAACTGCGACTCGCGTGCTTATTTGCGTCCGAAAACATCAGCCTGACATAAAATCCACCCCTGCAGCACCAAAGCCTGCCCCACATGGGAGCTGCTGGTTAGAGCTTCCCTAGGAGCACCTGCATGTTGCTGAATTCATGGAACGGAATTAGGTTGTTATATGCAAATTAAGTCCCTGGATAACCCTGTGAGGTCTGACTGAAAACAAAGGGCCTTACTCTCTGGTCCTGCATTTGCATCCAGTTACTGCAATTGCAGTGAGCAAAGCCCTTGGGTAAAAAAAACAGCTCCAATGAAAGAAGAAAAGTATTGGTAGTTCTTGCAGGGAACACCTGCAGAGAGGGAAGATGTTCTTGAATTGTATCAAAAGCTGTTCTGGACATACATGCACTGTGCAGCAAAAAGCTCTTTTCCCTTGGGTAGAATAGAGAAACAAGGTAAATCTAGGTGGGGATGAGAATAAGATGCATTTCAGAAGACCTGCAACAACACAGTAATAAAGTGAAGCTTGGCTGAAAGATTATGGTGGGACCAGCTTTTGAATTTTCTGAACAAAAATTGAAGTGAAATAAGGACAAACAATCCAGAGTTTAAGTGTTAAGCATGTTAGTGCTAAAGTGATGAGATTATTTGTAGACCTCGCTGCATAATTTGAGAGACTTTTGCTGTTGCAGGAGGATGGTTATCCTGGTGACTGGGTGACAGTCTCCTGCTCCCAGACCCCAGAGGCAAGAGAAACACCAAACAGCCAGAGTCTAAAAGTGGGCACTGAGGCTGGCACTAGTGCACAGGGTGTTTCTGGTGAACACAACTTTCTTATCATTTTTGTCACCAATGTTTTTGTTCCCTAAACTGTACTTGACATCCCAAGAGCTACACTGCTTGGTGAAAGGCTTTGCAGTGCATAATCAATTACAGACTAACAGACAATGTGAAAATTATGGTGATGAATTTTATTTTTAATATTTTTACAAGTGGAAGAATAACCAGACTTGCTCTGATCTAGTGATTTATGAGCCAACTGACAGGTGATAGCTTATGATCTTCACTTACGGGGCATGAAGTGCTTTCTGTCAAACTATAAGGCCTTCAAATATTTTTTAACTTGTGTAATCTAAGCTTTTCCTCTTGGGCTTGTTAGCAAAGAATGCCTGCCTCCTTGAGGTATGTTTCAAAAGGAAAGAGACAGTATGGAATAATTTTTGTGGAACAATATGAAATGAAATGCAATTTAACTTGGATGTCAGGCAAAGAAAATAATTTCAAGGGAGGCTTTGCCATCACAGCAATTGAACATTCAAATGTAGCCACTGGCCAAGAATTCAATTACCAAGGTGTCCCCTTTTTGAGCTCACCTTTTGGGTCCAGACATGCAGACGACAGACATCTTTCCCTTGACAATTCTCCCTTAGTTATCCTGAAAATCTTAGGTAAAGCTTTTGATTTCAGCATCACTCTAATGGTGCTTCTCTTGGTGGCCAGTTAGCAAAAAGAAAAAGGAAAATAAAAGGTGTGAGAAAGCAATTTTTTTGATTGTTAAATAATAATTTACTGCTGAACTTTGCAGAAAATTTGGAGATATGGAACATGTCTGTCCAAAATTAATCATATGCCCCAGAAAAGCAAAACATGGGCATAAATTATTACAGTATTTAGTTCTAGATATGCTAGTCATGACACAACACTCATTTTAAAAAAAGCTCATTCTGCACTGCGACACTTGTTTTTTCTCTGGTACCCATGAAATGCATCTTTCTAGGCTGAGAATTCTGGTCTGTAGCTCTGTGGTCAGCCCAGACTGGTGTTCTGGACATGAGACTTCCCCCCAAAGGTCACTTTGTGGCTTTTGGGAGAGCCAAGCAGCTACATGGTGCACAAAAACAGACAATCCAGGCACTGTAACTCCAGATGCCATGCAGCATTTGGCAATGGACAGTCACCCTGAATTTACTGCCACATACAAAGAGCAGAACTGATGGAGATGAGCTATTTCACCTTTTTCCCCAAGTTCAGAGCACAATCTGTTCTGTTGCCAGGTCCATTTAGGTTACATGGATAAAGATTTTGCAAAACATCCTTGACCTTGACACAGTGTTTTCAAAATGTTTGCTGAATTTCAGTGGAAAGAGACACATTCTGTTGGGAAATAACCAGGAGGAGTATAACACCACTCTAGTGCTGGCAGTGGTTAAAATACCAAGGTATATTTTAAAAGTTCAAATTAAATTTGTGTTTTACAGCACCATAGAAATTGATTAAATGTATTCCTTCTTTTGACAGAGCACTCTGCTCTCTCTGCTGTTGAGAGAGGTATTGAAAACTGGACTGCAGCTGGCTGCTGCGCAGTGAATAATGCTGCTTGCAGGACCAGGACCTCCCTGGGTTTCATCAGACCGTCTGTGCCATGGCCTCTTCTTATTAGCACTGTCCTCATGGGGGAAAGAGTGCTCCAAATCTCAGGCAGAAGCTGTGTGAGCAAAAAGCTTTCCACTTTTGCTATGAACAGGGAAAGGCTGCACAGCGCCCATGCAGAAGCAACAGTATTTGTGAGCCCTCCCCTGCCTCTTGCCACATCTTATCTGTGGACAAGAGGACAACCCAGCCTCTCAGCCCACACATTTAGCTTTTCTGCAGCTCAGCTAAATGCCAAGTGCCCCGTGGCAACTCGCTCGTTTCAGCCTTGAGGCAAACCCTGCCGAAATCCCGGGGAGACCTGCTGTTATCCCGTGGCTCTCTACAGCTGGGACTGAAACAGCCCCATCCTCCTAAAAATACACTCCCTTCTAGCCTGAGAATAGCCTGTTCGAGTGTTGTTTTTTTTCTGATCTCATTTATTTCCCATCACTGTGCCTGTGATTACTCTCCCTCAAGCCCTCTCTCTCCCTCCTACCAGCATGCCTTGCCTAATTCCTCCCGCGACATTATCAGCTGGGATGATGAGCAGCTGAGCTCGGTATTAGTGCTGACGCAGGCGGGCTGACAAATGAAAGCGCGAGCGTGAGCCCCGCTGGGTGCGCTTTCCCGGGGAGCGGGAGATGGAAGCTGACGGGCTGGCAAAGAGCGAGTGCTGGCGGCTCTTGAGCCCCTTCCCTTGGTGACTCCGGGTGCAGAGCGACACAGGGGAAAGACCCATATGCTTCCCTGCCCTCGGCTTGCCAAGAGCCCCTGACTACCTGGCTGATCTGAGCCCTGCCTAGCGCCCTGTTATGCAGCCAGCTGGCAGCTTTGCAAAGGGATTCACTGCTTTTTATAAGGCTTTTTGTTGGTGCATTCACCCTTAGGATAAAGAAACCTGCATGACATGACTGCCCAAGGCCTGCGCTAGCAGGAAATGCTGCGAGGCAGTGGGAGGTGAACCACCATTTGGAAAACAAGGCATGCCCTTAGTTTGTCTCACTAGAAGATGGACTGGATCCTCAGATTTTCACTGTCCACTGCTACAAGGCCATGTAGCTCCACCTCCTTCATCCACCAGCCCCTACTCAACTCTTGGGAAGCACTTGAGACTTTCCCTCAGTCCTTGGCATCAGCTCCAAATTCGGTAAATTCCCCTTTGTTCTAAAAAAAAAGGTGGATTTCCAGTTCTGCACTTCAAAATGTGTACTGAGCAATAACTGACAGTAATTTTACATGATGAGTTCTAGGTGACTCGATTGAAAGTCTGTTTTCCCTCAGAAGACCAGCACAGCACCTTGAGCTGGATTTGTTTCTCTACAGTTACTGTGATGAACTGCCAGGAAGACACATCAGGAAAATTATATATAAGCAGCCAGTATTTCTCCACTCCACTTTGTCACCAGCTCAGCCACCTTTGCCTGTGTGTTCTTCTGCTGGTGATATGCTTCTGGTGAGAAGATGTTTCTTCTTTTGCATTTGACCAATTACAAGAGAATTACGTTCTGCTTCCTTAGTAAATCTGGATTTATATGTGAAAGAAGGCAAAGAAGTTTGGCAAAAAAATTGCTCTAAATTGAAAATGTCCATTCCTTCAGCAACCACATCACACAATACAACAAGAAAATAAAGCTTTAAACAGCCCTTTGTCCTGTAAAATTCTCACTTAACTCTTGGGGAGCAAGGTGATACTCATGGTCACTATACCCAAGGAGACAAACCCTCTCTGTATCCCGTCACAGGGACAGAAGAACCTCAGTCAGAGAGCCATTAGTGTCTGCTGCCTGCTTAGCTGTCGTGGGCTCATATTATTTTCCATTAGCTCGCATAAAAGAAATCCCACAAGGATCAAAGCTAAAAGAAGCGTTACTACAGACATTCTGCATTAGGTTGCTAAAGTGTGGAGAAACAAAATATGTCACCCAGTGCTCTGTATGGAAACCAGTGGGCAGATGGTGGCCCTTGGGGTGCAATCGAGTGGGTTCGTTTCACCACTAGATGACACTCACGTCTCTTGAAAAGGCTCCTGCCACCCCCTCTGTGGCTGCAGGTCACAGAAATGTTGAAAACCGAGATTAACCCGGCTCCAGGTGGGAGCTCCCTGAGCCCCTCTCAGACACAGTCACTGCCTGATTAATTGTAGGTGGTTGCACATTAGAAAGCCTCACCATATCATTTTGCAAAAGTAAGGTAGAGAAAAAATGATGACTTGACTTTTGAAATTTTGATTTCCCTCCATACAGAAGCAGGCTATATGTGCTCAGTAAGAGGGCTTCTCCTACTGAGTTGTGGAGCATGGCTATGGATTATCAAGAGAAGGCATTTAGCTGGCTGTCAAAAGTATGGTATCCTCAGGGCCCAGGTCTTGCAAGACCCCAGACTCACTATGAAACCATGGCTGTGCCATGCCTCACTCCTGACACCACTTTGAAAAAGCCACAGGGCTTATGTGGTATTATGGCTAATACCCAAATTACTCTCTGTGAAACTCGGACAGCTCCTTGCCCCCCAGCCCTCTCAGGAGACAGAAATTGTTCCTGTATGCAAGTGCTCAAATACAGTAGGTTAAGGTGCTGTAACCACTACGATGGAGAACTATTTGTGTGATACTCTTCATTCTGCTTCAGTGCTTGATTACAAGTATTTGATAATGCAAATTTTGGAAAGACGAGACAGTAAAAGAAAAAGCCTGAGATTAAAGGAGCTACTAATAAAAAGTCCAAGATGAAAATGCTGGTATGGCTTTAGGTTACACAGCCATCATGTAGCAGAGCACTATACAGGACACAGGGAAGTGCAGAACATGGTGTTTAAGGACAGCTGTAATTATATTTCTGAAAACTCTCCATGAAGAAATGTCCATATACTTCTGATTGCGGAGACACATGCTCATGGCTGCCCAGACAAATACCAAAGGGGTGAAGATCTTATTTCTCCCAGAAATAAGAGAACTGAAGAACATTCAAACACAGCCTGAAATGGCAGCCCTACGCCACCCTCTGATTGACTTTAATAGGCTGGTAGTGCCATGCAGAATCCCATGGGATTGCACTTCCACAAGATCTGCTTGCAAGATGAAAGATTTACGTTTTTTATGGCTTAGCAAGTGACTATAGAGATAATGGGGGCAATCTTTCAGCAAGCTAACCTTTACAGAAACTTCCTAATATGAAGATCTTCTCACATGGTGCATCTTAACATAACAATTAGTGTTATGAATTTTGCTGTTTCAGGTTTTCCCCAGTTTAAGGTCTTTGTTTCCACTTTTTCTACAAAAGTGGAAAGCTGCTTCCCAAACACATTTCCTCGCTTGTAGTGTTAGGCCAGGCAATTAACAACTTCACCCACAATCAATACGTAGAGTTTTCCTGAGTGTATAATACAGTAGGTAAGGAGATGAAGATAGATTTTTCCCATGTAAGCTTTCCACAATAAACCTGAGTATTTACTCCTCTTGCAGTAAATCTACTTACCTCCTTTTAATCATGATGATGAAATCAATTAAATACATTTTACTTGTCTGCACAAAAACTAATGAGAATAAGACTTACAGGCAAGCAGGATATTCTTGATACTGAATTATTGGATGGAGACTCAACCTAGCCTCTAATCTGCCAGACTGAATAAGACTTTTATAGTGCTGGACAAGTCCGAAGATACACCAGACTAGCAGTCCCTTAAACCTGACTTTGCTCCTGTGTCAGAACAAAGCAAAAGCTGTATGCTTGATTAGAGCTATGACCATACATAGGAGAAAAGAGTCCATTTTAGGGAAGCAATTTACAGGAACAGCTTGTTTACTTTCGGACAAACAGTGCTGCCTATGAGAGCCCCATCTCAAGCACAGCTCCTGCTGACTTCAGTGGGAATCTGGTATGAGTCAAAGTGGAGGCTCAGTAGTGCGCTATGGAGAAGTATAATCACAATTATAGCACGGACTATAATTGAAGACTTGCAAAGTCAATCAGCCTGCTTCTGTTAATATCAATAGCTGTCTGGTGGCTAAATTGCCTAGACTAATTCTTTTTTAACACCTCAGCCATAAGACTCATCATTAGACAAATGCCACATCCTAATATATACTGCAGCCTAAACACAATGAGAGCTTCAATCTGTTTTTTAATTTCTGTGATATTCTTTTTGCCCACATACAGGGAAAAAAAGTTTATTGTAGGCAGAAGACTGCACGGACTGTTCCCCATCAGAAGGTTCTTGCAGTCTTCTTGTTCTTGGGAAGTGATGAGCTCCTGCAGACCCCTGGTGCATGATGACATTTGAAAAATAAGCAATAAACAAAACAAATGTTTGCTGCAGCTCAAAAATTTGCTGAAAGAAATTATCAAACTAGTATGTATCAGATTCCTAAATGGGAGAAAAAGGTCAATCAGATATTCAAAAATCTAAGCAGCCCCTGTTATGATCCAGCTTATTTGTACAGTTACCTACTCAGTCCATGCAAGAGTACTTGGGGGAGAACCAGACCCTTGCTTATCCCAATCCCCCATTTTCCTCTGATACAACATGCAGAATATGGATTTGTTTCCAGCTGAAGAAACCTCCCAGGGTCAAGCAGATGCATATCCAGTGGTGATGGCACCTGTGCTGCGTCTGCATTCCAGGCCAGGGTCTTCAGGTCGTGCCCTCAAGTGCAGGCAGGGTCAGTGCCACTGAATAGCACCCTGAAGTTGTCTGGAATATTTTTATGCTTGTTCATTCTCTGGATCTGTTTCAAAAGCAAGTGGTGTACTTGGTGACAGCAGCCCGTGTTTTCAGAGCTAAGCTCCACCAGCAGTTAATTCAAACTGGCCTGATTTTCAATGCTCCAATTTGAAGCAAGTTCCTCAGCTCCTCACCCAAGTCATTTTTAGTTAGAGACCTACCTTTTGGTAACTGATTGGGAACATTATGACCTGCCTTTAAACTGTAATGTGTTACAAAATTAGAGGGACAATTTATGGGACAGCAGATACTTCCCTCTGCAAGTTTCTAACTCCCCAATGCATTATATCCTTATAATGAGTCAATAAACCAAGTCACAGCTGCAGCACTATGAATGTCAAGAGGCACAATGGACAGCAGGTATTTTTGATGATTTACTCTATCAGCCTCCTGAACAAGCACTTTTATATGCTTTCTGGAAGTTCACCGTACTACACTCTACGACGTGAGTGACTCTGAGTGTTTTGGCTGCACCTCCTGTACTGCAGTGAGATCAATACGGTGCACCGGTGTCAGCCTCGCTGGGGGAGGAAGGGCAGCTGAGTTAAGCCGTCAGCTGGCCCGCAGACAAACCCTGAAAACAAAAAGCGGAAAAGCCTTCAAGGGCTGTAAGCCTCGAGGCAACTCAGGCTGGACACGTCCAGCGCCTGCATTCCCAGGCGTTGGCAGCGGGGAGGATTCACCCGCCGGTGAATTGAGCTGGGCTCCGGTTTGTCGTGGAGTGGGCACACGCTCGGTCTTGAAACGGGCAGAGGAGCGGAAAGCCATACAAAATCCTTGCAGTTCACACGGATCCCTTCTCTTTCAGAAGTGGAATAGGGGCAGACGGGCACAGCTCCGCAGGGCCCAGATGAAAGGAAGGGGCTTTGTTACTCTGCAGACCCAGTGCCTCCCAGTTATTATTTTTCACTTTACTTATAGCGGTACTCAAAACTGAGTACACATTTTGCTCTGGGGGAAATAAAAGATTAAAAATACAGCTATCCTTGCCTTCAGCCTCTCGGAAAGAAGCCCGGGTCCGCGAGAACTCTGCATTTCTCTCTTGTAGCCGCGAACTGCTGAGAGACCGAGTTTGGCCGCGCCCGACCAGGGCACAGCTCGGAGCAGGAGCCCCCCCGCCCCGGGCCGTATCCCGTGTCCCGGCGGCGGCGGGGTGTGTGGGCAGGGCTGGGAACGAGCCGTGTCCCGTGTCGCGGCAGGGTGTGCGGGAAGGGCCGGGAGCGGGCCGTGTCCCGTGTCCCGTGTCCCGGCGGGGTGTGCGGGCAGGGCGGGAAGCGGCCTGTGAGGGAAGCAGCAGCCCCACGGCGCCGCGAGCCCGGCGCGAGTCGGCACGGGCACAGCGCCCCCTGGCGGGCGCGGCCGTGGGGGAGCGGCAAGGCCGGGATTGCACAGACAATCACAGGCCCCTTAGAAAGAGAAACACCCTCTGAATTAATTTATTCACCGTGTGCATCACCTGACACGATTCACATCTCACTTTAAAAATTCCCCCAGCCAACAGTCATTGTTATGAATTTTTAAAAGTGGCTGAATGACTCAGCCTCCAGATTGAGATGGCCAGAGTTAGGCGTCGCCTATATACTATCTGTACTATCTTGGATTAAAAAAAGAGAAATTACTGTGGCACAACGTTTCTGTAGGTTTCTATTTAAAGTAATTTCCATATTATTCCCGATGCAGCCACACTGCTACCAGGGTGACAGTATGAAAGCAGCAATGAATACACTGGTACCTGTAAAAAAGCATGAAATAAGGAGACTGCATCATGTTGTCTCTGAAAGCAAAGTATTTAACTGGGCTGGCAAGAGTGCTATGTTACAATGTTCTGCCCTGTGCATCCCGCTGATGAACTCCTGGCCTCTAGCAAAACTCCAGCTGAATGTCACTGAGCAGGGACTTCATCTGAAAACGTCTGGCACTTGATTTGCAATTGTTCTGCACTGCACGCCAGCTCTGTTGTACCAGTGCTGACTGTGTGTTAAATTATAGCAATGATATACTCAGCACACATGTGCTGATAGATAGGTGGGGGACAGTAATAGACCTCTAGCTCATGCTAAGATTAGTGAGAAGACCGAAAAGAGAATGATACTTGTTTTTCTCTGCATCCAATTTGTAAACGGTATGACAGGGATCTACATTCTTCTCCTCTTAGCCATGTTTCCACATTTCTTGTTGTTGTTTTGTGGTAAACAAATCAGAGTCTTTAGGAGAAAGCAGATATGGACATAGACAAACACACTAAGCAGAACTTAAATATCTCAGCCTATGCATAAGTGGTATTTCAGAGCATCAATTATCAAAACAGTTTCCATCTGCTACATCACAGCTGCAATGTGCTAAGCCAGTAATATACATGGAAAAAAAAAAGAAAACACAAAAATCTAAGTTACTATTGAAGTCTTTGAAACTCTTAACACTGAATAGTTCAGGTGAAAGCCTTTTAAGCAAGTTTGAGAAATGTGCTTCTAGGAAACTCACCTTTTGTACTGGAACAATAGAAAAGCATTCTCTTACTTTTCCTAATGCTTTAAATGATGACTGGGAAGTGCTCAGAAACATTCTCTCAAGAGTAAGGACAAGGTAAGAGGAAGTTTCTCGTTCCTTTATTAGCTGAGCCTCACATTCCCCTACGCCACATTTTTGTGGTGCAAGAGAGGAGTACAAGCATTGCTTTAGGCACTTCTGGCTAATTTTTAGTCCCTTATCTTTCTCCAGTTCCCAAGAGTAAATTTTTTATGAGGTATGTAAAGTCCTGTGATATAAAGACTTTCATTCCTTTGTCTACCCTGATGGAGTGGGGGTGGAGTTAAGTCTTTTCTGGGTTTCTGGATCTGTGATTCTAGCCTCTGCCAACAATTGTCTCCAGAGCCAAGTCAAGGTTTCTCTGTAGTAAAAAAATAAATAATAAAACCCCATAGTAATTGTGGCCTTAAATCTGAAGGAGTAGAGTAGACAAGAGGAAGGATGGATTTTTTTTTCACTGGCCCTTTTTGCCCCTGTAGGCACTTTCTGCTTTCTGCATGTCTTAAGTAGTTCTGGTTGCTCTTAGCTGTGCCACCACTGAGTGCTTGGACTGCCTCTGTACCTGTCTGTAGCTGACATCTACTGGTTTTTGCCATGTGTGGAATGTCCAGAAATTGGATAGAAATCAAATCCAGCACACTACAGGCTGCAATACAGTAATCTCTTTTTAGCAAGACACTTCATTTATATGACTTATTAGCAAGTTAAACCTTACAGAAGTCCTCGTACATGCAGCTGCTGTATCCCTCCTTGTATGTTCCAGCTTTGCAATGAGTTGGCTTATACACAGAGTTCTGGCTCTCTCTTGCCCTATACTCGGTCCTGTGAACATTGCATGGTGTCTGGGAAAGATACCTGTGATGTCCTATCTGTGGGCACACACCCATGGAATCCAGCTTTCTCAGGCTCAGGGTAGAGAAGCCTGGGTATTGCTTTCCATGGATTGTACTGCACCCACTGGGCAACCATGCGCGAGGCAAACACCTCTCAGTGCCCATGGAAGAGCAAGTATTTTGGTGCTTGCCCTTACGGAGAGGGACAGATGTTGGGCAGGGAAGCTCAGGTTTCAGAGAGGAATGTGCATCCAGACCTGGCCCGAAGTGACATGTCCTGGCTACATTTGGGTCTGTACATTACCTCATTCTCAGAACGGCCAGCCAGTCCCTGAACCACTGACTCTAACCATGTTATTGTTGCCACAGAAATCAAAGGTCCTGAGTCCTATCTAACACACCCCCAAATATTTTCTCTTATTGTGGCTAGTGACATCTTCACTGCACCTTCCTTTTGTGCTGTTGTCTCACTTCATTTGATGCAAATTGTTTCCTCTCCTTCCCTGGCTTTCTCTTTCTCTGCTGTCTTTGTCCTCCTTTGAGATGGAGGACAACATCATCTTTTTTTTTCTGCAAACAAGAATATTTAGATCATTGAAACATTACCTGGACTCTAAATCTATTAGGACTTATTCAAAAAATGAATGAGAGGAAAAAAGGGCTCTGAGAGTGAGATTTCTTCATTCTGCAAACTGCCATGTGATTATGCAAAGCTGTTCTCTTATGTTTTCTGCCAGACAAAATACATAGACACTTTTCTTGCCTTTTGGAGGGGAAATGCTGTGCATGTGCATAAATGCTGTCTCTTCCTTGAATTAAAATGAGACCTTACAGAGCGGGTAAATTGCACATTGCCGGGGTGAGCAGACTGGCAGCTCAGAACCCCAGCCTGGTTTCACAGCACGTTGGTTGTCTCAGTAGCGAGGCAACATGGAATGGACTTGCTCTGCTTTTTGGTCTGTAACTCATTGTGTAAATGCCAGCCAAATTCAAGCAAAGCAGATGGGACAAGTAATATGAAGATTAATGAAGCTACTTCCATTTAAAAGTAACTGTAGATACATATTTTAACGAAAAAGATCCTTTCTAGTTCAGAATAGCTGGTCTAAAGAAAAGGATCAAGCAATGAAAACTGCTACAGCTTAGCAGAAGACACCTACAAAGAATTATTACAAGTGAATAACTCTTTACAGACTTAATCCCCATTGAACTGAATTATCAGGTCAAAGACTTATTTTTTTTCTCAGCTACCTGCATCACACTGTGAATCTACCATTTTTCCTAAAATGTAGAAGTAAAGAAATCAAATTCTGATAAATTCTTTAGGGATTATTCACAATGCAATCTAACGTGTTTTCATTCTCCTGTGACTTTTGCAATTTCCATCCAAACTTTTACAAATTTCAACTGAATAGTTGCATTTTTCCTTTGTATAACTGGCTACACTTCAACTGAAAGAGGAACAAGTATCAGGAAAGAGTACACTAAACAAATCCTTTTTGTTTTACCACTACAAAAAATGCAACTCAACGTTAAAGATATGCTGAAAGATTTCCTCTGCTCTAATAAAACTCTAAATCAATATTCAAAATTCCAGCCAATCACCAAGTATAATTGTAAAACCTTTCCAGTATTGCCCTAAACTCTGAGCTCACCAGGTGTTTTAAACTGCACAGCTGGTCCACAGGGGGAAAGCCAGGCTTGTCTCTCACATGCCACTGTGCTGCTGCTTGAAATTGCTTCTTCTTGATGATTAGATACTAACAGACTCTTCAACAGCGTTTTAAGTGCAGAGAGTGGAATCAGCTTTGTATTTGATTCATGAGTTGGAGGTACTTAGAGATGTGGGGCAATCACACAAAAATAAAATCTTACCGTTATATTGGAGACCATCTCTCTAAGAAGCACATGATATTCTGCAGACACAGATCAGGATTTTTGAAATGCTGAGGTACCCAATTCTCTTTATCTATGTAAAGAAATGGCTACTGCCATACTCTTCTTCAAGAGTCAGACTTGGAATTTCAGGGGAGAAGCAGGCAACTCTCCAAGTCACCAGGCAGTTAAAGTGCAACATTTAGAGACCAACATAGTTATATGTGCTGGTTTTCATACACAGAGTCCTTCCATGAACAAAAGTGAGCGGCTGTGTAAGTGACAAACTGTGCCAACATTTTCAGGGATGGTTTTCTGTAAGAAATGTTAGAAGGGAACTGTTCAACCCCTGCTCCCACCCCCCCAAACGCTCTCTTCTGTGATATGATGCCAACAGATACCTGGTATAGTGTGCTTTGATGCAGCCATTCTCCTATTGCACCTCCAAAATTTCTGTCATCTTAAAAGATCAGGCAATCGTGTCTTGATTCAGAAAAGCTTTCCCTATCTATTCTGTTCTGTAAAGGGCTTCACTCCATGTGTGAGTCCTTTGCTGAAGTTCTTCACTGAGTAAGAAAGCACATAATTTCAAGCTTGTCCTTATGTCCCTACTGAATCTGGCTCTGTATGGCCAAGCTAAGTATAAGCAGGACTCATGACTATCCAAATTCTAGAGCTTTTATTACAGTAAATTTCTTTGATATAAAGACTGGTTAAATTTTATAAAATTATGATGGTTAAAAGTTGTCTTACTCCTAGAAGGCAAAAGAATAAACATATTTTACCCATGTGAACACATAATTTGAGTATTGGGCAACCTGGTCTACAAATTGGAGGCAACAATCCTATCAGTTAAAACACAACATGTAGTTTTTCTTGTTTTCCTTACAGTAAAGTGCTAAACACAATGGCTCTTTAACTTAGTGCAAGTGGCTGTTTTGAAATAGTTTTTAGTTTTTGTATATCTTTCCCCACTAACTTAGTCTGTAATATAGTGCACCATGTACATAGCTGTTGTGTTGGTGTAAAACTGATGCATATAAAATTTCACCAGTCTTCTGTTTCTGGTCCAATGTATCTAAATTCTTTGGCAGAACCCAAACAAGGCATTTTCTCTTCCAGGCTCCATTATGAGGTAAGTGAATATTTTGTTCTTCTGGAATATGCACAGGGATTTAGTAAAACTGTTACTGTGCTTCTCTTAAAACATTTAACACTCCAAAGTACATGCAATTAAACAGTGTGACAGTAATTCACACCCTCATATCTGCGTTGTTGAAATGATAAAAGAGCCAATAGAGACATTCACAAACCACACAGCAGATTTAAACGTTGCCACATTACTTTTCAAAATGAGAAAATTAAGAAACTTAGAATTATGTTTAACATCAGAACAAGATTTGATAATGTAGATCTGAGTACACTGTGCTCGAGTTTGTCAGTTGACAGCTGATTACATGTGGGGACGGGCTGTGATCATGCAGGTTATTAGCTGAAGTTCTGAAATTCAGATGTTCATAATGCTGGCTTTTGGAGTTGGATTGATTTTTACAACAGAATGTCGTTATAGCGCTTGCAGTGACACAAAGAACAGAACATAAACTTGATCTTCCTCTACAGAAGCTCATTAGAGATTCACATAAGAAGACAACCAACACGTGCTATTGCCATGGAAACAGGATGGAATATTATGCAGCAGTATATCCCATATTCCAAAATAGAGAGGACAAAGACCAATTAGAGCAAAAGCCTGACAGGCTTTTTATTTGCAGCCTGTATGGGTCAAAGCAAAACTTAGCTCCTGCTCTTTGAAATAAAAATCACCAGTGCAGTTTTAGGACTCTGGTTTCAATTCTTCCTTTTCAAACATGAAAACTCAAGCTAGTTAGTTTAGTTTATCATGCCTGGGAGGAAGGAGGCTGAATGGAGGCACTGGCATCACAGCAGGTGTGTAGGTGTGATGATGTACAAAGCACAGACATCACAGAACTGACAGAGAAGTGAGTCAAGTTCAAGCCAAACAGTGAGGTACTGATAAAACAGAGGTGAACAAAAGCAGCAGAAGCTGAACATCTGGTATGTCATTAAGATGCAGAAGAAAGGCTAGTTTCAAAGGCAATGGCTAGCCAGTACCAGTGGCCAGAATCAAAGGATAAAATTTCTTGTGATTTGCATCAAATGGGTGAGTCTCATGTTTCTTACCTCGCCTAGATAATGAAATGCTTTTGGACATCCTGGATATATTGTATGTATGCAATATGTACTTAGTCTAACTTCCCAAGCTTCTGCTTGTGACCACATACATGGAAAATTCTTTAAGCCATTTGAAACAGCTCTGTTCTAGAGAGAGTTTTCACCACTGTAAGAGTCTCGATCATTGTCTCTGTGTACATTCATAGCTTGTGAGTTGTATTTTGGGAAAGAAAGGAGGGCAACAGCTTGTGATGATAGTTTTTTCGTGTTTGATGACAAAACCACAAATACAGGAATTTTATGATAATGGAAGCAAGAGCTTAGAGGAAATATTTCACCTTTTGTGTAAAAAGCCTGAGATTGCCACTTCATTCACACACTGGCTTAGTTTTAAGAAACATTTTTAAATTCCAGCTAAGAGTCTATTGTAATTAGTCACTTTGAGCAATGCCATCACGGGCAAAACATAGCTTAAGAAAGATAAACAAAGAGAGTAATAGGCTTTTAAGGAGTATTTAACAAGCCTTGGAAGGTTGTGCCATGAGTTTGTCACTACAGAGAGTTACTGTGAGATTCCAACACACTTCAGAGAATGATGGAAGGGAAAAATATTACAGTACACAGGAAGCTTGTGAGTGCCTACTCAATCAGGCTTTGGCAAGCCTTCCAGTGCCAGCATATGGAAAGTGTGGTTTGCAACTATTTAATTATGATAAACTACACATATTGTCATCCACTTAAGGAGGCAGGTCAAATGACTTTCAAAACTGACAGGTTACATTCACTGTTTCAACTCTGATTCGTTCTTACTGGTTCTGTTTTGATTGGAAAAAAAAAAGATGAAAGACACTGTGATTTTGGGATAGGAGTCTGAATGGAATATGAATTTTATTGCAAAAGTTATTCCAGTAAAACATAAAAACTTTCATAGTAAGTGACTAGGATTGTGAGAAGCAAAATACCAAACACTTTGCTAAAAAGAATACTAGATCAATTTTGTCACCAGCAACAGGCACAGAGATAAAATGTGATATAGATGACAAAAATACTTGAAAATAATAAACATTCTTTCACATCTTTGCGCATGAACTTTCTTTCCCAAACTGTTAAATACAGTTCACTAGTGATAGGAACGATGTTTTTTTCCCTAAACCTTTACCGTTTCTTTTTTTTGTCTGCATTTTTCTTCTTTCGCTCTGCTTGCAGGGCTGCTTCCTGAGCTGCCAGTTCTTCTTGCTTTCTGCGCTCAGCCTCCAGCAGCTCATTTCTGTATGCTTCCCGAATGCTGTAAACTCTGCTTCGTGTTTCATCTAAGGATGCCTAGCCAAAAACAAGCAGCAATATTGCCTGCTCAACACATCAGTCTTGATTTCATCACAAGCAACTGCATCCTTCCTGTTCTGTTTCACTTTGTGACTCTCTAAGCACAGGGAGAGCATCTCTCCTTTTCTTTTTACTTGGATGTTTATTGATTTCTCATAGGAAATAGCTCTATGTCAGTCTTTTCACCATGAAGAAGAGAAAGTTCAGGAAAATTCTTTTTAAACTGCTGGCATAATAAGCTAATTGTGTGAAAGGAGGATAGTGCAACAGAATAGTTACCCATCTGGACCTAGTCCTCTTCAGTTACTCATTTGCTTTGCTGTCTTAAACAAGTCTGTTAAAAACCAGGTGTCAGAAATGCTGAAATGGCTTAGGACTTCTAGCCTTTTAAGAGGCTAAAGGCGCCTAAATCACAATGATCTTCAATGAGACTTAGGGCAAGTGGGACTTTGACACCTCTGAGTACTTCTTCCTTTCCATTTCCACACTGAAAAATGGGGATGTCTATCTGGACACCTTTGTATAGTTCTCTGTGGTCTATAGATGAAAGAACTGCAAAAGTGCTTATCAGCACAGTGTGCATATTCACAAGTAACTCTCATTTTAAATTCATACCGTGAAACATTTTTAATGGAAATACTTTCTAGAAAGAGTCGAGGATCTACTCTTGAGAAAAATTTGCCCTTCAAATATATGATATGTTAGGCATCCAAAATCATAGCAACATCTGAAAACCTGGATATACATTCTTAATAGGATCAGCCACTGCTAGAGAACTGTGGCTCCTTACTGACATGTAGTTGAGTAATATAAATCAGGCTGTCTGGGAACTAGTCTGGGAACTAGTTAAGGAGACATTTTCAAGTAAGATTTCTGTTAAGTAGATTGATTTGATGTAAAATTATTTTACTATCTCTTATCCAGTTTTAAGAGCTCTGAATAGTCAGCAGTTGATGACAGGGGTTATATCACCACTGTAACAAATAATTTTGTTCCTGTCCATGCCCATTAGGGTAGTTAAACCTACCCTAATGATACCAAATTTATTATTTACAGATATGTTTTCTTGAAGATTAATAATCCAAATTCTTCATTTGCTGGCATCATGCATATTCCAAGAAAATTCTCTAACTTTGCTCTAAGACACATTAGGAGCAACTTATCACCCTGTATAATTTTTTATTACTTTTCAAAAAGCCCTAAACAATTCTATAACCAAAAAAATAGCCAAACTGGAGGTGCTTTATGTAATATGCATCTGGTCATGTATGTCAAATGGTCACTTTATTCTGACTTATAACCATACTTTTACAGTGATATTCTTAAAATAGTGGTTTTTGCAGAGAGCTGTGTCAAGAAAGTACTAAGAATATCATATTAAGGATGTTGTGCAGTATTATTTTTTTACTTTAGAACTTTTAGCTTTAACCTTTGCCCAAGCGAAATTTCAAGCTTGTTCATTACTTCTAATTACTAGTACTGAATACAAAAGTTTTGATAATGGTTGATCAGGATATTCAGGCTAGTGGTGAACATCACAGTAGTAGTTAACTGGAAGGCAATCTTGAAAACATACCTGCAAGTTCTCATACATTGCAAGTATATTTTGCTTCAATAAAACTCTGTCATTTTCTTCTTTTTGTCTTTGTTCCAAAACCAGCTTTCGAAGTTCCCTAAAATGGTTGATTTTTTCTTCTTTATGTATCTGTTGCTGTTGAATGATAGACTCATTTCTCAGCACAGATTCAGACATTGTTTTTCTGAAGGAAATACAAAAAAGATATTTGTCTCATATCAAATACAGTTTTGGTTGTTGTCTATTTTGCCTAACATCTATACACATGTAATTGGCATATTTGACAACATTACCATCATATGGTTAGATAAGGTTAAGAAGTCACTTTTCCTCTGCTTATATGTAACACCAATAACAAAGTACATTCCTGAGGCCAGGTCTTCTTATACTTGAGTGTCTATTTTAAATGTATTTGTAAAATCATGCTCATCTTTGAGCATATGAAAAACTCCTACATGTGACACTTAATTTGCAAGAAATATAGCTTCAGAAGTTTTTTATATTATAATTCTGCATTAAGACAAATGCTATTTTTTGTTTGGTTTTGGTTTTGGTATAATGGTAGGTAAGTGGTTAATATATTTTTATATTTTGTCCTAAACGACTAGTGTAAAAGTCAAGGGGTTGAAGACAATTGAAATGCTTACAAGATTCAAGCCTGTGGAAGGTATTTGGCCATATTTTCTACTGTTTTAATGTTATTCACTTCAATATAATACCAATTTCCCTTTCAATTTAAAATTAAATTTGGTCATTTTTCCAGCATTTTCTAAAGTCTTTTGAAGAACGATGAAATGCAAAAATGCTGCATTAAGTACAAATGGACTAAAGCATGAAGCTGGTTCTAGCTGCAGCACAGCAAATATGGAGGTGCATGTAAATTAGCTTCAGAAATTCATGTCAACACTTGTAATAAAGAATATAGTTCTTTTGAACAAGAAGTATAATCAATGCAATTATTTCAGCTTTTAACTATTATTATTAACTGAACTGCATTTGTTAAATATATTATTTTAAACTAGCATAACATCCTGACAAATTTATTTTGATCCTGAGATTGGCTCAGTTGGTTACAGTTTGGTGCTGATAACACCAAGCTTGTTTGTTCAATCCCCTGTATGGGCCATTCACTTATAAGTAGGACTTGATGACCCTTGTGGGTGTCTCCCAGCTCAGAATACCCTACGATCTGGGAATATGTGCTCCTTTCAAGATGAACACTGAAATAAGCATGTTTGCCTGAATGCTCATTTTCTTCAAATATTTATGTCACATACTCATTACATGTAGTGCAGTGATGCAGTTCCTTTGACATTTATTATGTTAGGGCAGTTTACCTCATGTAAGGACTAAGGTCTATAAGCTCCCATTTTTTTTGCTGTGTTTGTAATCTTGAGACAATAGCTGTTTGTGGTGCTTGCTGTCCTGTGATAGGAAAATAAAAAACAGAACACATTAAACTGGTTATTTGGTTATGCTAGGAGGCTCCACCTAAATTCTTATATAAATTTTTCTTCCTTTGGTTCAGCAAAATACATTATTAAATGAGAA
The DNA here is from genome assembly GCA_013397565.1 of Ptilonorhynchus violaceus. NCBI lineage: Eukaryota > Metazoa > Chordata > Aves > Passeriformes > Ptilonorhynchidae > Ptilonorhynchus > Ptilonorhynchus violaceus. Next base: position 438,446 of record VZRJ01001791.1, read on the forward strand.
TATGGGCTGGAGAGGATATAATATTTCTGCACTTTTATTTCCAACACTTACAATAGAATCAAAGATGCTGCAAAAAACCCACATATACTAGAATGAAACTAATATATGTATTTCAGCTAAGTCCACTCTCCTCAAGAAAGTTTGTAAATCTAAGCAAGAACATTGAATTCTCAGTGTCTAAAAAATATAAGAGTAACCTCTGGGAATCATATTCTTTTATTAAAAAAAAAATCAATAAACATCTGGTTGTCCAGTCCCAACTGTAGTTTTAAAAAAATTATACTCCCTTTAAGGCACAGCTTTAGTTTAAGAAATACCAGTTTAAAGAAAAAAGGGTCCCATGACATAGTAAAATTGGTATTCTGAAATCTTAGACTTTTTTTTTTAACCACATGGATAGTAACCGTGCTATGTTTTATTGTAACATTCTTGCAATACAATGACACATCTGATATTAAGCATGGCACCAGGCTGAGCTGCTTTGTGATTATTTCAATGCTTCCTTCATTAAATTTGTCTGGATGTGCTGAAAATACCTGTGAAATGTGATGAGATTTAATGATGACTGCAGTAGTTTTCTTTTATAAAAACTCTTTTATTACCCTACCTATAGCAGTAACCAACTGAAATAGTTTAAAAGTACTACTGGAATTTTCTCATGAAAAATAGGAAGAGGTTTCTGAGCATTATATATATATATATATATATATATATATATCAAATATATATTTACCATCTATACATAGACAACTAAACCAGCCTTTTCTGCTGGTCTCGAAGGGTGACTTGGATCTTTGGCCGTGCCTTAGATACTGACCATCAGAACAGTATTCTCCAGAATATAAAAATCCTCATTAAGACACTGAATATTACAGAAATGTTCAATCCTATTATTGCCTGTTGCTGCACTCTATAGAATAGAACCATAACAACTTAAAGTCATCAGGGTGTCACTCTTTACTTCAGAAGACTTTATATCAGACTCTAAATGCTTAGTTTAGAACAAAGCTCTTGGTAGACAACCATTAATTTTGAAGTCCTTAGCCAGTAACCTAGGGGAAATACTATTGTTTCAAGTAACCAGTATTGTGTTTAAGGCATTAGGTGAGGATTAATTCTACTTTAAGTTCCGAACCCTTCCGGTGAGGATTACCTACTAGAATGAAAAAAATACTAATCTAAAGTTATGTACTGGTCACAGGTTTCAGTTCCATGCACATGAGCCATGACCATATTGTCACAATCAGACTGGGTATTTTGTGATGGCCTGATCTCAGCATTATTCACAGAAGAAAAGAAACAACAAACAGCTTGAATCCTTGCACCCAGTTCAGCTTCTCATCAGAGTCCAGAAATTGGCAGAGTACATATGAAGAATCCACAGAAGTCGTAATCACTAAATAAAATTAGACAGCACTTATGGACGCTGCCAGGAAGCTGATGCTACTCAGGATGCACTTCTTGACACCTCACTTCCAGAGCACTCTCTGTGAACAGTTTCCATGAATATTAACATAAAGAAAATACACATTAGCTGTATTAGTCTCTCTCTGACATGCTATTTCAGCTGCTAAACACTTTTTAGCATTTATACACTAATGAACTCTGGTAGTCAACTTGGAATTGAGGGAGTAGGTATTTTCCACTGAACTTCCAAAAATTTCAGATTAATTTACAGTTAGAATTCCAGAGAAGGACTACCTGAAGTTTGCTTAAGGGTAACTTGGCAGCCTCCAAGAGCTGTGAGGCTGTATCTGAATCTGGAAATAGAGAAATGAAACAGTCAAAACAAAGAGGGGTTAGAAAGCAAGTGTGCCATTGCACATTTGGACACCTTTATCAGGGCTCATCTATCCATCTACTACCAGTATTTATTGCAGAAGGCTTTTCTAAGGAGCTGAACATACTGAACTGAAGACACAGAAAGTTAGACCCTTACCTGTTTCTTCTGAACTAGGTGTTAAGTTGGCAGTCCCAGTCCCAGCTAGGGGTTCCTCTGAATCTCTCACAACATACTTATTAATAAAACGCACACGTTCCTGAAAAGCCTGGAGATCAAAAATTTAATCCAGATAAGAAAACTTCTTCTGCATACTTTAAATCCCAAAGAATTTTCAAAAGTTGGATTCTGTAAGTGTTCAATAAGACCTAACACCAGGGTGCAGTGTGCAAGTCTGCCTGGGGCTGGAATCAGAAAAGATGCCAGGATCCCACTGAATCACTCCTGAGATGTTGCGCATTTACACTAAAAGTCATTGTCCAATGAAAATACTGGGAACTCACTGATCTCTGTGCAGTTTAAAATAGTGTGTGGATTAAAAACAAAACAAAAACTGTATAGCTGAATGTATGGCTATTGCACCTCCTTAGGGAACTATCACTTCACCCTAGGAGCTCCTATAACCTGGTGATTTAGACTTCCTCCTGAAAAATGGGACCTTTGGGTGCAAACCTTTCAGACTCAATAACCTTTGATGCCAAAACCAGACATCAGTACTTCTGTCTTTTCAGAAGGTGACTTTGGCTCACTGGGTGTTCTCCTAAAGGCTGAGATTGCCAGAATGGACCAAGAAGCCCTTTGGCTTTTGGTCAGCCTGGAGTCAGGTACCCAGTTCCCAGAGGCAGAGGGCCTGTGACCCCTGGAATGGGCAGACATTGGGGCAGGGTTATCAAGAAGAAGAGAGAGGGGAAACTACTTAATCTGGAAAGGAGACCCCCAATTTAGACCTTATTTTTAGCATATTCTGTGTGGTTGCTGCAATTTTCTTAATGACAGCTATTTTAGAAAAATGTCACAGACCTAAGGGGATTTCAAAATGGAACCCTGTATTTGCAATTCAGTTGATTTTCTGACCAAAAAAGGCAACGGTGATAGAACCAGATTCCAAAGAGTCTTTACACATCAAAGGGGATTCAATTCTTGCTCATCTTTAGGAGGCTGTACTTGCATTTTCAGTCTCAGTACAACCAAACAAAGCTGCAGAGCTGCATCTCTCCTTAGTTCAGAATTTAATAGTGTCAGGAAAAGTTTTGAGCTTTAAATACACTGAAAAGAACTGAGAAAACCTGGGAAGACCTACGTCTGAGGTTCATTTCTGAAAGCTAGTAGAAAAAATACAAATTGCTTCTAAGCTGGGGATTCTGGCTGAGTAGCCCTTAATGGGCAATGGTGTTTGTGGTGATAGGGAATGACTGTCAGGTGAGTTTGAAGACTGCGATTTGTTCTTTTATTTTTCTTTGGTAATGATGCTTCCAATTTTGAATCAGCAGTGCAACTTTTTGCTTTGCTAGAAAGAACATGGATTATTTTTCCATCTTAAGCATCTGTCACGTCAAAAACTCCCAGGTGCAGCTGGAAACAAAATCAGTATTGCTTCTCCAAAACAGTAAATTAATACAGAGTGTGTACAGGCTCACAGGTAACCTGCAACCCAGAATGAATTTGGAATCCTGGCAAGGGACAATTTGAGTAGTGATATGACTAGGTGCCAGTCCTTCAGGAGAAATCATTTTTGGCAGGTTTATAGCACTGTATTTCTCAATAGAATCTGTTCATGCTAAACATTAAACTTGTCACAAGTAACAGCTTTGCAATTGTGTAGAGGCAATTGGCAATTGGCTTTCTAAGAAGAAACAGATCTATGTTTTGCAAAGTAGAATCTAAAGTCTCAGTGATCTACAGAAGCCTGAAGTAGATAATTTGGATTCCTGACCAGAATTCATGCACAGAATCACTTTTTTAATTTGTTAAACTGTAAAATTTCCTGTCTTCCACGGAGTGGTGAAGTGAACAGCTCAATGAAGTCAGGTTTCTGATGTGGCAACTGCTCTACCATCACAGCAACTCTTGGAACTTGTGAAGAAACATCACCGCAAAGACAGTACTCTGATAGTACCTTGACAGCTCTTCCTGGATCTGCAGACTCCCATGCTTGTTTCATGGCTCTGATCTCATCTGCTCGCTGCGTGTCTTTCTTCACCTCCAGAATGTCTGCCTCTTTCTGTTCGCTAGCCACACGTAAAATCCAGTATGGTATGTTTAAAGCTGCTTGCTGAAAGTATCATAAACATAATGTATTCATTGGTAAACATCTATTACCACACTTTAAGATGAAGTTACATTTTTGTATACTGGTAATTTTTCTGACTGATACACATTGTATGCTGACAGACTTTGACATGCATTATGACACAAACAGTGGCTGCCAAAGGAAAGAGAGATTACTTTGCAATGTCTGGAAGCTCTTCAAGGTATTTTGTTTACATGTTTTCCCCCACCCCCGTCCAGCACATGCTCCACATTCCCAGTTCTTCTGAACAGTTTGTCTGAACTAGAGTATTTTGTAGTGATTTTTCATGCAATTGTCTTATCTCCCTGCCAAGCCTTTTTTCCTTTCCTTTCCTTTCCTTTCCTTTCCTTTCCTTTCCTTTCCTTTCCTTTCCTTTCCTTTCCTTTCCTTTCCTTTCCTTTCCTTTCCTTTCCCTTCCCTTTCCCTTTCCCTTTCCTTTCCTTTCCTTTCCCTTCCCTTTCCCTTTCCCTTTCCTTTCTTTTCCACAAGCTTTTTTACTAGAAACCTTATTATATTTCAGTGGGATTTTTATGTAGAAATAAACCTTGCTCTGTTTTATAAGATTCTTTTCCAATCACTTCCCAAAGTCTCTAAAACACCTTAATACATGGCTTCTCCAGAGTCATAGGGTAAGTAGGACGTGAAGTCTAGGAGACTATTCTGCTGTATGACCAACAAATGAGATATTGTGCTGCATTTATTTCTGGAAACCATACCATCTGAAGAAGATTTCAGCCCAAGACTTAGAGTTAGGAGTTCAGCTCTTATTTGAGACTAAAAGTGGACATCTTTATCTGCAAGGGCTCCATCTCAAAACTTGTATCTGTTTTAGTGAAGAATCTGGTTTACTGAAGAACTCTCAAGAACCATCATCCCAGTGTAAGGCACTATTCCAAAACTCCATATAATTAGCTGTGGATATGAATCACAGGGAAGTCTGCTGTGCAGAAGGTTTAGTCAACAAAAAAATTCAGTAGAGATTTCTTCATGAAAAAACTCTGTGGTTCTCTCCTTGAACTACATGCCATGAGGCAGCAAAATTCCCAGCAAAAGCAATACCATTAAAACAAGGAGCTGTCAGTTCCTTCATTGCTTTCCATTAATCCGTTTGCCACCAATAATGTCAATTATTCCTTTTAAGGCATAAAGGCTGGCAATAGCCTTTCAGCCAGCCACAGAACATTCAGATGATCCCACCCCAGAGGAGAAGAACTTCCAAGTAAGCAAGTACTTACCAATTTTTCTGCCACTGTGTGTCTGCGTGCTAATGAAATTGCGATATATGAGACAGGAACTGACACAGCGAAAAGACCTATTTCATCTCCCTAGGAACCCATGAAAGCCACTACAATGAGGGACTAGTGGGACACAAATATGGTGAATTCATGGAATTTAGTAAGCCTTCAGCAGAGACAGAAACTACACCAACAAAAGGAACAACCAGTAGTTCCTTTATACATAAACAAATAAATGAGCAAATCGTATCTCTAAATCCAGGATACACATCTTTTACATTTGACCTTTTTAACTCAACCTTTCTCAGGTGTAAAGATAAAAAGGTGGCAAAGCAGAGCATAAAGAAATGCAAGGGGTACATTAGAAATCCTAGCAGTACTGATCTGCAGACCTAAGAATATCTCTATGTTCAGTACAAGACGGAACATTCAACAAATGAAGTTTTGGCTTTGTTCTCACCTGAGATTCAAGTGATCCTCCTTCTTTGTGGAACTTCTCTTTTTCTGTCTTCTCAAATACCTTCTCTTTTGATCTTCTGGTTGATTTAGGAATATTTGCAATCTTTTGTCCTTCAAAACAAGTGAGAGTTAGGGGAAAGATGTGGTCCTCATCCTTTCCCCTGTGTATTACTCAGATGTAGTTCTAATGCGTGATGAATTAGAGAATAGCATTGTTATCCATAAATATTGTTCCCCATATAATACCCAGGCTGGAATAACAGCACAAAACAGCCACACAGAGAGACAAAGGAAAGTCAATTAATTAGTTGACACTTTCAAGTACTACCAAGAAAGAATGTGAGGACAAAACAACTTTTAAAAACATACAAGGTGGATGTACTGTCAAAGTCTTATCTGTCCTAAATAGCACTTTCCCCAGGGCTTAACTGTGAGTTTTCCATGGTGCCTTCCATCAGTCACTGCATTGTTGTCTTGTGCATGGGTCAGTACAAAGATTGCAATGTACAGAATCACAGCCTGACTCTTACTTCCCTTATATAGTCTCATACAATCTCTGTCAGTGTCCTGTCCTCTGTCAGGAAGGTAAGAAGCTCGAAAAAGGTAAAGTCAATGTTCTCATTGTCTCAAATCCTAAGACTGTGTAGAACAGAGAATGTGGATACACCATACCAAAAATGCAAGGAAGTTAAGGCAAAGAAACATATTTGAGACTCGATGCATATTTAGGAAATGCAAAATTGTCATTGTCAGAACTATGTGAGAACATTTTTAATTAATTATATTATCACTACATATGTATACTATGTATTTGAATTAAAGATACTGAGAATTGACATTTGCAACACTTATTCTGCAATGTCTCAGCTGGTGAGAGCTGTTAACAAGACTCTTTGCATGTCATATTCTTGTTAAAATAAATTAATAAATAAAGCCTGTAATAGCATACAACTTTAATAACATAAGGAATATGTCAGTTGAAAAAAACAAGAATGAATCCAAAACACTGTGAGAAAGATTAAAAAACTGAGTCTGAAATCTCCATTTTCTTCCACCTTCACACTGCCTGAAACATTGAGACAAATCCTGAAAACCCAGATTTGGTCAATACAGTAAAACAGGGGACATCTCTCAAAAAAAGTGGATATGAGTGACTGTTTCACAGTCTGATGGTAATAATAAGATATCTTTCAGTTAATGCTATGCTTTTCTAATTTCTTTCCACTGAGGACAAATCACTGTACTGCACAATTAATGAGCTTTGGATCTGACCTGCAATGTCATGGCTGAGGTTATATGGATATATAAAATTGTAAATATTAAATATATAAAAACATATTTATATGGTATATATGTCTATTGCATCATACATTGTACATGTGTTTATCTAGAAATGGTATTATTCTTATCTTCTCATGCTACTTACAAAGTGTTCAGTGACACCAAAGTGTCAAGTTTAAATTCATTCAATGCTACCAAGGCATATATTGATGAATGAAAGCAAAAATCAGAGTGGTCTCCACAAATATTGAATAAACTAAAACAATTCCAGAGGAAATGCAAATATAAAACAAATAGTGATGACATAATTCAAAGTAATAAAATGATTACATAAATGCCTTTCCATTTAATTTCACATTACCAAAACACATTAGCATCACAAATCAGGATGGGCACATGCGTTATTCAAGGAATTATTAACCTTTAGAGATAAATTATTTATTTTTTACACAAACACTCAGAAGACATTCAGTGTAGTTAGCTAAATTACATCAGACAAAGACTTTCCATGTCATGAGAAACTACAAGATTTGTCTGGTTTCTATAAATATTTTGCAATTCTGAATTTTAACATTTTGATGCTCTGAACTTATAGCATACCCTGATAAGTTAGTAAAGAACAAACAAGCATAAGAGATGACAGGGCTAGAATGAGGTAACCTACTTTAACTCCAGATATGAAGGCTTAGGGCAGGATTAAGTCGAGCTCTTCAAGCTCTCCCGTATGCTGCACTGCCCAGGTTCCCCCAGCCCTTCCCACTTCCTCAGCAGAGCAAGCAGTATCTCCAGTTTTGGGACCACCCTCCAGACATGCCTGGAGGGGGCAATGGCTGCAGTTTGGCAGGCAGTCCACTCTGATTCAAAGGGAGATGTGAGTAGCTCATTGGGGCTTTTCTAAGCACAAAGCCAAGCAAATGCTTCTTACGGGATATGGTAAGAAGAAAGGCAGGGAGATGATACAGAAAGTAAAAGGCCATTCCAGCTCACAGCTTATGCATCAATCATCAGCAACACTCAGTGGCAGTTTTTGTATCTGTATGGAACCAAGAAAAGCTTGGGCACAGGCTGACAGTGATGACACACAGCTGATAGCAACTTTAAAATTAGCTTCTCTACTGCTCTTCAATTACTTATTCAGAAATTCATTTAGTCTAATGCCAAATGGGACCAGAGTGATCATCCAGTGTGATGTCCTGTCTATGACAAGCTAAACAATACACCAAACGATTCTTAGCTGAAACTCAACTTCAGATTCAGATACATCAATTCTCCTTTTTAGGCAAGATACTCTTGATTCATGAAATTTAAATTACAGAAAATCTACCTTAGTCATAAGTAAAATACAGAGGAGTCTGTTGAAGCTTTCTTTGAGAAGATATCATGCACCTGATATCTGAAATAGGCTCCGTGCATTTAGTGGGATTACCCAGTAGTTGGTAGTAATGCTTGTTGCCCCATGAGGGACTTTGAGATTTCATTATGAAAAGATTGAGAAGTTCAGATGTTGCTTTTCCTATCTTTGACTGGACCCTCAGAAGGATTCCTGGCAGATGGCAATGTCAAAAATCTTTCCGAAGCTGGGCTCATCCAGACATTAAAGTTACAGAAAAAATAGAAGCAGCAAAGCAACCAGGATAGAAGCAAAGCAACAGTATGGTTGCAGTAGTAGCATGGGGTTAGAGCATGGCCTAGAGATCTACAGCATCACCATGTATCCTCTGTGATCTATTTGTTCACTGAACACCAGGCAAGAGATTAACCACTACTGGCAGGCATGCTGGGAAAGAGAAAGAGAACGGACTATCCTGTCAAACATCTCATGAAATCCTCTCCTTGGCACGAGCCAGCAAGCTGTCCTGTGGGAAGAAGAAACCTGCGGGAGAAACTTTCCCAGCTCTGGAGGACAAAAAGAAATATTCCAAAGCATATTGCCTGTCCTGCCTTTTCAAACCTACCTCTGCTACCTGGGTTGGGCACTCTATCTCCCCCTGCTTTCCCAGCTGTATAGACAGCCTTCTCTCATCAACAGCTTATACTCTTAATTTAAGGCAATATGTAAAACACATGCTGCCATCAGCATTCAGCACACAGTGATGATTCAGCTCGGGGTCATGACAGTTGCACAATAAAATTTATGATCCTAGTACAAGCGAAATAAAACCAAAGAACCTAAAAAGATAATAGCTGAAAATCCTATATACAAAACGAACCTTAAAATGGTTTTGTTCACACAGCCAAGCAACTGAAAATGGTACTATCCATTGCAGGTTTGCCTGTTAACTGTTCCCTTTTTACACAAGAATTATGATCTTGACCTTACAATTTTTAAAATATTTTTCCATTGAAGACTTGCTCCGTAACAGTTCTCAGTGGAAGGAGAGAAAAAAGAAAACAAGAGGAAAAAAGAGAAAAAAGGATGAAGACTATATAAATAAACTATGTGGCACTTTCTAATTTCTGTGTACTTGGGTTTTCTTGGCTAATGCCTTTTTAATATTTTGTTTGTGAAATTGGCTCTTTAAAGAAACATTTAATGGGATTTTATCTATAATAAATATGACTAAGTATTCACAAAATAACTTTTGCTAACACAGTTATTTTTACAAGTACAAACATCAACAAATACAAAATTATCATTGCATCTGTATACCAGAGAACTAACTTTCTTCAAAAATGTTCTAAATAAATATTTATAATATTGGTGAATATCAATAGTGTAATAGCATGGGTCTTCATTTAAAGAGAGAATAGTTTAAAATACTTTAGTAGAGGTTAATACACAGTTGAGATATGCTTTTGCCATGATAAGTTAGCTTTAATACAAAATTAACTCCAGATGGCACTGTTGGCTTATTTGAAAAAGAGATACTTGAAAGGGAAAATTTGTTGCTGAAATTTTTCACCTGGCTCACTGCAGCATTCCTAAAAATCACATGGTGAGACAATACCTTTTTGCTTACACACCAACATTATTATTATATGAATTTTGTGTCTGACAACTGGTGCTGGCAGTTTTAAATGGTAAAGGTCAGTTTTCAAATTGATTTAAGACTAGTTCACAATCAGAAAAAAGATTAAATGTTTGGATTTTACCCCAAAATACTTAACTACAGTAAGCACTCCAGATAAGTGTTGCTGTTAATATGGGTACCTAAAATAAATAATAAGTAGTAAATACATGAGTATTGGTGTTTAAACTTTTTGATATAAGTTGTTTTTAAACCCTGTTGGTGGCCTAGGCAATCTATTGGTATCCTTGTATAAACAGAAACACCTCATTAATAAAAACTGTGAAATGGATTTGGGTTACTTTGAAAGGCAGCAATTATGAGAGGGTTCAAAAATGAGAACATTTCAAAATAATCCTGAAAGAAAAAGTGCTTGTTATCACCAACTGTGGCTTAAGTATGTTTGACTGCAAATGAGCATCAATTAACATGGAGAAGGGAAGCTATGAACTGGAATAATGCTACCCTGAATTAAACATGAGAATACTCATGTCATTGACAAGGTTCAGTGATATGAGCTGAGAACTAGTGGAGAGACTTAAGACATTAAGTGAGCTCCTTCGACCTGCCGCTTTACAGACCATGGAGAAGCTGTATAAAAGGAAACACACTGGTGGCATGACTGGTGTGGCAAGTGCACACTGTTACTATGTAGCCAACTCAGACGGTTAAGAGGATGTAATAGGATGTCTCTTGTAAGATGAAGTCTATCATTAAAGGGAAAATTAAGAGAATAAATGAAGTCATAGAAGAAGAAAAGATGATATTGTGAAGAACACAGCAAACTACAAGCAGGTGACATCACCACTAAAAAAGTTGTGTACAGGCCTGTAAACCTACACGTAATACCTCCTCAAATACTATTAAAACACACTAGACACTCTAGTAAATCAAGAAGACACATCTTTGTAAAGCTCCTTAATGATAACTGAAAAAAGACTGAAAAAAATCTCAAATACTGCACACACCCCACACCCAAGAAATTAAATAATACACATCAGCAATTACTGCTGCTGAATCTAACTTCAGTCCAGGGTACTAGAAATTAAAAAAAAAACGAAAAAAAAACTTGACCAGACATTTAAAAAGAAATACGCAAATAGAGTAAGACGTGAGACATACCACTAGTAAATAAAAATCAAATCATCCTAAAAAATTTTTAGGGTATTAGAAGGTGTATGTATATGAGGAAGAATAAGGCAAATAATTTCTGCTTATCGCTTATTTTAAAAATTGAGTTATAGAACTTTAATATTAATGATATGGAAAATTTACTGAATGGTGGAAAGTAATATCTTAGGTTCTGCAGGAACCTAGGGACCAGAGCACAGGGGAATCAGCTGCGTGTGTGTGATGTTCTGCACCAGCAGCTGGAGTAGGGCTGCAGCCTCAGAGCTTGTAGGGGATGCACGGGCCAGCTACTCGGCAGATCAGCTGTCTAAATCCAGCTGGTGGAAGGATCCACCTTTATATAAACATATAGTCTCTGATGAACTTCCATTCTTTCCACCCAGAGAGGGAAAGGCAGGATGAGGCAGCTGGTGCTGTCTGTGTTTGTGTGAGTGCTCTGAGTGTCTGCCTGTGACCTGGCAATATATATATACACATATACATAGTGTTTATGTGTGTCTATGTGCACGTGCTTGTTGGGATTACATCTTCAGCCTCATGAATGGTTGGACCCGGGAATGTGCAGTGGCAGCAGCCTTACCTCTCTCAGGCTGCTGGCTTCAGCATGATAAACTTTAACATAATTAAGATCTGAGTAACTTTGTGTCAATCCCACTGGTAAAAGAAGAAGCAAATTTGAGACATTTATCTGGTTTACAGAATACTGACTAGTATTGTAAGTGCTTTTAATATGTCTTGGGTTTGGTTTTTTCTGTCCTTTAAGAAGAAATGCTACGAGAATCTGTAAAAAAACCCCCTTCTGTAATTTCTCTGTCCCCTTCCTGACTTGAACATACAGACTGTACTTGGGAGCTTTCCTAATCTTTTCTCTTGTTAAATTCTTCTCCTAGTACTATAGAACCAATACATATCCCAAATCAGGCCTTTTTCCCCTCTCTTGTTCAGTGCATTTTCTTAAATTATCAGCATGCATGTTTCTGTTCCAGATCTCTACCTAAAGCTGAGTCCTAAAATGGTGAGTTTTGCAGTGTATTCTGGTTTCCTTGTATTTTGTGAACTGAAGATGTAGATTCATGCAATTAAACTTCATTTCTAAGAACTACAGAACAAAAAGCTTTGTTGCCTAGTTATTTCACACAGACAGTTAATAAAAGAAAAAATATTGCTTGGAGCAATTTTTTTTTTTAAATCAGTAACATGGTACATTTGACTAAATATGTACTTAGATCAACCTACCTTTGATTTCATTTTTCTCCATTTCTTTCAGTTCCTGAACAGGCACAAACTCACTCTCAGCAAGTGGCCAGCTATCATACAACACCAATGCCTGTATCATATACTCGTGAGACTGTGAAAGAAAAGGCAACATGTTGAAGACATGACAATTACAGCAAGCATTCAAGTCCTGTAGGTTAGTAAACTACCAGCTATTGAATTCAGCAAATAAAACACATAATTAATTTACAAGCTTGCACATAACAGCATTCACAAGAAGCTTAAAAAATTAGTGTTAATTCCACAGATTTTATTTTAATTCCTGTGAAATTAAACAATTACTCATGTGTTTATCAAGCGAAACTAAACTGGGCTATACAATAAGGAGCTACATTCCTTTTAAGATTTCAATGTAACTTTCCTATGTATGCCATGTACTAAAACAAAGACTTTTGTCTTTGATTTTAAGACCTACTACAGGGCTTTGAGCCCTAGTACTAGCACTCAATAATGCCTTAATTTGAGGTAGAGGTGACAGGGTCCATGTGTTATTTTAAACATTGTCTAAAATGAGTGGGAAATGCTTATATTTAAAAATTGTTTTCCAAATTCTAATGTCCTTTCTGAGTTAAAGGAACAACTCTGGAGTTTATTTCACAATAATTTTTGTTTTCTTAGGATATTTTGTTGCAATTGAACACAACTATCAAAAAAACCACAGCAAAAAAATATGTGGAGGTAGATAAACACAAACTGTTTTAGAAAATATACTTTATTTTTCCAAAATAGACAAATCATGGTTTGAGTACCTGATATTATGTGTCTATTACTAAAGCTTGCAGCTGACTGGAAATAGGTGTTTCTCTATGAAAACTATTAAAGATGGCCTTCTCTTACATCATATTTCAAAGAAAGCTCACATTGAAGCATCAGAAGTTTAACTTCATTTCTGGCAGCTTTTCGTCTTTATGTGAAAGTTATACTATATTGAATTGGATTTGCCAAATGAAGAACACTTAAAGATAGAGTATATCCCCTTGATATGAAACCCCTTTCTTATTTAGTCATTCATATATGTCCATTATCCTTTCTTCATCACCTGATTCAAAAGCTACCAACAATCTTAATTTTGGATTCTTTGTTCATGCCTCAGGGTATAAGATCCCCACATGTACCAAAAGAATTAGCAATATCCCTTCACTTTTTGTTTGCTGTTTGGTTGCTTTTTTTTCCTCCCAAATCCCAGTGATTAGTAATCTCTTACTTGTTGTGGACTTCCAACATAATTTTGAAAGTTTTCAGAGAGGCAAGATTCATCTATTAATATCACTGGATCTTCTCGTACAAGTTCTGTCTTGGAAGAAGTTTTGCTGTCATTTGACAATGAACTATGATTTGTTTTTTCAAATTGTCCAGTTTCTGATCCCTTCCTTGTACTACTTTGAATAATCTGTGGGGTATTTGCTGCAAAATGACAAAAAAACAGGTCCAGAAAATCTATGAATTATGGGTATGAGGTAAAGAGATGCGCCCAGAAAGTATCAGAAAGAATTAACATAGTCCATTTTCTCATGCTGTATTATACTCACAAGGTTCAAATTAAAAGTATGCTTATTTCAAACACTACCCTGATTTCATTTTAAAAGCAAATCACAAATATCTTCAAAGTAAATAACTACAAATTTGAAAGACTGTGTATATATGACTGTTGCTACTGTTTATAGAGTATATATTTTTTTCCCCTCAAAGCCCATGTTTCTTTCCTGCACTAACCACCACAGCACCATGCTATACGTTACAGAATATAGATAGCCTTGTGCTCCCTATGATGGGGTCCCTTTGTGGCTAACCTAGTTTAATAAATTGTGTAAAACTGTGGATGAAGGGGAGAGGTACATTGGCCACAGTTCTGGCAATTCCTACCCTTCCAGAGTCTGTTATCAAGGGTCTTTGTGTCAACCTGACACAAAGATGATAGCTGACTTGAGTTTAAAAAAAAAGCCAATCTTGAAAGGAGCTATAAAACTATTTGTGGTCTACCATTTATCAAGGTATATCACTGTCACCTAAGGAAGATATTAATGTGGAAAAACTGTGAAAACAGGAATGTTCTAAAGAAGGGCTGTCACAGAACTATGAACTCAGAAAACATAAATTTGTTTTGATTTCTAATGCCGTGGAAGTTTGTGATATTCCCTTGCCTGCATGTCTACAGAGAAATTAAAGAGAACTCTAAAAGTGAACATCTCATAGAAAATTGAATAAGGACAAAGAATAACACCTCTGGGGAAGCAGCTTCGCCTGTGTTACACTCACAACAGCTGGACCATCAGCTGGAAAAGAGATATCATTTTGACTTCACTGAGGACAAAAGGCTTTACTCTTCACAGGGTTTATTCTATAAACCAAGGATGATACTGCATCATTGCAACAATTGGAAAGAAAAATGAAGTTACATGTGTGTTGATGAAACATCCAGGGAAATTCACAGGCAGGACTGTTAGACCAGATTCAGCAAAATAAACTGGTGGTGTGTCAAAGTATAAATGCCCAACCAGAGGTTAATTGTGCCCCTAGAAACTCAAGGGGAGTCAGGAAACACTGTTTCTTACGAAAGTCAAATGCCATGGATTACTTCTTATTGCACCTTTGCTCTGCATAAGCCAATGCTTCCTTGCTCCTAAGAAAATCAGTAGAAATCAGGAAATCAAAATAAGACCTTGCAGAGGTGCTTTCTTCAAGAGGTCTCAAACTCCTAATCACAAGTTATGATTTGCTCTTCTGCATTACATTCAGAATCTTTAGCACCTGAGCTATCCCTCTTGCTGTCCCTGTGGCAAGGAGGCCTGGGAGAGAAACATGAAGGAAGACAATACTTGGTTTCTTCTAACCCATTTGTTAGAGTCCTGCAACTCCATGGCTGTTATTTAGTAAAAGTATGCCTAAGCAAGCCTGTAACTGTGGAATAGTTTCTCAGATTGATGCTGCTGAGTTTTCCAGGGATCAGTTAACTTCCCATGCTGTGACGGTGAGAGTAGATGTAAGTCACAGTGGTTAGATTACTAGGTCTTTCATCAGAAGGAACCAAAATCATGAGGCTTTCTCCTAACAGAAGTGCGTTTGGATGAATAAGAAACAATATCCAAAGATCAGAATCTTGAATATTCTTCTACATCTGCAAAAAACCTGCTGCAAAGAAACAATCTGTATTCCAGATGGAACAATAACTACATAAGGACATTTTCTAATTGCGTAAATTGCCTCTAGGTTACCATTTGCAATATTTGCATGGAAGTTTCTAGTCAGGAATGATCTTCATAGCCTGTCCAAGGACTGTAAGCAAGGGCCAGTGCAAGTAAAAGGTAGTTTTAAAGCACTGAGGCCAACTAGATGTACTCCCTCTTGTAGTCAACAGAGAGGTGAGCTCCACTCCAGGAGCTCTTGTGTCTGAGCTTTAGGAGATGTGCACTGCCCTCTGAAGGAGCTTACCTCTGCCTACTAAGGTAGGTGGAGTTCCAGGCAGGCTGTATTCCTTAGGCTACAACTTTGGCTTTCATGAATGCCTCACTAGCCTCCTCTTCTCTCACTCCTAAACTTGAGCAGCTTGAATATTAAAAAATTCTAGAATGGTTTGCCCAGAGGATGATCCTGCCGTGAAGATAACTCAGCTCAGAATGGTGGAATCCCCCACAACACTCATTCTGTTTCCCTTGCAGGAAAGATGACCTGGAAAAGCTGAAAAGCTCCCCGAAATACATACACATCCAACGGTTCTAGCAATGGTCACCAGGTGGTGCTGTAACACCAAATTACTTTTTTTACTACCTACAAAAATAGTCTTGGTTTTCCTAAGCTCCGACTAGAAGGAACTTCTACCTACCTTGCTTCAAGATTCAAACAAATATCTGAAAGATATTTTGATAGTTTGAGACAGGATTTTATGAGACTGTTATTGTGGAAAATAAAAGGATTATGAGCATCCACTTGCCCACCCGTGCTTACACAACTGCTGTGCTTGTATCAACAAAATGAACTGTGCTCGCAATGTGTTTGTCAATATGTAACTCCTTTATTGTCAAGCAAATGTTCAAGGTCCAAGTCATCTGCTACATCCCAGAATAGGTAAATATACTCAAAATCAATTGGTTTAATGTCGTTTTTGAGCTGTAAAAGACATTTATAGAGCAGCTGTGACTGGAGAGGAATTAACAGGCTGTGGGTGGGCAAGGGAGATAATGTTTTATTGGTGATGCTTGCACAGTAATGTCACTTAAGAGAACTTCTGGCAACACAGTGATCAATTCTGTGAGAGGCAGAACACGTGTGGTAGCAAATAAGTCTCAAATTTCAGGATTGTATCAAGTAACAAGTTTGGTGCTGATGGTATAGCAGTGTTTTCTGATTATTCCTATTCCTATTCTGAGAAAACACACTTTTTTAGAGAACAAAGAGATACTGACAGTATGAATCCTGTTGTATTGAGTGTCAATTGTACAAATCTCCACCTGAACTTGGCATCAATATTTCTGAGGGTTTCTATATTGTTGTACTGGCCATAATAACACTTTTGACAATAGCAAAGAAACATGCTTTTACAATGCCATAAATGGAAACACTACTGAACCTAAAGACACTCAGTAATTTGGGTAATACAATACTGTCATATTGGTTATACTGAGTACATTTCACAATATTTTCATTTAGTTTGGATGCTATGAGAGATTTTACACAAAGTATCTTCTTTGTGATATACAGGATGTATATTAATAAGAAAAGAACTTCAGTGTTAAGGCCATTTGGTCTAGTATTGTAAAAATATTAGTAATAGTAAAAAAATAACAAACAGTGAAAGCTTCACAGGCATTCATTCCAAATGGCCACTCTCTATATACTCACACACACTTAAAGGGCATCAGAATATTCATTTCACCTTCAAATATAGTCTAAAATTGTAACATGTTTTTTATGGGCACCAGTGCTGAATAGGAACCTGATACAAAAACCTTCCTCTTTTCAATCAGGGTAATGTAACAGATCTTTCACTGAATAATTCACAATGGATTAAAATAATTTTAAATTAGAAGAAATTATTTGTATCACAGGACATCAGAGCTAGAATGTGTGTGTCTGATTTCTGAGGACATTTTGTTAAGCTTTGACATATGCCTTCTGCTAGACTGGTAAAGGCAAAATTCTCCTTCCAGTAATTCTGCCCCATCCTCTCCCTTTCAGCATCTGTTGGAACCCATTTCTCTCCTCTGTCACTTGATTGTGCCTTTTAACTCACTTCAGTCTTCAGACTATCATCTTTGCCAACAAGACAGTTTCCTGAAAGTTTCTTCTTCACTTTACTGAGGGCAGCTTGGCAATTTAGTGCCAGTACTGTGATGCTGATCCTAAGCTGAGCTATTTTATACTTTCCTGTTTCTATTTCCACCGCTATTAAGTTTACTAGTCCACTTGCACATTCCAAAAACAGTAACCAAAAATAGCTACTGATTATCTTGGTAACTCAGAGAGAATCATGACAGCTTTTCTATGACTGCCTTTAAAACCACAGTTTCCATCTGATGAATTGCATTTTAAGAGCATGGTCTCCATAGGATTTAATTTTACATTTCTTGTAATAACAAGGTGCAGTTGAGACAGAAATCAAGATGTTTCATAAATATTATTAAATTAATTATTTTTCCCATACAGCATTGGAATTTCATATAAAACATTATTCTAAAGGATCATGTTTGAAAACCATGCATTTCAAAATAGTGGAGGTGAGCACATGAAATATAATGCTATTTGGGGCTTTAGAAAAGCAATAATCCAGTATTTGAACAATTCGTCTTTGCCTCAGGTTCTCAATATGCTCAAATAGGCAGAAACTCAGATTTACAGAAGATTTATTGTTTAGGAGTCTTCATAAAAGGACTGAAGACTTTAATACCTTACATATCTTATGTACAGTAGTGTACACAGAGAGTACAGTAGCAGACTTGTTAGTTTATAAACATGTTTATAAACTTTTATTTAAGCAAACTTGTAATTCTTATTAAGAATTAATTTTCAAATTGAAACAAAAATATAATGAATAATTCAAAACAGTACACAAATAAAATGGAAATCATTTGATTAAGAAGTGAGGTGTATAAAAAATAGGAAAACAAATGAAGATTATTGAAGAAGATAGCATGGCAGTAGCCTCTAGAATCTTTTATATATAAGAAGTGTAATGGAGGCAAGCAGATGGTACTTAATTTTTTGTTTAGAATTACCTGAGCACTACAGGGACAATTGCTGAAAATATGTCTAAGAATTACATACCTCATTCAACTGTACTTACTGGTTTTGAACACTAAAATTAAACAGCAAAATCAAATGTAAATCAACTGGACGAGAGTACATTCAGATGACAAACCTTTAATTCTAGTTTTTAGTTTTTTAGCAGCCCATCCCCAATTTCATCAAACAATAAAAATGCCAGTAGCAAATGGCTAATAGTGTCTGATGGTAGCTCTTGAGTACTGGCAGAGCTCTAACTTCCAAAAGTCTGGAAATGAAGCATGAAAGAGGATGTCTGGATAACCTAACTCCACCCTCTGGACTGCGCCTGAAGTTTTATCACTACATCAGAGGGGGATGATGGCAGAGTACTGCTTAAATCTCCAGCTGAAGGCTCTCTTGTTTAAGTCCACTTGTAAATCAATACTGCCTTAGTGAGACAGCACATCCAAGGAAACTGGATTATTTCTGTATCATTAAGAAAGAAACCCCTAGAAAACATAAGCCTTTACTACTAACTGATATCACAGGACCACTGGAGGCTGAGTGGTCCTGGCAGAGGCTGGAAGAAACCTCCAGAGATCATTTAGTTCAATCCAATGGCTAAAAGCAGGGTCAGTTACGGCAGGCTGCTCACAGCCATATCCAGGTGGGTTTTAAGTATCTCCAAGGATGAAGACTCCAAAAACTCTCTGGGGCAGTGATTGTTCCAATGATTGACACACTGAGAGTAAAAATGAAACAATTAAAAACCCCCAAACACAAAATAACAAAAAAACCCTTACAAATAAACAAAAACAAACAAAGATAAAAGGAAAAAACCAAACCAAACAAAAAAACCACCAAACAACCCAAGGAAAAAACCCCACACCTAAAAAGCATCCACTCCAAATCACCTTTTCTCATGCTTAAATTGTATTTCCTGTATTTCAGTTTCTGCCCATTGCCTCCTGTCACTGGGCACCACTGAAAAGTTTGGCTTCACTTTCTTTACTTCCTTGCCTCTTCTCCCAGTATTTATATGCTGCCAGACTTGGGCATGCAGTAGATTCAGAATGTTGGTTTGCTGGACTACAGAAAGTCATTTTTAACTGATGCCAGCTGGATTTTTGTAAGGCACCATCACTAGTTTCAAAGTACTTAGAGAAAGTACATGGGTTTTAGCATAACTATGAAAGGTGACCTTTGAACACACACTGGTTCTCACCTCTAACAAGAACTGAGCTGACAAGACTGCAGTGTAATGACTGGCAATAAAATAAAATAAAATAAGAAAAAAGCCCAACTGAGCAAATAGACTTCTCAGATTCAACTGTTCGGCCAAAAGTATCTAGTGTTTGCTGTAGCTTTCAAATGTATTTGTTACAAGTTAAATTTTGTTTAAATTCAAGTGTCCCCATGAGTTTTATCTTTTTCTCAGTATTTAAATTGTTATGATAAAGAACTGACAATAGTATAATGAATATATCTGTCTTCTGTTGCAACTTTGCAAGGCTGGGGCAAGTAGCTCTTACTTCAGGGTCTCCTATTTCCATGAGTATAATTTGAAGCCGTAGCACAGGCAGAGTAAAAAATGGAGAGTTTTTCTTAAGGATAAGTACTACATCATTTATTAAAGAGTCTTTTACTTTGTACTCTGGGGCTCATATGATGGATGAGAAACCAATAAAACGTGTGTTTTTGGTAAAAGGAGTGATGCTCAGGACGGCGCATTTAGACCACAAGGCCCAGTGTAATCTGTGAAGTATCTACCTGTCCCATGGTCTGAGCATCAGTGTCCTAACAGCCAAAATTTTTAAACTGTAAGATCAAACAAATGGTGGCAAGATATTGAAAGTAAAATATATTTCAATTCTCAAGGACAAGGCAAGCAAATGCAAAAAAATTTTCAGAACTGAAAAGCTACATCATTGTCCACAAAACCCTTTACTCAGTTATAACACAAGACCAAAAGGCAGAGGAAAAAAATGGGGTTGGACACCTTATTTCGATCAATACTTTCAGTAAGTTCCCTCACTGTTGAGAGCCAAGGATTTCTGTTCATTGCCCAAAAATGTAACTGATTTCACTCAATCACAAAGCAATTAGAAATTAATGACAAGAGCAGGAAAAATCAGTATTTGCTGTGATTATCTGAAGTTGCTGCAAGAAAGGATATCCCTCAGTGAATAAAATTATAAAATACAGAATACAATACTTACAGTGGGAGCTCAGATGTGATTCACTACTCCAAAAATTAAAAGCAGGGATGATTACATGGCCCTTTCCAGTGACACTCATAATTTCCTTCTCATTATCTAGGACTTGTAGTTGAACGAACACATCTGAATTAGAGGTTTGTACCTGTACTGTAGCAGTATGTGGTGCTGTGACTTTTACTGAATACCTAAAGAGGACGAAAAAAATTATAGCAATATAACTGACTATAACTTATACTTCTCTTTTTAGGAAAGGACCTAAATGTTATGCTGAATTGAAAGCAAATACTTAAAATTGAGTTTCTAATCAACTGTCTTCCTGGAATCTGATGGGCTAAGCTTCCTGTAGTGAAGTCTAATGCAGTGAATCCATGAACAAAGTGCGTGCTGCTGCTGCGAAAAAGGGGTGGTGAAGCTATTTCTTTTTTGTCACTGCCTTATCAAATATTCAAATATACATTTTACCTCCTGCTGTACTCGTATTTGTTGAATAACATGGTTAGCCAGATTAGGGAACTGTATCATTAAAAAAGTACCTGAGAAAAAAAAGAATTATTTGCTTTCAAGGGTAGGGATATCTCCTTTGATAGCAGCTGCTACTTTGGTCAATTTAAAAGAATGTGGGATTAAAATACTGTAGACTTAGTCTGAGGACAAAATTTAAATAATTTTTATGTTGTGACCCATTACTTTATATATTACATGCTTGTTGTCCATAAATTCAAATTGTTATGACTAATCTCACCAAACAAGCACAGAAACAACACACAAAAATTCCATCACCCTGACTTTAGCACACTTGGAGCCAAAAATTTATAACTACCTTAAAATAATTTTTTTTTAAAGATTGGTAACATCAGAGAAGAGAATGAAAATAATCAAGAGAGTTTACAAAATTTTAGTGCATTTTTTGTGTTTCCATTACATGCTTTCTTCACTTATATCAAAAATGATTCCTTCTGTTAAAGAGACCTCTATCCCAAGAATAATTCATTGGTTTGAAATATTGAAAAACATTTCAGGAATCAAGATGAAATGTTTTAGAATTAGCCTTCAAAATATACACATTTAATCAGCTGTAAGCACAGGGCCTGTTGTAGTGCAGTGTGTAGTTCTCTGTGTAAAAACTTCAGTATAGCAATGTAGTAATGGTCAGTTCTGAACTCAGGAGGGATTTTAATAAACTTTAATCAATCAAAAAAGGATTAATAAAAAACTGAATCACATTTTTGTTGAATATATTCTCCTAAAAGAATCAGCACTCTAAAAGAAAACTTATATAAATTTTTCTGCCAATACTGCAAGATGGAAATTGGTCTGATATATCAGGAAAGAAAGTGGTTTATTCCTGTATTAGTTAAAGCTTTATCTCAGTGGCTGAAAAACGAATCAAACTTTATGTCTCACCCCCACCTGCAAAATCTCGATTTAACATATATTTAATCCCCAAAAGTACTATGGAATTTCAGTAACTGGCATATGGATAAGATTGAGCTTACAGAAATGCAAAATATTGTTATGATTTTAAAGTTATAGTCTGTGTACTTCACACCTGTTCTTCATTCAGTAGTGGCAATATTTCACAAAGTAACACTTTTACTAATCAAATGTTAAATTTGATACCCCATAAAATTCAGACATTTGCGTATTCTAAGATAAAAGAAAAAACCATAGTTTTCTGATAGCGATGACCCATATAAAAACCAGAATTTATTCATTCTTCTCTCAATATTTACCTAAACATGACATACTCATTGTTGGGTATGTAATACTCCTTAAATTGTTTAGTAGAATAGACATTATTTACAGCCTCACGAGAGAGAAATGGAAGTGGACTGTGAGAACTGATGAAGCGGAGCTTCCATTTTCCAGCTGCCACAGGCAGGTCACCAGTGTGTGCTTCAGCCACAAAAGTGTATCCTTTCTGAAAGGGGAAAACAATCCATTTTCATGTGGCAGTAACACTACTCAAACCACACTCTATGACTACACTTTTTGTCCATGTTACACTTATTCATATACTAAGATATCTTTGATCAGCAAGAATCTTATAATTCTAGTCTATTCTAACTTATAAAGCCTCTCTTATCATAGCAATTTATATTTGGCAAAAAGCTACATAGCAAGTCAAATCCAATTTCATCTAACTTCAAAGCTGGCAGGTGTTTATAGGGGCAGATACAACCAAAGTCCTAAAGTTACTTTCTAACCAAATTATTTGATCATTTATAATGCTCCTTCATGCTTCAGGCAGTGTGAAAGTATGGGTGGATGAGTTTGCTGGATGGAAATTTAGATATCAGATTACTTCGGTCTGCAAATCTGAGGTTAAATTAGTATTTACCCTAATTTAATAATGCCAACATAAAAATTAGTCTTATTTTAAAGAAGACATTGATTTAAGAAAAAATATTTGTAGCATTACAAAATTCAAGTACAGAATTCATAAAAAAGGCAACACACAATTAATAAGGCTGGTGCAGATTTAGGTGCTCTTTATGAATCCTGAGAATAGGAATACGAGGACATAGAATATAACATTAAAAGTTTCAAAATTTTATTAATTTGTATTTGTAAAAATGAAGGCAATATGGATGTGATCACTTGAAAGGCAGGGCAGTAAAAAGGGATATAAAGAGTGCAATGGCCAGTTGTAATGTTATAGGGGAAGTCAGAATTAAGTGCCTTCTTCATATTCTCTAAGCTAGCCTACTAATTTGCTATTTCAAACATTCAAATTTCATGTTTCACCTAAGAAGTAGTCCAGACAACAATTCTTTGAAAGGTTTTATCGCTTTCAGTCCTCTTCTAAACTTTGTTTAAAGAAATCAGTATTTACCAGCAAAAACAGCTTTGTTGAAAAATCCTTATAATAAATAGGGTTGTGATTTCAGGACTATCCAATAATGGAGGGCTGTGACTCCAGGAATACTGAATATTTAGAATGAAAGTAAAATAAATTATTCATGATTCCAATTTGTGCAATTGTAACTGTAAGGCACTTTACAACCTTTAATCACCACAAGGTAATAGCAACCACTCAGAGTTATCATTCAGGAGAACTCACTTATTTAAATGTCTAGTTAAGCATATAGTTACAGCCCCCCTGTTCTTATCGAGCACACCTGGTAACTGAGAAGGATTTAGTCACACATTCAACTGCTTTCTGAAAGCATGGGGTGCATGAGAAGAACACTTTCTCTTGTATACCTATTTATAAAGATAGCATTATACAATTTTAACGTTCACTATAAATATGCAGAAAATTTAAACTTAAGACCAAAAAGTTGTTTGAATGAGCACTTTCTGAATACTATGAGTAATCAGACAGCACAATAACTGAATTTTGCATCCGGGAGGAATATCAAGTAATCACCAGCCACTACTGAGAAATAAGGAAGTAGATCTAGATAACCCCATCAGATTTATGTCTCTCTCTTAAAAAACCTTTGAAAGGTTTCATTACTTACTCAGATATCTTGTTACAATTCACCGTCCCTAGAATCAGAAAAGTTTGCTTTCTATTATACCACCCAAATTAACTTCATGGCAAAGTAAGATGATTCCCTTACTTCCTTCTGTGACTAGTCAAGACAAATAACTGAGCAATGTCCTTGCTCAAATAGACTTCTGTTTTCTAGACTAAATATGTTGGTAGTGATTTCTTAAACTCTTATCTATGTAGGTCAGCTGAAGCTTGAATGCTTATCTCTATCCTTTTCTACAATCTGTTCAAAAGACTTGTGAATAATAGAGAGTAGAATTAAAAAAAACCCACCAAGAACTAAAAGAAATTCAACTGTAGCCAGCAGTAGAAAAAACCACCACAAAATAAGAAAATGTAATGCAAACCCAAAAAATCCAAATAATGCTAAGCAAGTAGCCAGTTTCTATCTAGGCTGTAATGTCTGCAAGAAGAAGACAGACTTTATTGTTAGTGTGCAGATTTTATCCTTATTGTCAATCACGCTGAAATGAACTTTAATGTGTTCCAGGAGTGTCTCTGCAGCAGAATAACAGTATCTGTTGACAGGATTCCTTTTTAGCTCTCTTGTAAACTGCTGAGTCATAGTTTTGAAGCAGAACTGGTAGGTGTATTTTTTTCTAAAAAAAGGACTTTTTATGTAATAATACTGACATTTAGGAATTTAGGCATACTGTATAATTTCTTGATTGAGGTATTACATTGTTGACTTTTTTTTTTAAATACTATTATAAAAAATGTAACAGTCAGATTAAAATAATACCATTGTACTCTTTCTTAATATCAAAATGTCTTGTCAAAGCATCAACAGAGCTTTCAAAAGCTTGTGCAGGTCCACTGAAACAATAATGAACAATTTAGAAATAGGAAGAAAACAAGCTAAATTGTAGAGTATAAGGTTAAGTTTGCTTCTTACCAAGGAAGTCAGGAGCAGTGATTGAGAAATGCAGTAAGAACAAGTAGAAAAATACAGCATGGCTGCACAATTCTGTTTTAATACTGTAAAAATCACTCTTTACTTCTATTTATCACATTTAATATTATAAAATGTAAGCACTAGTTTAGCCAATAATAACAGAAATGTTGTTTTAAGAGAGAGCTTCTTCAATAGGGACTAACAGGAATCAAATAAAAAGGGACATTTTCATTAGTTATTGCCAGAATCACTGAGGCTATTGTGCTGTACCCATGGGGAAAAAAAAAATTATTACAGAATGTACCTAGCTGGATAGTGCATAACCCCCCAAGCATTTCCAATATGAAAACCACTGTACTGCACAAAGGGTTGGTAAGATGTTGTCTGGAATATTGTGTACCATTTTTGACACCTTTCTTCAAGAGAAATAAATTAAACGGGAGAAAATCTGAGAAAGGATTACTGAAATCAGCGAAATGGAAAAGCTTCCTTACAGGGCAGAACTAAACAGTTGTGTCTTGCTAAGCAGGATCTGAAATAAATCTGAAGTTGTGATTGTTGTTTCTACAACCTGTTACTTTCCTGCAAAGCACTAAGTAGTGTTTATCACTGAGATTTCTTTTTGCAACCTGCCATTTGCCACTGTCAGATTCCAATCCGCATTCTCCTGTCTGGTGATCCCATTTCTGAGGATCCCAGTTAGTTTTGAGAGCTTGAGGACTTGTCTACAATCCTTTTTTTTAAAGCATAGTCCTCCAGCAGTAGCAGTGCTCATCTGTCACATTCAGCAAATATTCATTATAAACACTCGATAACACAAGTTCATTTCAGAGAAGAAAAAAAGTCTAATGAAATTGGAAGTTACAAAAAAGAAAGAGACAATAAAACTGCACCTACAGTGTTAGTCTGTAGCTGCCATCCATGCCTTGTTTTATTGACAGATGAGACAGAGAATACTAAAACATGAACAGAATGTGTCTTCACTAAAAGGTCAACTGTGAAGATGAGACTCGAATAGTTAATACTGGAGTAATAGTAAAGAGACAAGAAGCAGGCCAGAATAAGAAATTAAGTAATAAATGATAATACAGATAAATGAAGAATTTGGATTAGTTAGGTCTGACGAACTTCCAAACTGTCCGAAGCATAATTAAATAACAGACTAAAACTTTTAAGTTATGTTTGATAACTGATGGAGGACATTAAGGTACTATAGAATTGCCATGTTGTCTTTTTTTTCAGATGGACATAACTGTCTAGAAAATTACCATTCAGCATAAGTCCAATGGCTGAAAGCATCATGAAATAACTAATAAAATGAACTCCTTACAGCCCCCTCAACACAGCAAAAAGACTATGAAGAATAAAGTCCTGTCAAACCAATCAAGATTCCTTCTTTAGGAAAGCACACTACAGGAAAGAAGGAGACACCTGACACTGTTTCTTTGATCATTCTTCTACGTCTAAGGAAATGCTGCCATAATGAAGAAACTAGGGTGGCTGTTGAACAATCACATCCAGAAAGCACATAGCTTATGGAAGAGTAGGATGCAGTCAGTCAGATTTCAAAGATCTAACCTGAACCTGATTCCATTCAATATTTTTATTAGTAATGTGCATGGTGGAATGGAAACATACATATGCTTAATTAGCTGATAGCGCAAACTAGGAAGTAAGATAGCTTTAGAGGAAGAGAAAATAAGAATAAAAGATTATTTTAAACTAGGGAAATGGATTGAAAGAATAGCATTAGAATCAGTAGTGAAATACTCTATATTTACTAAAGGATAATAAAGCACAGGATTCAGTTTTTCAGGAAAGCACCATGCGTTGCAGAAGTACCTGAAGCAGCAATAGCACTGCAAAATAGGGCATCACAGTTGGATATATAAGCAGAATTAAAGCCCATAAGATGTACACTTATCATTCCTGACCCCAAATTTTTATGGCCACAAGTTAAACATTAGTGCTCAGTGTTATGCACGAAAAACAAGGAAAAAATGCAAAACAGCAGCTGGAAAGAGTCCAGAGGAGAGAGTAATCAAAAGTTCACTAAAAAAGGTTTAGGACAGAAGCAGATCAGTGATAGCCTCTGTTTAAACTTGCTAATAAATAGGGGTATACTTTTAAGTAGAACACCATGACAGAGCTAAAAATTTCCATAGAATTTGGGCACGTTATTATTTCTGAAATTATACTTTTCACAACAACTTCTTGCATTTACCTTATTTTTGGGATAAACATGAGGTACCACTTTGAAAAAGGCATGTGGAATTTCCTCCTGTGTGTCATTATCAAGAACATGAAGTCTACAGGAAGGGATAGTGGTATACACCTTTGTCAATATAAGCATGTCTTCTGGAACAATAAATATTTCTCTAAAAAAAAATTTAAATCATATCAAAATTGTTTTCACAAATAAAAGGATTTGTGCAACACAAAGCAAAAATACTGTCATGGTTTAACCCCAGCCAGCAATTAATATCATGCAGCCACTCACTCACTCCCTGCACCCAACCCACCTGGGGAGAAGAATCAGAAAGAAAATGTAAATATTGTGTGTTAAGAACAATTTAATAATTGAAACAAAATATAATAATAAATATTCTAATAATATTAATATTTGTAATGGGAAGGAGAGGGAGAGAGAGTAACAGAACCCAAGAGAAACAAATGATGCACAATACAATTGGTTGCCATGCACTGACTGATGCTCAGCCTGTTCCTGAGCAGTTATCAGCCCCCTTCCAGGTAATTCCCCCTCAATTTATCTACTGAGCATGACTTGCTGTGGTATGGGACAGGCCTTTGGTCATTTCAGGAAAGTTGTGGCTGTGCTTCCTTCCAGATTTTTGTGCACCTCCTCACTGGCAGAGCATGAAACACTGAAAAGTCCTTGACTTGGGGTAAGCACTACTTGGCAACAACCAAAACATCAGCGTGTTATCAAGATTATTCTCACACTGAATCCAAACACACAGCACCGTGCCAGCTACTAGGAAGAAAACTAAGAAGAAATTAAGAAGAAAATTAACTCTGTTCCAGCCAAAGCCAGAACAAGCATACATCAGAATTTAAGGAAAGCAGACAGATAAAAGTAAGTTTTTAAAGCAGATTAGTGAAAAACCACAGTGTACCAATACTATTTCCCCATAAGAGTTATACAGGGCTCCATGAAACTCACCTGAAAACCAGAAACCAGGCATTTGGTGGTTGATCAGCATATGTTACTGCATAGTCAGCAAAAGACATCTTACACCATTCATCTTCATAACAAGGAAATTTTTCAATTGACTTACAGTTTCTTTTAAACATTTCTCTGGAAAGCAGAAAACCAGATAAATACTTGAATCTAATCAGGAGGGCATATATATAATTAATTTTACTTATGCTGATCATGAAGAACACTACTTTGTGCATGAATGTAAAACAACAATATAAAACGTGTTACTAATGTTTCTCTAGTAGCTGCTCACCCTCAAAAAAAAAAAAATTCACAGAGGGATGAGCTCTTTCAGACCTAATGACAAATACATACACTTATTTCTATCCAACAGTCTATCCATGACTACAACTTCTTCTAATATCCCAAAATGTTATGGCTTCTACATAACTTTACCTCGTTCTTTTTCTTTTTTTAAAATAAATATCAGTTAGCATAACTTCACTTTCTTTATATTAAGTTGTCATCTTAAAGCTGTGGCATCATTAGGAGATTAAAATCCCTTTATTTAGTTTTAAAACTTTTTTGAACAACAAAGGAATAAAAGCAAAACTTACTGGCCAAGGTGCCAGCTTGTTAAACTAAATATAAGTCTGCCAGCTCTTAAAAAAAATTAAGCACAAGCACATTCGCATGATTTTAACACTCAAAAGTATCCCCCAGGACAATGCCAGTGAACCAGCTGAAAGTCTGAAAACAGACTAAAAACTGCATCTGATCTCTGCCGATGTAGAGATGCTGCAAATCTAAAATGGATGGCTAACACTTGGAACAAGGCTGTGGCTGCAAAATCCTGATGCCATCAATGTACACAGGTTTTACAGAATTAGAAACATTAAAAAGTGGAATAAAATTATACCTGATGTGAATGTTGTTCAAACTGCTGGTTATAAGGAGAGTGGATTTATACTCACAGGCAGTAATTACTGCCAGTTTGCACTCCTCACCCCTGGAAGAACTGATTAACTGCTAGATCAGCTGCATGAACCCTTGCAGAGAGATTTTTGAAAGACTTAATGCAAGTGTGTGATCCCCAAAGAGTGTCATGCTTGCAAAATGACTTAATGAACACTGTTGAAATTAGAATAGCTGTCTTTGCAAAAGCTATAATAAAATACCAGGGAAAGCATCTACCTAGAAATCCATCTACTTTCCTTCAAGCAAGTGCAACAAGAAAAGTCCTCTGATGATATAATAAACTGGGTACAATTAAACAGTATAGCTATCTCCTTTCCACTGTCAGCCAGGATTCCTTAAAAGATAGCATAAATCAAAAACTTTCTTTAAATCAACTGGTTAACTGCTTAACTAAGGAATCAGTATCAGATCTGTACTTATGAAACAGCCTACCAAATACTAAAAAAAATAAATACAGGAAAAAGGTAATATTCTAGTTCAAGCTGTAGAAAAAAATCTGTAACATATCTAAAAATTAGATTTTACTCACGTAGAGTACACAGAATAAAGCATAGCATATATTCAGTAAAAACATTTCATCCCTTCCATCGGGGTTTTGTAATTTTGAAACTAATAATGCTCTTACCACATTTTATTTTGTGACAGCAGTTTATGACAATTGTATGTTATTGCCTGCAGTAAAATAGTTTGATTTATTGCCTGATTACCTTAACAACATTACAGCACACTGTTCAAAATTTATCTCAATCAGAGTCCACAAGTTTTTCAAGGTTTCTTCGACATCAGTGTTTTCTTTAGTACCTAGAAATAATAAAATAAGTTAGAAAATATAACATCCAACTTTGTTATTGTTCAAAGCTTACATCTGCCAAATACTTTTGAAAAATGCCACTCGCACAAGTAAATTGCCTTATTTATTTGGAGTTTTACAGAAGCCTCACTGAGCTGAAACCTGTTTTCTCCTTTGACAGAGTATATTCCATTCATCATCACCTTTGTACTTTTCAGCACTCCTACAACTGCAAAAATGATGTGATCAATATTTTCTCCAATTTACAGTTTTTTCACTGTAACATGTAGTAATATGTGGCAATCTCTGTCCTCAGAGAACAGGCTCTTTAACTCCCAGCAACAGTCACTTGCAGATACCAGGAAGGGGTAGGGGTGTACCTATGCTCTCTGTGTAGCTAACAGCAAAAGAATTGGGCAGCTCCAGTGGGTAATTCATCCCACCTATGTTGGATAACTCTCAGATAACAGGATGTGTTATTATCTCAAGGTGTCTAGTTCTATCCGTGGAATACAGATGAAGACTAGACTGATTTTAAAGTTTTCAGTAATATAACACAGATCTTGGTTTATTCCGATAAATACCTTATCCTTTTAAAAATAAATGCCACTTTTTCTAACTTTAATGTGTCTGGATTCAAGCCACAATCTTCGAATCTCAGACTAAAGATCATCTTCTTAACCCTTTGGATCTCAGCCTAAAGATCCTATTGCTATCAAATTCGTTTTTTCATATGGGTCCTTAAAGATTATAGCAAAGTCTTTTTTTTATCTTGTCTTTCTGAAATGACAAACAACCTGTAAGTACAAGGCCTCTATTTAATCCTGATCCTTGCACCTCTACTCAGAATTTCGCAGTTGTTATCTTTCTTTCTTCTTGGACTGTGGACATTGCACTTGGACACATTATTGCAGCTGAGATAATAGAATTGCTGAATAGGAAATGTATTACAAGTCTTGAACTGCTATCTAAGATTCCTCTATCTATGTACACAAGAATGAAGGATAGTATCACTACAGTATCTTTTGAGCATAGCATCAGACTTTGATACTGTGTGTACTCCACTGATTATTCATTATGATGCTTAGGTTCTTGTATGATTTCCTTTATATTTCCAGAAAAAAACCCCTAACATTTAGCCCAGCTCTGAGCTAAATCTACATTAATGTAAATTCTGGTTTAGTATCTATGCAAATCTAGTGGGGGGATGTATCTTTCCTCTGCTTTTTAGTACCATATGTGCTGAGTTGTTAGGTGTACTTAACAGAACTGGAGAATTCTACTGCATTTCAGTTAATTTTACCTAGATATTAATTAGTAAAAAACTCTTTGCAGTAAAAATTTGAAAAAGATGAAGCATGAAACATTTTTGAAAGGCATTTTTAAAGGACAGACCTGGTTCTCTGCTCTTCAGTACTTTCCTAACATAGGCCCCTCTCCAGATGGCTTGAATTTTGAGAGCTGCTGTTTCTTCTTCAGATGTGGGAGTTTGGTTCTCCCAACTAATAAGGGGTTTCTCCTCACAGCTCTCAGTAAGAAGGGAAGAATGAGCAACATCAACAAAGCTGGAAGTCCTGTAGCTGTCTGTAATGAATTTGAAAAGAAAAACAAACACAAAATACCAAGAGAGTGATTTCAAATCTATAACTTCTATGATGAAAATATCACTCCTAAAATTTTGTTTTTATCATTATAAAATCAGAGAAAATACACTGTATAATTACACAAAGTTAAAATGCCAGCTACTTCGCTAATTCCAAACACCAAATAATTTAATTTTTCTCTTCATGGACAGTTATTGCAGAACATTTTTTTAAAATC
The DNA here is from genome assembly GCA_013397565.1 of Ptilonorhynchus violaceus. NCBI lineage: Eukaryota > Metazoa > Chordata > Aves > Passeriformes > Ptilonorhynchidae > Ptilonorhynchus > Ptilonorhynchus violaceus. The sequence continues at coordinate 470,471 of VZRJ01001791.1, forward strand.
AAGTGTCCTACTGTAATTTCAAAATATCCTTCCAAACATGAACCAAGAGGATTTGATACACTAAAGCCTGACACTAAACACAGCTTAAAAGAGCCTCACAAGATTTTAAGTACTTCTGTCTCTCAATCTGATCATTTTGTCAAGTAATAATTTAAACACCAGTGTTTAGCCTTTGCTAAGGAGCCATGGAATAAGGGTAAGATCTCTGATAAAGGGAGAGTTCATTTGCCTGACTGACTTTTTGTTACCAAGGAGTTTTGAAGTGGAACAGAAATTAGTAGGTTCTGACAGGTTAGTAATGTCATTCTTGCCTAGAATTAGCATCCTGGGAGCCATCAGCACCAGGACTTTGGGAAGGGTGTGGGCAGTAACCCTCCAAGGAGTCAGTGCCAGGGGGCCAGTTTGGAACTGCACACATACAGAACAAGGGGAGCAAGACAGCATGACAGGAAGGAAACAGTGCTGCAAAAGGAAGTACCAACAAACAAAAAGGAGAAGAGGAATCTGCTTGAAAAATGTAGACAACATTGCAGACAAACCAACTAGGTTAAGAAAAGATATTGCTTTCATCAGCCAGATCACACATTTCAATCTAATCTCTTTTACTGAATACTGCTAAATCTGGCTGTGTTCTCAAACCATCATTTCTCATCAGTGTTGCATTTCCAAACCCTAGAAAGCCTCTTTAATAGTTGGTGACTGAAAGATTATACAAGCCCACTTCAATAGGAAACAGATTAGAATGCAACAATATGAATGGCACAACCACTTTATAAAACAGAAGCATATAATCACGTATATAATCCAGGCTGGAGTGGACCACTAAAATTCATCCAGTGTCACATCCAAAGCAGGACCAATTTAGAGTAGGTTGCTCATGTTCTTGAGTAAATGTCCAGTCCATTTTTTAATACTTCCATAACCATGGAGATTCCATAATTTAACTGGGCATTCTCTTCCAATTTTTGACTAGCCTCATGCTGAAAAATGTTTTCCTAATATCCAGATGGAATTTAACATGTTCTAAGAAGTGTCTGTGCACCTCTGGAAAGGTTTTGGCTCTCCCATTCATTCATCAATTTAACACATTTCAAAATGAATTTGTTCAATCAACAAGCTTGTCTATTTTATAATTAAATAACGCAGTGGCAATATGACTTTAGACCCCACTAATCATTGTTTTCACAGACGGGAAAAAGAAAGACTTCAACTTTCAGCACATGTTTTAGCTCAGAAAAATGAGTTCTGCTGCAGAGCTTGCACTCCCCACATAAGACAAAACAATATATTATAAAGTAAAATAATTATATACTTTATATATGAACACACATATACACAGATGGACCCAATAAGTAAGAAGATCCTAGTATGGAACAGGAACCAAATATAAGAGTACACACAAAATGTTGGTCTGGTACTGCTCTATGAACCAGCTGAAAACTTTATCCACTTAGGATGTCAAGTGGACTCCATAACTAGAAATAAATACATATGTATCTACGAATAAAACATTTCATTTGTGAGGCTAAAAATATATGGATATACAGTCAGTTAAATGTTGAACTGTTTCTGAAAACACAAATATAAAAAATTTGGATAGAGTGTCACACAGAAATCAATTCTGTTCATAGAAACTGTCATAAATTACCACAGATTAGGCCAAAACCCAAAAATGATGAATGTATTTTGAAAGTATATATCCCTGAAGAGTTTCTTTTCTGTTCTAATTTTTTTTAATACGTCATAAAAACAAAAATATTTTTATTGGCAACACCTAAGTCACAATAATGAGTTCTAAATTATATATTCTGATCTTTAAAGGTTTCTTTTACTTAACATTTTGTTTACCTAATATTTTGTCTTATAAGCAGAGAAATGCATGTTGTGAAATACTTTAAATCAAACAATATTAACTATTGAATGCTTTAAATCAATCACTATTCAACTAGTGAATGCTTCAAATTTGGCATGATGACTGAAAACTGATTTGTCAAACATTTCTGATACGCCTTAGCTGTTAATCAGAAGACACCCTGCTAATAATAAAACTGAAGTTTTCAAAGCAGTCTAGCAAGACTCTGTTCACCACAAAATCAGCTGCAGTTTTCTTGTAAGCAATGTAACAATGATTTTTTTGAAAAAGGAGTATTTTGCATGTACTTGAAAGGCACTTTACATATTCAACCAAATAATGTCAAACTTTTCCTCACCCCTTACTGGAACTAAAGTTCAAATCCAAAGTACAAGCAGAAACAAATGTTCAGAATTCTCTATTCAGTCTTACAACACAACTGAGTATCACTGATCTTAACCCATGTTTCTGGAGGAAAGAGAAGCTTGTTCTGGAAAAGAACTGAGCAGGAACAGGGACTTCTCAAATACAGTTTACACAGTTAAGATCAGTTTATAGAGAACAGCTTGACTTATAGATAAAATTTCAGACCAGAAGGTTTTAAGAGAACTGCACACAAAAGGCACTACACTTCCAACTTCAAAGTTGGAATTTATCCATGAGAAAGACATGAAGCCTTTGAAATGTGCCTAAATGACTGTCAAGTGTTTGAGACTCTTGAAAATCAGTGCCACAGACCTCCAGTGAGTTGGCTCACTATTGGCCCAATGAAACCAGGACAAGGTAAACCAAGAACACGTGCAACAGAGAGCAGGCAGGCAGTATTGAGCTACCAACACTGTCTCTCATGTAACATCATCCAGATATGCTTCTTTTCCCAGGGAGCATCACATACCTCTGTAAATTCAGCACCTCATGACTGCCCAAAGTTCTTCAGGGCCCCTTTATTCACTCTCTTTCCAGAATACAACAGGAGAGCCATGCCATGGAGAAGCAATCAGCTTCAGTGACTTCCATCTTTTTTTCATATGTTCACATGGCATGGTCTTCCACTTGTTTCTTGTGGCTCTTGTGCTAATTGCTCCATGGGGATGGATGATACTTGGCAGAGAAATAAATATCACTAGATCATTTTCAGGATGGCTTCTCAGAAACCTTACCAGGCATGACCACTAACTGCAGTACAACATAATATCCTTGCCGTTGGTAAATCTTGAGATTAATTCAGCACACAGTGCAAAATGAATATGCTAATATAAAATGGAGGTGACATTTCAAAAAAAGCTCAGCTTTGACCTGATATACTCTCAGACATAGATGACAAAAATATTTCATTCATCTGTTATGGTAGTTTACACTGATGTCTGTTATGTCCCAAAGGAACAGGTTAGGTTACACCCTCAAGTCTTGACAAGATCAGAGCAACCAATCTGACAGTGCAGCAGTGCTAATGTGGGCCAGGGAAATCAGCTGCTGCCAATCCTCCTAGGCCTTCCTACAATGCAGTTTTCAACTGGTTTTTCCTGCTATCTACCTGTTTTTCGTTGACATTTCACTTGGTTTATGCTTTATTTCTTTAGGGTTCCAGATGGAACCCAAACAAAAGCGTGCATTTACTCTAAAGCAGCCTTTATTAGGTAGGGCAAAATGTCAATAAAGGTCAAAAATGTCCAATGTCAATAAAACCAAAGGGAAACAATTAACTTTCCAGTCTAATAGGGATCTTTTTAAATTTAATTCTAGAAAAGCAAATAATTTACAAGGATATATTGGACAAATTGGACTGGAGGGAACAAAACTGAACCAGAACTTTCTTTCTCCATACATTTATTCCACTTTTTTGATTCACTGCCCAACTCCTAAAAAATATTCTGTCACAGTGGATCTCATACTTTAGTAATTTATATGAGATCTTTGCTACAACCTGTCAACTGTGCTAATTATTCAAATCTATTTTAAAAATGTCTTCTATTGCTGACAAGTGTTTAAGGTTTTTTTTTTTGGAATACAGAAATCAGTAGCACAGTCAGCTTGAAAAAATGTGACAGGTGCTGCTTACTTCAAGTGGTGTGACAAATGTCAATACGCTGACCCTTGTAACATACTGTTGTCATAGGATGCAATTCTCCGGAAAATACCTGTTGTCTCACAGAAGCATAACCTTCAGAAGAGAGGAGATTTGGAGGAGAGTTCCCAGTAAAGAGAGACAAGCATACGTGCTTATAAATATTTTCTTAAAAGGAGAAGAGTATTCCATCATTGTGTCAGTAAAGGTATTTGTGTAGATTTTAATTTTGCTTTTTATACTATTTTTCCAGAATAAACTGACTAATCAAAAGGAAGTTAGTACCATTTTGCTTGATCAAATAGAAACACTTTATTCTGTAAGTTCACAACAGATGAAAGAAAAGCTAAGTCCTCATGAAAAGCCTTCAAATGTTTATCATGCATCTTCCCACCAATCAGATAAACTATTTTTCTGTTGTGATATGAAACTATATACATAAAGCTTTTATTAATAAATTAAATGCTAATATTAATAGATTAAAAAGTTACAAAGACTGACAAAGAAGTCCTAAAATGGAAAAGAGACACATATTTCGTTGCCAGGCAAACTTAATTGTAACTGTCTATGCCTCCAGCCTGCATAAAAAATGAAGCAAAGAAACAGCAGGAAGAGAATGATCCCTGCTTGTAATAAATACGTCGGCTTTCCAACGGCTTCTCTCAGACTATGCTCAGCTACACAGCATAGCCTAACCACAGGCTGGAGAAGAAGCGGATGGTGTTGTAGCCAGTTCCACACTACATGTGTATGACTAGCCAGCCAACACAATAATTTCCCAAATAATAAGCTTAAAAAACAAGCAAGTAAGCAAGAAAGACAACAAAAATCAACATACCCCTCCCCCAAAAACAAACAAACAAAACCCCCTCAACCCATCACTAAGAAATAGCTGAACTTTCAATGAAGGTACTAACTTGCGTCTTCCTTCACTCTCATTTTGTAAACTATATGCATTTAAGGTCTTTTTAGCTGGTAATTTGAACAAAAGTGATGAGCTGCAGTATATTAGGTAAAAAAATTCATCTGTAGATGTTTGTTAACGTTTGTCAATACAGACAAGTGCAAGTCAAGGAAGACAAAGGGCAATTTTACAAATTAACAAAGGATAAACAGACTTTCTCGAACAAAGAAAGGGATCATTTCTATTTTGAGATGAGCCTCAGATGAGCTGTCAACAGTAGAAGTCTCAGGCTTAAAAATGAACTGTGCCCACCTAGGCAAGAAAAAACAAGAACAGAGAAGAGCTGGCTTCCTTGAAAATAAGAATGGGCAGATATATTTTAAGTGATTAGCAATATCAATACATTACCTGAAAACACAGTGTCATCCCCAGAAATGTCAGTGTCTTTAAAATCCAAAGTGAAGGACCTGAAGGCAAATTTATATCTGTCAAGATCCTTCTTGTCTAATACATATTTGATCAAATACCAAAACGCACTATTGAAAGCCTAAAATCAGAAAGAAGAAAAGCATTCAAAGAATGATTCATTTTTAAAGACTGATTTATACTGCTTCTCATCATTGTTTCAAGAACTGTTTCAATCTTTTACCATGTAAAAATGAAGTCTTTTAAGTTCCTCTAACAAATACTGTATCTGAAAATTACTTCCAACTGTAAGACTACAATGCTTCAAGACAAATATCAAGAGAAAATTGTTTCATGTCTGGCTTATAAAAATAAGAAAATAGGACTTATTCTACAGTGTAAGTGTTTATCACCCAAAAAATCTTAGTAGTTTAAGTGTACTGTGTTGATGGCCTCATACCAGAGGACAGAAGAACATATAACTACTATCATGAAAATGGGCATTTTAAACTCAAGGTTTCAGAACAGAGACTGATAACTGAATCGGAATGTTTTCTAGATTAGGAGGTGGCACCACATGGGAAGATTTGGCTCTATTTTTATCCTTGACATATTGATGCTCTTTGAAGAGCAGAAATCCAGTCTTTTTTTTTCCCCCTCTCCTAGTAGATAGAAATTTTAGAGTGTGTTTTTCCGAACTTGTTTCATAATCTGAGTTGAAGAACATAGTAACTTACTGGAAAAGACATGATTTTTCTCTTCCATTGTCCCTAATTTCAGATTTTTCTGCTTTCTGGAAACATTTTATGTATTTTAATACCAATAAACATGTCCTTTATTTTTAAATCTTTAAGACCGCTGAAGAAAGAATCTACTACATTCATCCTTGCATTCAGAATAATTTTTCGCTGTTTGTATTAAAGATAGACAATGTTCATATTTTCATTCTTGAATCACTGTCAGCTCAGTGCTCTCATTTATCCAATTTCTGGTGTTTTATCCTTTTTCAGCTATACCTTGGTCTTCTTAGAAGGGGACAGATGAAGAGATATGTATGCTCATGACTACTGAATTTTTCTTAAGGTCTCTAAGTTTTGCACATATTTCATATGAGCATATGCATTTAAAATTTGTATATTTCATTCCCAAGTTCAAACCAATTTTTTTCTGGTGGACTTGGCATGAAAATTACCTCTTTCATAAGTGGTGTATCTGTAATAATTCTTTATTAATTCTGTTGTTTTGCTTAATTTGAGCCTGGTGTCAAGACCATGTATAAAAGCACTAGCTTAGGTGTTCTAATTTTTAATATCAGTGATTATAAAAATATTAAACCCTTTCTTCTAGTCAGTCTTCTAAAATACACAGTCCAAAGTGTATGAACTTTCTAGTACCTTGATGAAAGTAAATCAATCTGGAATATATAAGCCATAAACTGCAGAAAAATCAAGTTCTAGCAGTATTATCAACACTTGCATATGCATAAAAATTAGTGTATCTTCTATAAATTTCTTTTGGCTGCAATCTTTCTATAATATTGAAAAGTTATAGCATAGAGATCTACAGAAAAGTGTAACATCATCATCATGTACCTTTATCATACATACAGAAGAGAAAAGTTAAATACGAATGCTGCAGTTTCAAGAAACAAAGAAAACCAACTAAAAATGCTATGAATGAAAAAAACTCATTACTGCTTTCAGTAATATAAGCTGTAATGATGTTTTCCTGTTCCATCAACATTAGGAACAGAAAAGAACCATTTGACTTCTCTGCATTTTAGGCAGCATCTTTCAAATTCAAAATGAAGTTGTAACATAAAATAAGCTCATGTTTTCTGCCCCAAAGTATGCTACGTATGCTAAACTAGATTGACAAAAATAGACTCAATTTAGAATGTACATACTGAAATTTTCTGTTATTAAAAGGAGATAATTATCATACAGTTGCAAGTTATGTTGTTTGGGCTTACACTTTATAACGAATGCCAAATTCAGAGCATGCAGGAAGTCCTTATTAAATGCACAGACATTGTTTTGAAGAGGATAATGACAGTGTTATGCAGTTATCCAGCTTCTGTAACTTTTAGATACGTCTTCATTAAAATCGTTTGTTCACCTTGAAGTGTTCTTCAGCCATTTTAGTACCATGGAGGCCAGGAGGACAATAAGCTACTTCCAATTCCTCCAAGGCTTTAGAAAGCTCATCCTTACTGCTGAAATTATTTATCACATTTCCAACAGCTTTCAGGATAGCTGTAGCCTGTTCTATAAATCGAGAGCTCTCCTGAGGAGAGAGAACAAACCAACCACTGTTAGAAAGATTGCTTTAATATTTTCTTTTGTTTTCTTTCTAGGCTATGACAGCATACAAGCTTTTTTTCTGTGATGAAGTACAAAACTTTTCTGAATTCATGCAGTTGTTATTAGTATTATAAACTGTAAAATCAATTAGGTCTCTGGTATTCAAAAGCATACAAAATTTTCACTGATTTTAGCTAGTGGAATACAAATGATACAACACTATAACAGGCGCCATCAGATATATCTATTAATTATTTCATTTTTCCTGTATCATTAGTCCTAGAAAATTTAATCAAAAATAAGATCCATATAGATATTTTCTACTGCACTGATAATAAGACTGTCAGCTGAAATGCTCCGCATCTTCTGTTATAAAAGGACAAATTAGTATTTGTATCCTGCTGAAAACAATGATCAAATACATGCTGTCTAAAGCATCATTAATCTTCATCAAGATTTCTCTGCAAGAATGTGGACACTTTCCTCCAAACAAGAGTCTGCAGAGAAATGTCTGTCTTCAAAAAGAAGTGCAGAGAAGACCCAAGGATAAAATTCGGCTTTATTTTCTTGATGAGAAATAGCTTTTCATCCAAAAATTGAAGGCAAGGGCATAGTTTGGCCACAAGATATTTTTAATGGCCCAACTTCTTATATTTAAACTTCTTTACTACAATAAATGTGATAAATTTGCAGAAGCTCTTTTAGTGCCCTATTATTAGGACCCAGAATCTACACTGCTATGTAAATTTGCAGTTACACTCACCTTTTGAAACATTTTTGCACAACTATAAAAAAAAACTATAGTGTAAAAACTATATTCCCTTCCCTCAGGGCCCTCAACAAATATTTGTGCCTACTGCTTGCTAAAGAAATCTTGAAAATATGGATGACAGTGGTAACCGTCTGGATTGTAGACAATGAAGAACAAAAGCTGTAGTAATTTCTCCCCTAGGCCTCTTATCTCAGCTATGAAAAGTTGTTTGATTAAATTGCTCATTTTAGATATAAAAGCTGCACTGGGACCCAGTGAGTAATATGTGATCTCATGGGACAACACATACTTTACTGATGTGAGAGTTTATTTAAATAGGCAGGTCTTTTTTTAATATTAATATCTATACATGTATTTTATGACACGCCTGTCAGAGACTGAAATAGTTCATGCCTCAAACATTGATATAAAGTTTTGCTCATTATAACAAAAACTGCATAAAGAAGCTACAACCAAAGAAACCCCCCCTGAAGATGCCTGACTGGAACTTCGGACTGAGAGTTAAGGTGCTGAGATTAGATAAAGCGAAACCCATGATTCAGGCATCTCAGGCCTGTGGAGAAGTAAAACAAGGCTGGAGGAAAAGAACGGGAAACAACGCAGCAGGTGGTGTTGAGAATCTTCCCTGGCTGGGAGTGGGGGAGGCCATAGCCCACACACCCATTTGCTGGGAGCAGGTTTGCACAGATTTGCTCCCCAGCTGATATGGGGGGAGCAGGTTTGAGTGTGTTGTAATCTCTGCTCAGGGGCAGGGAACCTATCCTCCCTTACACAAACTGGCTGTGGAACCCCCAACCCGGGAAGGAACCCACAACCATGGGACATTCATGTGAAAGGCAGCTGAGGGGGTGTCTCAATCCATCACAGACCCCCCGAGGTGCCCCCCAGACTCATTCCTGAGGCCTTGCACAACAGGATGCACAACGTGATGCAAAGTGATGCAACTGATCCAAAGTCTGCTGCGAAAGACAATGGTGAACTTGCTCAGCCCCCGCTCCGGGGGGATGGCGGGGTGCCTGGATTTCCCCACCTAGCCTGAACGTATGTTAACTCATGGAATTCTACATTTCATGCGGGACCTTCACCACCATGAAGATGGAGAGGATCAATGGAACATTGATTGGGATCCATGGAGTGGTGATATTTTCTTCAATCTTTCTTCTTCTGTCCTCCCACTTCTTTTTTCCATTTCTTTCTCTTCCTTTTTCTCTCTCTCTCTTATTTACTATCAAACAAAATCCATACTATGACACTGGTGCATATCGTTTGCACCTTAATTCGGGCAGAGAAATTTCTAAATTATTTTAATAACTGGACCTTAACAATGCCTCAAAAAGTGCTACGCCCCCCCCCCCCAAATATGCTACCCCCGACATATGTAATTCAACAAGAGTATTTTTAACATTTTATGCTGCTGTTCTATGTAAAACACAATACTACCTAATGCTAACTTACATATTTATGTAAGATAATTTTTGTAATATGCATCTCAGTACCTGCTGTGCTGTAAAACATGTAGCTTTAATGCCCTTATCAACTTCATATTGAAATTAATACTTTACCATTAAATATAGTTTCTCTAAATGGAAATCCAATATTACTTCACTTTAATAAATAGTCAGAAAAACTCTTGTCACAACATTTGACTAGTTATTATGCACACCTTCTCAAGAGCTGGTATCACAGCATCCTCTTCTCCAAAGACACATGGCACCATGGTACACAGATGAATGTGGTGCCCTGTGGGAGAACTTACTGTGAAGAGCAATATGTGTCGCCTACATTCAAGAAAAAAATAAAAAAATAACTTTTTTTTTAAAATTACAGTAATTCTTAAGATTTTTCTTCATGCATTTGGTAATATCATTGTTAGAAGTGCATTTAGCTGGGGAAGTTCATCCAGGCCACAGCTTCAAAGTGTTAACCAGAGATCCAGCAGCGAGAGTAAGAAAGGTGAGTTACTCCCACACACACACACACTTGCAATTTTTAATTCCATCTTCTTTCAAGCAAAATTTAAATGCCTCCTAGCCACTAACAGACAGTGGGAAGAGAGTGCCTTCCATGCTTAGCAAGTGACTTCTCTTTTGGAATCAAATGGGGAAGTGGTCAATAAGCCCATTTGTTTCCCACACCTGCTGTAAATTAAATCTGACTGAAAGACTCCTGGCTCTGCCTGGAGTAGAGTGAATCAAAGGTGGGAAGCTTATAAATTTGAGCTGCTGGTATTTCAGTTAGCTTTGAAATTTACAGATGCAAAAAGATATATGTTTTGGGCTTCCCTACAACACAGAGAGATACAACTTTTGGAAACTACACTAAGAAAACACATGTGAATGCGGAACTAGCCTATAAACATAAAAACTATTCCAGTTTTAGTCTGAATCAAAACAAAGACCACTATTAAAGATCTTTGATTTAATTTCAGTATGCTACTGTTGTGGTATTTCCTTTCTATGCCTTTTTATTTGACATCTTACTTAATTTTTTAAAAATACATTTTGTCTCATCTCCTTGAGATTAAACTTGTGATTGATTCTCTCCTTTTGGAAAAGTAGAAGGCCTCAGTGAATTAGTCAGGAACTTTATGACTATGAAAAGACATGAAGATGTCATCTTCCTGCTTTCCCTGAAAGCATTTTTTGAAAATAACATATATCAAGGGCTCTTGCTTTTTATCTATTTCTTTATTTAAACAATCAGCCAATGCCCTACACTGAATATTTAGAGTTACATGCAAAAAGAAAAAAATCACATTAAGCAGTATGTGAATGGGAAGTAAGATATACAAGACTTCACGGATAATGTTAGAATTTCTCCTGTCATGTTTCATAAATCCCGTTTCAAGAAAAGCATTGAAACCTCCCATGGTATCATCATGCTCTTACAATTCCACTAAAAATGCTAATTCTTACATTTTTCTTGCTACTCCAGGGAACATTTCAATATCATTCCAGTTAGAAACACTTCTAAGTAGGAATTCAAATTTATTTTTTAGCAAGTCAGTGTTGTTTTTCTTGTTAAATGATCTTAAGTAAGAGTAAAGAACTCAAAATCTTTATAAAGGTTTTGGTAAATTCAAAGCAATTTGGCAGTCTTACCAAATCCCAGCCAGCAACCAGTTTGATACTCCAAAAACTTATATTTAACTCCTAGTTCCTGTGCAAAGTAAACAATCATTTCAAGCCTTACAACTAAAGTGTCAGGACAGAAATTAAGCCTCATACATACCCAACAGGAAGATTTACCAGAGTAGCTTTGGTTGCAGATGTGTGCATCTTTAACACAAGTTCTCCAGGAGTCACAGATTTCCAGGAGAAACGTTCAACCCTCAGCACACCCTTTGAAATACTAGAACCTTCTTGTTTAGTACCTAGATTAAGAAAACAAAACAAAACAAAAAATACAACCCACACAATATGGGGAGGGTGAATAACAACAAAATTCAAATACACTTATGTAGAATCTGTAGCTACTTCACAGTCTTTAAAGTCTTCATTTAGGCTTTGCTAACTCAGAAAAAAGCCAGTCTTTTAAAATGCATTGGTGGTACAAAATATGGCTTATTTGTATTATTTGCTAGGAAAAAAATGGTTAAAGGAATGTGTTACAAGGGTGTATACATCAGACATCTTCCAAGTCACTTAAGACTGCTGTAAAACTCCATACAAATCCTTTCTGTCCACATGCAAAGGAAGCAAATGATCATAAAAACCTTATATTTATTTATATTTGTAGCCTATAGTTTAATTACTTTAACAGAATGGTCAGTTTGGCTTTTTAAGCTTTCTTTTGGTTCTCTCTACTCCCCTCTAGATGCACTAAAATTACATCCATAAACAATGTTTAAATATCTGATTAACCTAAGCCAACTACCATAACATGCCATAGCTTTCCTGAATGCCTGTCCTGGGTTAGTTATGTATTCTATTACCACCCACAAAAAGCTGGATAAATTTCATAATTACACACCTGGGACTCCTTATCTCAACTGAGATAAGCACTCCAGCCGACAGCAAGCACCACCCACCCTGGTTATCTGATCTCAGGTGATGGCCCATTAGCACCACCCAGCTGATTATCTGATCTCAGGTAATGGCCCATTAGCACCACCCAGCCTGACTAATTAACCTGAACCCCATCGAACCCTGGGGAGCATCTCAGAGGAGCCCAGGGCTCATCCAAGCTCATTACCAAAGCAACCAATAGAACATCGGGAAGATCCTCTTCCATTGTGAAAGTCCCCGCCCCTGGGGGAGGTGCCAGCCAAGAAACACAGCATAAAACAAGGGGTTTGGATCGGAAAAGGGCACCCTCGACTCGACTCTGCTCTCAGGACTCTCCTCTCGACTCGACTGGGCTTCACTCCTCGGAATTGGATTCAGCTACTCCACTTCACTGCTCGGAATTGGACTCAGCTACTCCACTCCACTGCTGGGACTGGGCTACCAGGCCTTCCTGCAGGACCAGTGCCTCACTGGACTGCACAGCTACCACCCTGCTCAACAGGGTGTCAGGTTGTACCGTGACTCTGTCGGTTTGTTTAAGCCGTGTTTCTGTATTACTGCATTTATTTTAACCTTTTTTATTAAAGTTGTAATTTTGACCTAAAATCTCTCGAGGTATTCGGTGTGGGGTTAATTTCCCCTGCTGGTTGACAGCCAAAACTAGCACAATGCCATTCTATGTTTTTCATGAAATACAAGTGATTTTTATTTAAATCATTCAAGTTGTTGGATCTCGAAAGAAGCCAACTTTAAATGTATTTAAGAGCTTACTGTGCACCAGTTTAAAATCATTTCAGAAATATACTTTAGTCATATTGCTATTTTTACTGCATTATGATCAGCTAAGGAATAAAGTAGCTTGCAAGAATGGAATTTGTAGAAAAGAAACTCCAAGAAATGCAAGGAAATCCATTCCAGAAACATATTGATGAAAAGCTGGCAGCAAATTGTCATAAACAGTAAAGGGGGGGATCCTTTCCTGAAAATGTTCATCATCAATACGAAATAATGATGAAGTATAGCTTGAATATCAGTGTATTTCTTAAAATCAATTTGACTATTCCAAACTATTGCTAAACTGTCAAACTGTGCCCAAATACACAACAGACAAACACAATAGCACAAACGTATTCAATAATGCGAAAACATAACATAAACATGTACTTTTCCATGTTGGCCTTACCTTCAGTATCATCCCAGTGTACTAATGTAGAAAAACTCACCAGGATTTCAATGGGCATCAGACTGTCCACAAGCAAATAATAGGAGACTTGGTCATTAGTAGACTGTATAGAAAAACGGACATTTGTTCATCTTTCATTTTCACTGAATGCTGTCGAACTGGCCTTATACAAAGTATGACTAAGGTTTCGGATATGGTGACCCTAACTATGGTATGGCAAGTAAGCAATTAATTGTCACTACTTCTTCCAAGTTTCAGACATGTCATTTAAGCCTCATTCTGCATGTATAATAATGTTCAGTTAGGAGATAAAAGGAAACAGAACAGTTTCGTGCATGAGAATATATCTACTTCTATATTATATTCTCTGTACGTACCTCAGTTTAGGGGTTCTACTTGCTAAACAACAGTCAACAGAAGACCAAAAATTTTGTTCTATCCTGCAACTTTCTGATACAGATTAATTACAGAAAGCTTGAAAGAAATAAGTACTCATTTAATTTCTAGATGTGAGTGGTCCTCCCTCATACTGGGTGTTTTTTTCTACAAAACTCTATGGAGGCAATATTTTTTGCTTTCAACTTTAATGCATAATTCCTATGCCAATATTAGAAACTATAGAATGATTCTACTGTTCCTAGAAATTCTTCAAAATCTAATGGTGAATGAGCTGCTTTCTTCAGAACTGTCATAATAGATGTCTTCCTGGATATTCCAGAGTCATATAAATCACTTTTTTTGTATTTTTATCTTCCCATCATAATATGAAAACATTCTTTTATAAGCATGATACAGAATTTACCTAATACTGTAAACATCTCATCTCTATCAATGTAAAAAATTAGGATGGTTTTACAGCAAAGGGTTAGGTTTCTTTAGTGAAAGAGCACAGAGGCTGACATAATCTTAATGCTGATTATGGCTTATGAAAGTATATCGTGCAGTCATTAGGAAAATTTCTTGTGATGTGATTACAGAGAAGTGTGAAATTGCAGGTATACTACAATTACGAGGCATAATCCATGTAGTTAACCTTCTCAGTACAGGATTTTCCATAAAGATCACACCAGGAGCTTACATTTTGGTACTCTACAATTACAGATTCAGATAGACTATAAAATAAGAGCTGGAACAGGATATTCAAGCATGTTGAATAACCTTCTGATAATATGAACTAATGGCAGGTTTAGAGAAATTCCTTTATTTCAATGTTACTAAAGAGTGTTTCTAAATCCCTCCAACAGGATGCTGTAAATAGCAAAAGGACTTAGCATTCAAAGAGAAAACGAAGGGCTATGCTAAACAGACTCACGATTCATGTTTTAGGGGACAGGAAAAGGTGAAGGAGAATTGAAGGGCAGATTCTGCAGCTGAATCATCATTAAACTCAATTTATACACCAAATTGTTAAAAAGTAGTTTTAAATCAAAATAGAGCAGATGGAGATCTGATTTGCTATCAAGTTTCACTATTTACATAAGCCATTTTTTTGTTATTGTGCAGTAGCATTCCACATTTTTTTCCTCTTAAACACAGTGAATTACTACTGGATATTTGCTTGCAAATATATATTTGTATTGACGACAATAATCTTAATGTACTATTATTTTTCAGTAATAGCAGTTCTATAGGATCTATCAATATAATTTAGGATAGATATATGTACTATCTAATTATGTAAGACTTTGGGGGGGGGGGAAAAAAAAGCACAGTACAGTCATTTACCTTAAAATCTGTCTTCTGATAATTATAAGCATAGGTATGTGGCTTATGGAAAACATACAGGTTCCTAAAGAGAATACAAAATTGAAATATAAGATATATATGACTGTAAGAAAAGGATCAGTATAAATTACATATTTCAGGTAAATGTCTATTTCATAGCACAAGGTATTAATTTTACTCTCATAAATCAGACTCCCACCTTTTTCTCAGAAATGGTTTAACCTTTTTATTTATAAAAAAGGTGAATAAAATTCATCTTCAGAGAAAACAACTGACATTAATTCATGTATTTACTGCATTTCTACAGTTTTCCATTGGAGGTCAGGCCACTTATTTCTTTATTTTCAATCTATAAATGGTAATATGCTAATATTACTCTAAAACTTCCATGCCCACTTGAAAATTACTGTAATAAACTTTTATATAAAGTATAACTGTAAGGAAGGACTGTTTTGTACAATTTATTACTGTGTTTTTTCAGTTCTGAGCTGTTTGCACACCTTCAGAAAGCCACGTAGTTCCTGATAAGAATTTTTTCTGACCTTGATTTCACCAAGGGTGACATAAATGGCTTCAGCTTTAATTGAGGATGGAATCAGATGTAAACCAATGTTTTGATTATTCAGAAACTTCACAGGCATCCTGATCTATTGCTGACATATCAATTCCTACAATGACTAAAATACTCCTCACTTCTGAAAGTTGATAGGAACTATGAACATTCATCTCATTTTCACTGTATCTGAGATAAAGGCACGTAAGACAAGGAAACACTTTCAACTGAACTGACTGGTAAAATGAAAATCTTAGATGCCTAATCTCTTCTGAGGGATAAATTCTTCAAAGGTCAACCAAGATGTTCTGTTAACAGCTACTTTATCAGTTCACTGTGAAAATAAATAAACTCTCACTCATTTAGAGATAAGAATAAAAAACTGACAAATGCTTTATACCTTAATTAATGTTAATATCGGTCTACAAAAGGTCAACAGTACTTTAACATCTGGCTAACAAGTTAGAAAGTTCATATTTCACATTCTTGCTGTATGACACTGTGAATAAGGCTTTGAAAAGAAATTACATTGCTTGTGATGCTTTTTTTCTGAATGCTCTATCTTCTTGGACTTGGGACTACCTAAAAGCAGCAGGCAAACATTAACAAGGCCTAAAGTGATCTATGACTTTTTATTCCTAAAGTTCCTATACTGCTGGCTGGTATAAAAGTTATACATTCTCATTTAAAGACCAAGCAGAGTTTAATATTTGCTCCAGAAAACACTCATTTATGAAAATAAAAGCTTCACAAAGAAGTTTCAGTTACAAATTCAAACGAAAAAGAACTTGTGAATTTTCTCTGATAAAATTACTTCCCTCATTAATCTTAGGTTCTCTAAAGGATATGTATTGTACCAAGCTTCTTAAATCTGAACGACAGAAGCTAAAGATACTATGCTACAAGCACACTAGCTTCTTTTATGTTTGCAGAGGTATAAGTGCCTTGGAATTATATTGAAAAGAGAGTGAGAGGAAACACCCAGCCGATCAAGTGAAGCTATGCTGATGGCAACACATTTCCCCAACTTTTTCTTTTTCTTTAGAACTGTGCTTTTCTGATGCAGACTGTCTGCCCAGTGGTTGATGGGTCGTGCAAGGACCTAATGGCCACACACCCCAGGACCTACAATCTTCCACCCCAGCTGCAGCCTGAGATCTGCTTTATGGAGCTGGGGGTGTTCTTCACTGTACTCTGGAGGGCACACCCAAGGCACAGAGCAGGGCTGCAGCTACAGACTCACTGCCAACAGGGACAGTAAGTCTTGTCTGAAGAGTAACCTTGAAGTCACCCTGAAAAGCAGGATAGTTATACAAAGATCTGTTAAGAAGATATAATTTTTATACAGGGATTTTGAATTTTACCATTGTTATACTGTATATTTTATGGAATAAAACCCAAACCCTCTATTCCTTACTGGAAACAAACACAGAAGTCTTCAAAGCTAATCCAGGTTTCCCTGGAAACTGAAGTCTTTTCTGACTCTATTTCTTCCTTTGATTTAGCCCCTTTCTGGCTCTTCTTATCAGTATCAGCTGTTTCTGACATTTGTTTTGCATCTAAACTGATATTCTCACGTAATTCTTCTGCAAAGATAAAAAGACAAACAGAGCCAATACAGTGACAATATGTAAGTTGAAGCAGTAACATTCTTAAAAGTTATCCAAAAATTACAAGGAAATTATCCATGCATCAGTTATTATCCATATAGTTTAAAAATAAAAGCTATCCCACTGACCTAAGGAGCTCAAATGGTTACTGAAACAACTCCGTACAGAAATTCGGTGTTTACATCTGCAACTGCTTAAGTAGTCTGCCTCAATAAACTACCACATACTGAACTGTACACTAGAATCTTCAATATGACCTTGTTAAGTACACATACATATGCATTCTGCAAACCTAAAGTCATCTATATAAAGAAAAATACATCCCCTTGTCCAAAACTCCTGTTCAGTGAAAGGCTAATGAGGCAGTATTTTACAACCCACAGAAAAAAATACGCAGAAATGTGGAGGACATAAAGACCTAGCCTTGCCTCTGGTACTTAGTACCCACTATGATGCTACTCACACAAATCAGTCTAACTACTTCTAAACAGAAACAGATTTGAACTAGATTACATGAATTTTCTTGTAGGAAGATCAGAACTAAGGTCAGATTCATACCAAAATATAAACACAGAAATATGTAGACAGATTTTGCAATCACTCAATAACTTTTTTTTGTTGTAATGTCACCTTCTCTGCATTTATTCTGTGAGATTCATACAAATAGTTACTGAAAGTGTTTGACTTGGCCCAAAAAGAAGCTTTGAGAATAGCTCAACAGCTGAGAATAGAAGAACTGAACAGCTATTAATTCAGAATGTTTGCTGAGGAAAAAGACGAGGTAATATTCAAACATAAGGTATAACAAATGAGAAAACTATTAGAAATATACATAATTTATATTTAAATGTGGTTTGAAATATTTCATTATCTCCAAGACACATAGAGCTAATGTGTGGCTCTAAATTAGTTTCCAACTATTTTTCAAGAACTGAAAGAAATGCAATATAAGGAAAGATACCAAAGGCCTTTTTCCTTTCCTTTCCTTCAACTAAAGAAAAACTACCTGAAAGCTGAAAAATCTAGACTTTTTCTTCAATTTAAGTTAACATGGGGGTTAGGCTTCCAGTAAAATAACCACAGCTCAGCTTATAAATGTGGGTATCATGAAGGAGATGATGAAGGAGTCACCAGAGCAGGACTATGCCCAGTGCCATCCTCCTGTGGCTCAGTGTTGCTTCTCTTTGAGCAGGAGTACCAGAGTACGGCCAACAGCCCTTCTTCAGTGTCAGCCAGTCAGTAGAACTCTGTAGACTTCAAACAGAATATATGCTCCACCCTAGCTAAAGTCAACAGATAAACCTTTCTGTTGTTTGTGTGTGCAGCCTGGGTCAGAGGGAAGAGAGATCTTCCACTGCAGCTACAGGAAAGCAAAACCAGTGTCAACAAAGAGGCTCAATTTTTTGATCCATGCAGTCCAAAGACAGCACTGTTCAGAGCTTCCTGATACAATTATAAGAAGAATGTAAATCAAACTGCTAGCTATTGTTTACAATTTATGCAAGTAGTGCTACGAAAAAATGCAATAAACCTCAGTGCAATAGTCTCAATGGACTTAAGCAGCCTATGTAGATTAATTTATTTAATGATTAGATTTGATTTATTTATTTTTTGACAAACATAAAAGGGCAGAGAATCCTAAACCAAAGGCTTGACATATTGAAAAGCAAGCACTTATCCAGGAAAGGTTTGGTTTATATATATGAGTTTACTTGTAAAATATCACTGTTCTCAACGGGAATTTGCTTCAAATCCATTTCAAGTGAATAAAAAAAACTTTTCAGACATAAGACTATTCATATATTTTACCATCTAATAACCTTTAAGCAAACCCTGAAGAGATGAAATTACTTAATTCTCATTCATATAGTTTGCAAAATTTGGGCAATTTTTAGCTATGTTAAAAAGTATATTAAAGTCCTCACCCAAAAATAACACATTTCTTAAAAGACTTATCTTTTTGTCATAGTTTTGGTTCATGATTCAGACTCCTGTGGAGTTTAAAGACTCATAATGAATCATTCTGAACTAATAGTAATACAAAGTAACCCTCATAACCTAAGTGAAGTTGGAATAAATGTATTTTGCACAGAGAAATGACAACACACGGATTGAGATGGTCTGGAGATTGTAAAAAGAACCTGAGTACAAAAGATTTCCATGTAGTAGTAATGTGAATAATTAGCATTCTAGGCCGGAGGATAGAAATACGTCCACATCATGCTTTTCCTTGGTTGTGTTATGGGAGCTTTTCTTCAACAGGCATTCCTTGAGCAAACTTTTGAGTGAGCAGAAAAGATGGCAATCTGGCTACTGAGATACACTAACTTGGTGTTAAGGGTTAACCTGGAGGCAAACTCCAGATCCCCACGCTTAGCTCTTCAGAGGAGAGGAGGCAGCAAAAACAGGCTGTAAACTTGGAAAATGATTAAATAATTTATTTACTAACTCTACTAGGAATAGAAAGAATAATAAATAATGAAAATATTAAAGCATAATATACAAATATCATTCTCCCCCCATACATTCCAATCCTTCTCATTGATCACATAAAGGACATAAACATGAGATTCTGATCTTAAGATTAAGAGTTCTTATTGCCACTTTATGGGATAAAGAGAGTTCTTTCTGTAGTGTAGTGGGATCCATCCCACGGAAGACAATTCCCTAAGAAGTATCTTCAGCGCGGTTCCAAAACTTCCAGAAACACCACAGCCCGCCCAGGTTTTTGCAGTGGTGTATCCGCTCTCCCACAATACACTCTGCAGTTTGTGGGTCACAAGAAAAGTCTGATGGGGTTAAACATTTTAAGAGTAAGTCATTCCAGCCTAAAGGCATCAAAGGCAACAGGCTCCTGCTTTACTCATAATCTGCAAAGGCTGCAAAAACTGCAAAGGCTGCAAATTTCATCTGCACACAACATAAAAATGTTCTTATTTTAGGCTGCTAAAATTTCTCACTCCCCCACGTCTAAATTGTGATTTAAAAAGACATTTAGTTTGGTATTATTTCAGATCACACAGCACAGCTCACAGAAAAAAGATGAATCTCGATGCTGGTAAAGATGGCTTCTCTGGCACTTCCTGCCACTCCTTGTCTTCTCTTCTGTTTGGGTTACTGGACTCCATATTTAGTCTTTCACGTGACTGCTTTCCTTTCTCTCTAGCTTAGAGAGGAGGTTAATATTTGCAGAAAATGCCTACAAAAGTATTTATAATAGTTTACATGCTGCCACTAGATAATGCCGCTGTATTAGGCTTGCTTCCCCAGGCCCAAGGCTCCTTCTCTCCCGTATGCTTCTCTGCACTGGCAGCCATCCAAATTTTTAATAAGTCTTTTGGCTGCTAATTAAGTACTGCACTTCACTTATCTACAAGAGCAAGGTCATTCTTCAATCTCACCCACTCGGCTCTCTCTCTCTCTGCGTAGCTTGGCTCGGCTTAGCTTAGCTGCTTCTCTGTTTGGCCTTGGTCCAGATGATAATAAACCAGCTCCTCTCAGGTCCAGAACAGCACAGGACCGGTGGGGGGGAGGTGAGGTTGGCTGCCGCCACTGGCCCCCCCCGGATCATGGGCCCCTGGCCCGGGGGGTGGAGGGGAAGCCTCTCCCTCTCATGGGTCAGCAGGGAGCCAGGGAGCAAGAAAAAGGAAGTGAGGAAGGTGCTGCGTCACTTCCTAGATGTTTTTTATAACATTCTTTTCACAGAGACGTCACGTGAACACTAAGTGGCTCGTAGAACTGTCCTTTTGCTGTTTTTAACCAATCAAATTTGTCTCACATCGGGTCAAACGATGACACTTGGGAACCACTTAATAGTGACAACTAAAAAAATACTCCAAGTTCTCAACATAGTCATTGCAGGCATAAAGAGTCATTACTGCAAACTACTGTATTTCTATTAGGATTTTGGCATTGAGCTGTGACAGAATAACCAAAAGTTGTATTTTCAGCTCATTAACTTCTAGCATTCTGATACAGTGAGATTCTTCTGGTTTCGTTCTTTTTTTTATCAGAATGATATTAATAAAAACAGGAATTCATAAGAAAATATATTCAAGCGAACTGTATCTGAAATTATTATCAGTCCTTAAAAATACAAAACCAATTTATTAGTATAGGTTTGGAAGAAACATGACTTACATTTGCTTTGAGATATATAAGTATCATAAATAAATTCTCACTTTTCATTATACTTTCAGTCTGACCCAGGTTTTTGGTTGTTCCCTCCACCAATTAAAACCTTATCTTCTATTATCCTCTTTGGGGATTACCAGAGATGGTTGCTGCTTGCACATTTTTCCAGAGTGAAGATAATGTTACAATCTGCAAAAATATCTAATCTTGTTGAGTGACATTACTGGGTTTAATTACTGTAGAAGCTATGAAGTTGTGCACATCCTTTAGCTGTATTTATAAATTATTGGAAGAGAGGATCATAGATCTTTTACAGAGAACAAAATTTAAACTAAAAAATTAGAAGTTTTTTTAAATGGCATTCTAAACTTTCTCCAGTCATGAGGATCAACCTTCAAAAATGCTTAAAAAGCAAAGGTATATTTCACAGATTTCTATGTGAACTGAATGGCTGAAAACCAAAACCAACATGAGTGTCTCATGTATGAATCGTGGTGTAAATGATACATGAATACTATTCACACATTTCTAATCTGCTCTGAGATTCACTTTCAGAACCCTGGTAAATGGAAAGGTATTTCCCAGCAGTCAGTTTTAGGACCCAACAAATTTGTGCACCCAACAAATCCGATACCTTCTTTTAAAAAGAAGGCTCTTACTTTTAAGAGCCTCTTATTTTTCTGACCAAATACTTCAAACAGCCTTCAAAAAAAGAGGTATACATTTTGAAAAAAATTTGAATAATCTTCAAATACTGATGTAAAACACATTTCAAAGGAACATTCATTAAAATGAAAGTTTTCTTATGCTTCTTTTTTTTGCCATTTTTCAGAAAAAGAAAAAGAAAAGGAATATAATTCACAGAGTTTAGAAACAAAGCACAGTGTACAAAATCCAGTATATTTACTGGAGAGTAATTTATGAGAAGTGTTTGGACTTTTTTTCAAAATATTCTTTTAAATTAGGGATTTTCTTTAATACCATACTGAAGATTCTAGTCTATGCAATTATACATGCTATTACCAGTTCTTTGAAACCTTTTCCTGCAAAACCAACACCCACAAATAAGTAAGACTGCTGACATACATACATGAGGATTAATAGTTATGCCAAACAATATGGGAATGGCAAAAGGCTGACTGAAAACTTCACACACACTTACCTTTACTGAGTATCTCTGAATTTTGCTGGCACAAGGGAATGGTCTCCTGTATGGTGGAAAAAAACAAAACAAAACAAAAAAGCAAGGATGGTGATTATAATGTTGCATTATTTTGTTAAAGAAAATATTTAATTTTGGGACAGTCCTTCCAGAGACAGAGGAACAAACTGCAAAGTTATCATTAAGGGTTTGGGTAGGGTTTTTAAATAAAAAATAAAAATAGTACATTTCACCATAATGCCTACATACATATCACCAACAGACAGATCGATGTTTTTCTAGAGAAGTACGTGTGATCTGGAGTCTGAGATAAAAGCTCTTTCATGTCTACCACTTCAGTATTATAACAATGTTCTTTGATCTTACTGGTTTTTGACAATAAAATAAGTTTTATTCTAAGAATTAATTACTCCTATTCTACAACCAATTTAATTTTTTCCTAAGTCTCCATTCTTGAAAAGTACATGAAGGGCTCCTTTTCCAACAAGCATTTCTTGCTGTGCAAGTGACAGTACACAACTCTCATTAGCAACAGCATACTTGATTACAATAGCATCTTTTGTTTTCTAGCACTGCATAAATATAAAGTAGCCTGTTCTATTTTAATGTTTTTGGCAAACAACTTTATCCTGGTCAACCCCAGCTCCAAGCTAGAGCTGCTGAACAAATATGAATGCAATATAGCTGCTTACACTTGAAGTTGAAATGAAGTTAGCCAGCCTTTCAAAAAGTCCACTCATTAAACTGGCAAAGACGGTTCTTTTCTTTGAGAGATTAAAATATTTGATTTAAAAATGTGTGCCTAGTCATCCTTCCAACTGCCCTCTTCCCTGCAATGACATACACTGAAAAAGAGTCACTTCCACTTTTTTTTCTTTAATGAGGTAGAGAAGGAGAAAGAGATTCCACAGTTTCCAGTTTATTTTCTATTTGAATGTGGTACTACTAATAGCTTAGCTGGACTAGCTTTCCTTTTGCAAAGACAAATATTAAAGCCTTAAAATGCTATTACAAACAAATTTGCAAGCTTCCTTTCATCTCAGGTCTCCCTTTACCTAGATTTGTCACCCTTCTCCCCACTCAAACTCCTCATATACACCCTCATATATCTTTACATGTGTCCAAGGTGCTGATGCTGAAATTGGTAGCATTGATCTGGCCAGTAGTTGGACACAGGGAGTGATTTTCTGTTCTGCATTTCAAAGAGGAGTTGTGGGAGCTATGCTGACTTGGAGCTACTCTTATGCTTTCTCAATACAATCTAAAAATATATTTTGAGGGGCAGACTGGCATAATTTAGAGGGTTTGAGTTATACTGGATGGCAGGTCACAACAGTACCTAAATCTTGCACAAGGTCATTGTGCTGGAAATCCAGGTCTGCCTCAACCCTCCTATTACAGACTACGCTGCATAAATTGTATGAAGGGACCTTAGTGAATACTTCCTTAGAGGAAAACCTTATAGCATTCTACTGTAATTTCTAGCTGCAGTAAAAGTCTTCCTGCAGCATTTTGCAGAATCTCCATGGGCTCAGAACACTGGAACAGTCTCAGGAACCTCACCTTTGGCAAAACTTCAGGTGTTTGATATTCTCTGAATTAACTAAGGGAAAGAGCTGAGTGAATACATTACAGATTTAAGAGTCTCTACCCCAAAATAGGAAGTACCAAATACTTTAATACATGTAATTCAACTATAATGTTGTTTATTGAGAGAATTTGTAAGTTCCATTTTTGCACAGCACAAATACGAAAGTCTATTCCAAATCTGTTGTGGGTTTTTAAAAAAATGTTCATGAGTCTAAGATGGGGACAGATCTAATATAAAGAGCAATTAAGAGAAAAACTAAGACTGCTGAAATTGTTAACAGTTGGGTTAAGAATTTAGTAATTGAAAACTATTACCTCTTACAGTTCTTTTTTAGATTAATTTCTTGGTTTTCTAGAGCAAATGAGCTGAAAAGGACACTA
Organism: Ptilonorhynchus violaceus; assembly: GCA_013397565.1. NCBI lineage: Eukaryota > Metazoa > Chordata > Aves > Passeriformes > Ptilonorhynchidae > Ptilonorhynchus > Ptilonorhynchus violaceus. The sequence continues at coordinate 495,117 of VZRJ01001791.1, forward strand.
GGATCTTGTAGATGCCCATGTACTTCAGCTCCTGTTTCCAGAATTCTGTACACACAATTGTTCAAAACAAGTCAAGCTATGATCCCTTGTCATGTCACATTGACAGCGATGTCTCAACATACGGGTCTGAAGAACCACATGGACTATCTCTTCCCTTTAAACTGTGACTTCAGAAGTACACATGCATAGAACTGTCACATTTCTGCATGGCAGCCTTCAACTTGCAAGATTCCAACATGGCCAAATTTCTTGTAGGAGTCACAGGATTTACCAAACAGATACATGTCAGCTGTACAATTTATCAAGTTTCTCCTCAGAAATGTCCAAAATATAAAAAGCATGATATCTACTTTATAAGCCTTGGAGACTGCAACAAGTCTAGCACTAACTGTACAAGTCTAGCACTTTCTGCCCAGCATACTGTTCATGGACAGTACACATGATCCATGCTTCTAGTATGGACATGTGGTAGCTTAATATAGAGCTACTTTGTCAGTACTAACATTTGGCAGCAGGAAAGCCTGGAGAGATACAGAAAATGCTCACAAACTGTGTCAATAGAGTTTCCAGTAAAGAAGGAGAATGTGCCCTGGAAAATTTGGGTGCTTATTAGCTTCATCCAGTCTGAGCTGTGAAACCAGTCTAACCACAGCTGTGTAGAGACTCCCATAGGCTCATTTACTCAGTTTTTGGAGCACAACTGTAACACAGTCAAAAGCTGTCTGCTTTTCTAATGGTACAGGATGTGTTAATCTACGTAATCCTCACTGATTTGGAGACAATTGAAGTGTCGAGAAAGTTCTCACTCTTTTATACTATTGCCTCATCTACTGTGCCTAAGACATAACCCTAACCCTAAGGCATTGGCACAGAAAGAGAAAATAAAGGCATTTTTCCTCCTTAATGAACACACATTGCCTGAAAGGTCAGCTCTGCTGCCACAGTATCTGATAAAGAAATAAATTAGAAAAGACTTAGATCCAGCTGTGAAATAGAAGGATGAAGACGGTTAGATTCTGGGAGGAATATTCTTACAAAAACAGTAGCCTTTTCTATTGTAGAAAAGATGCATGGCAAAACTTTTCACACCAGTTTTTCTGTGAAAAACACATGCCTTCTTCAAAAAATAAGCTCTCCAGATATAACTGCAGGTGAAGGAATAAAGTTTCAAGTACTCAATTTTTAGGATTTAAAATCCATTTCAAATCCTTCAAAATGACAAAGATGACCAAAATCTTTCTCAAGATCTAATCCTGTACTAAATTTCTAGGTTTGACGTTGACCTTGGATTTATATTATTGAAGGGTTTTGCATCTACAGTCACTTGGACACAGTTTCTTTTTTATTCCTCAGTCACTGTGTTCACTAAATGGAGTATCAGTTCTCATTTTAGCTGTGATGTGAGAGAGGGTAACAGAGGTGGGTTTTGAAAAAGGGCAATGGTACAAAAGAACAAACAGCTGCAAAGTTGTGCACAGACTGAGGTATAGAAATAGGTTAAAAATACTGGATTACCAACTCGACTTCTCTTTTATTTAGTCTCTAACGTTGGAGTTGCCCAATATGTATATGCAAGTAGATAATTGTCAGCCCATCAAAAAGTCTCTGTATACCACAAATGTCTAAATTTGTGTCCCTCTTCTCAAGTTCCTCTTCTAATTCATATCCCTCATATGTCATGTATACTTTTTTCCCCAAAAATAATAAGCAGGGAACTTCCATTTTATGTAGGTTGAAGTAATTCTCAAAACCATAAAATGTGTAAAGAAAATAGAAATTTTTCTATTGATAGAAATAGAAATAGAGATAGATTCTATCTAGCCCTCCTGTTGACTCAATACCAGTCACTGCACTTACAAAATATATCACAGAAAGGATTAGAATGAGAAGAAGTAAAAGCTTATTATGACACAATAGTCTGCAATATTTATGGGCAACATGAGAACAGCATACAACAGAGCACACAAATTAAATAAACTGGTATCACTTGTACAGCAGAAGGTAAGACTGGGTTTGAATTTATAAATGGATGGACTGAAGTAAGAAAAATGAAGTTAACACGAACATTAAAGAACAAGTTCATTGTGTTTAAGTCACTGGGAGAGACTGGAGACTTTAACACTTTTACTCTAGAAATTAGCATTGCCAGGGAACTTGACACTGAAGAAGTCACAAAGAGAAATCAGAGTGTTCTGCTTAAGATTTATGAATATAGTAATCAGGTCAGTCTATTAAAATACCTAGTAGCCATTGCACATACTGATGGTAAACGTTTGGATTAGATTTTCTTGCTTTGCTACTGTTCAGCATTTCCTCAAACAGAACACATAGAGCTTTATTCTCAATGGAATTGGGTGACTTCCTCTATCGAAGAATTCATCACGATGAAGAATATTCAAGTAGGCTTTTGAATGGCAGATCTACAGGGAAACACTACTCCAGCACAATCTTTTTTCTCAAAAGCATTTGACAAAATTACTGTTGCATTAAACTGCAAGACCCTGCAATTTTCATATGATGATAGGTTTGGTTTCTTCCTGGCCACAAAATACTTCCACATGTATTTCAATGTGTCCTACACATAAATTACTTACCTTCCTATTGAACAAGAATAAAACAGAGCCTCTCCATTAAAGAATTTGGCCCTATGTTATGGAGTTTTTAAACAAAAAATTAACAAAATGCCTTTTCTTAATAACAGTGATTCAAGATCAATTTAACTAACAAAAATAGATATTTTAAAATATTTCTTTCCTAATGCAATTCCAAAAAGCTTTCAGGACTGTAAAATTAGTGAATGGGAAATTCAGAGGGAAAAAAAAAAAGGTTTGAAAAAAACAAAGCATTTCTGGTTTTTGGCATGAGTGCTTTAGGAACACGAGGGATAATGGCACGTCTTTCAACTTTATATTTTTCAAAGAAGGTATATTCAGCTCCTAAAATTTTATCTTTCATGTATCACTAGTCTCTGTTTCTGTGACAACAGACCTTAGGAACAGTGAATCAGATATTCAACAATGTTACGTCATGCAGTTTACATTGGAGTGAATTGAAATATGCTAATTTAAATTTGTCGAGCATCTGGCACAGCAGCTGACTGAATTTCATTCAGCTTAAAGCATAAAACTGCTGCATCCCAAAGATTTACCAAGTCTGTATCAAAGGTTTTAAAGCAGATGTCTCCTGAATAGCAATCACAAAGTTTAAAACAGAGACAGTTATTCACACTCAGTATACTACAATACGAAATTCTAAAAATTAGCAATAATCCAGTGACTTGGGAATATCAAAGTTTCTCTTTCAGTGGTTGCTTTTTTTAATCACTAATTTATTTTTTTTTAAGAAGTATACATATATATTCTTTTTTCAAGTCTTAAAACTACAGACAGAAAGCTCTCCCATTATGAATCTGCCAGAGGTATCCACATAATTTTGTTGGTGAAAAGATTTAATATGTGAAATAAAGATTGTTCTCCAAGTTAAAAACCATTTTCTTTTCCAATCTGTAAAAATGAAGTTCTACTTGCATACTTCAGCTATTAACAGGCATAGAGTTTTTCAGCTGAGGTTTAAATTGCAGCAGAAGTAAAGTTCATGTATAAGTCAATTAGCTGCTCATGACTTCTTACATTTCATGTCTGAATCAGATTGCCCTCAGTCTATGTCACATTCATGTCTTCTTCCAACCATTCCAGTTTTATCAGTGTCTCTTTTTCATGTATTTTCATACTTGCCCTTCTCTCTCCTTGACTGCATATCCTACTGTGATACATCACCATTCTATATCACTCTTGGACTAGGGGAGAAAATCTAAGTGACATTCCAAACTGCGTTTATGTTTCCAGAACGTAAACATCTATTAATTTGCAACTAACCAAATCTAGAGACTGAAGTAATGAAAGCAAAAATAATTACATACTATAAGAGGCTACTTACAGCTGCTCTTTATCCTGCTGTTTTTGTAATGATTTTATTAGTAAGTTGCCATTATTAAAAAGACATTAAATGGTGAAGTACTATTGAACTACTAAGTAGGTTATTGTTTACATAATATCTAAAAAATATTGAATAGCTAAATATATCACAGAATCACAGATCACAGATATATTCTATGGTGAAGTATTCTTCTTTACTACAGAATTGCCTTATTTTAAAATCATTAAATCCACTAACAATATCCACACATGTACATTTTCTAAACACACAGTATAGATATAGATCTGAAATAAAAAACTGATATAAGAGGGTACTCTGCAGAGGAAATATATACATAGGCACTCCAAAAATTAATAGAAAATTATTTCCCATTTATTTCATAATTTACCAAAACAAATTTTGTTTTCTTTGTTCATGAAGGTCCCTCATGACGCACCATCCTTAATAGTATGTCTTTTGTCTTCAAACACATTTTTTAACCCTACAGTCACTATTCATCAACCAAATACCATAAATGTTATCCACAAGTATATTTATCAGTTTGTCCCAGAAAATGACAAAACAATTAGGTCATCTTTACTGCTGGACTGCATGGATAAGGATGTGGTTGCTGTTCTTCCCTTACACAGCACTCTGGATGAATATATTTTATAGGTTATTTTCTATATTGTAATGACATTGAATTTAACATACACAGAAGAAGACCTCGCTCTTTACTTAGGAGAGAAAATAGAGGGAAGAACTGTAGCAAACATTTACAAATTGAAACATCACCTTCTCCAAAACATAATTGGATTATTGAATCAGATCCAGATTTTAACATCATTGAAAGCACTTGTGTGTTGCCTAGACTCCTTTTTCCCTCAATTTTCTTTAAGTCAAAAAGAGAAATGCTATCAAATGGTCTTCTGAGTAGTTTGCTGCAGTAAGTATGAAATTGGAGATGCTGGCACTGCCACATTGTGTTCTTTTGCAGGTGTTGAGCAAATCAAATAACTTCTGTGGAGCCCTGTTCGTTTGTTTTCAAGTGAGAATTTAAGTCTCTATTTCTCTATGTTGCCAATTATTTCCCTGTATGAAATATTTTTTTCCTGAAATGATGTATTTATCCAGAAACTCTTTGAAAGTACAATTTTTTCTCTGTTAAGCATGTAAGATTTAAACATTAGAAGGAGTGTTTTGTTAAAGATTTATCTAAAAGCAGACTTTGATAGCACATACACATTCCAATTTAAAAACAGAAACAAAAAAAAAATCACAGTAGTTACAACTTCCCAAAGTCATCCTAGTAATATTTGGAAGATTCATCTTATCTGTCTTGAAAAATCACAGTGGAGGCTTCTGCCTAGTAAATATCATTCGTTTGGGTAGTTTGACCCAGCTTGTGGTCAGTGCTGCATCTAGTGAACCTGTTTGGAGGAATGTCATTTTCTCAGAGCTGCACAGGAAGCCTGAGGTCTAAATCATTGCTGAGGATTCCTTTAGAAAGCAGAGCTTCTGAAATTTAAGAGCAGACCAACTGAGCATTGAAGCCTTAACTCTTTTCCTAGATCTAGCCAGAAGTCTTTCCATTCAGTCCTAAATGAGGATGCCATTTTATGACATGTGTTAATAATTAAGTTCACATTTTTCTAGTCACATGCCTAGGTAGGTCTTTCATTTTAGCTGAAATAAACTAATTATAATATAAACTAAGATTTCTTTAAAAGACTCCTTATTATCGTCTTAAGATACTCCCATCAAGAGGATTTTAAAGAGCAAAACCAAAATATTTGATAGTGTTAGCAACAGAACTTTTAGAATCTGAGGAAAAAATCATAAAAAAAGAAAATTAAAGCAAAGGTATTAAGAAAGATTTCCCACCCAATATAATTATTAAGTGGAAAGGGTAGGGAAGTTACTTAAATAGCAAGGAAAAAAAAAACTCGCTGAAATGTCTTTAAAAACCGATACTTAAGTATTAAATATTTTCTATTTTGTCTTTCACTACTGTTTTTAATACAAAACTAGGTCAAGTTAAAAAAAATAGAAATATTATTACCTGAGAATAATAATCTGCATTTGAGTGTCTCCCATTTTGATTCATATCCACATTACCGTCACTTTCATTTTCATCAGTTTCAGTAACAGAAGTGAGACGGGATATAGAATTAAATCCTTTTTTGATGGTAGACTGTGGAAAGTGGCTAAATAATAAAAGAGAACTTAAACACTTTAATCCATACATTTTCTTTCAAATGACAATCTTCATAACTACTATTCTTAACAGAATTTTGTCAAAATAATTTGTGTCTCCTTTATTTTGAGAGATTCCTAAGGCAGCACAGAATCTTGCTTTACTGGCTGGGTACTACTCACAAACCTATGATAGAAAGACCTCTTAAGTAACCCTCAAAAAAGGAAAACCCAGACTGGCTGAAAACTAGATGATAAAGCCAGAAGTGAGTAAATTACTATGGCCCCTAGACAAGAAAAAATTACTACTTGAATAGAGGTTAGGCAAAAAATAAAATGTTTTGTGTCAGAATACGTTTTGTCTTTTCCCTCAAAATGGGTCTCCATAGCTACCAGACAGCTAAAACACAAGATAACCAAGGAAACGTGTGGAGGCCTATTCTGGTCGTAGTAAAAGAAAGCTCTGTTGCTGACTTCACTGAAGGCAGAAGTAAAAACTGATGGAAAAATAAGTAACTCTTTGCTTGTTAAGTGAACTAGAAGAACAAGACCAAAACAATGTTGCATACAAATCAATTAGACCTAAGTGTGTAATTGTGTTATTACAGAAATTAAGAACAAATTAAAATCTAAGCATGTGTTATCCAACCTCCTTCTTAAGGATTGAGATAATGAAATATCCAGACCTTTTGCAGTAACAGTCACAATTACCTCGCCTTTGAGTGTTTCAAAATATTTTATTAGAACAAAAGGAAGAGATTAAAAACTTTCAGTCCCAATTGTGTATCTAAGTCCCTTATCTTATTTACACAGCTATATTAATTCAATTAAATGTTAATACCTGCTATATATTTTTGGCTACTACCTGTTAATTAAATCAGAAAAGATTAAATTAGCTGATTGTCATGGAAACTTAGCACATTAAATAAACCATCCTTCACAAAATGGGGTAAGTTGACCATGAAGCAATCTACCAAATATGAAAAAACAATATAAAATCTGTTAACATGCAAATACTTCAACATCTTAATTATTAATCTCTCATTCGCTGGATAGCCTATTAATTGCTCAGAGCATTATTATGTATTTCTACTCCTACTATTTGAAAACAAGCAGTAATTTAAGTATTCTTAACCAACAAAATGCAACCTTATCAGCAAAACAATTATATTCCCAGAATATTCCAAGGTCACTTCTTCCATGGACAAATGCTGCTGTTCAAAAAAAATTAAAAATATCCAACTGGTTTATTATCAGTCCATCCAATTATGATTATCAAAATGCAGAACCTGACACATATGTAATTAAGTCAGTTTACTTAGAAATGTACTCAAGAAAAGGTGAACACATCCTAAGAAAATGTACACGTCTCCAATCTGTTGTCGGACTCAGTCTCAAGAAAAGTATCCTTCAAAATGACATAAGCCTTTTGGTGTACATTGGGTATATGATACATTCAATGCTTCATGACAGGAGTTCATTCAGAATAAAAGAGATGGGATTAATAATTCTAGAATTTGTCTACTGAATATTCACATTGTAAACTGAAGCCTGACAGTGGGTCATAGGAAAAAAACAATGCTCTGATACACTTCATGGTAATTTTTCTTTTCTTATCAGGGAGCAAGTATTATGCTGAATATTGAATATTGACTAGAAATCATGTATACACCAATTTCTGAAACTTCTCTAAGACACCCTGTAGAAAGACTCTGGTTTTCAAGGGTTTATAGGACTTCCAAACAGGCTTTAACACAAGGCACTTATACAAAGCTGTGTTTTGACCATGAGCTTCTTCACCCGCACTCTCTGGCTTGTTGTAACAACTTTAATGAACAGAGAACAGCCTCTTTTATTCATAAACATTAAGTGTTCCATGTCAAACGTGATGCCCATGAAAATACTGACTGGCCAGTCAATTATTTTCTTGTTAGGTGTAAGAAGTAAAAAAGACCAGTAGTTTGACAAAAAATTTGAAATACATCAAAGAATCTTCCTATTTCTGGTATCGAATATTCTACTTCTTTGGCCCCACCGGGCAGAGAATCTGGCAAAGTGTCTTTGCCTGACAGCGCTCCCTTGTCCTCCAATGTCAGAAGCCCCGAGAAGTGTGCATCTGCCCAGGGGACTGTCTGTACAGGGTGTGACAAGCAGGTACCCAACCCTCAGGTGTGTGCATGTCCACCCCCTGGTAAGCTTTCTTAGCAACACAGATATCAGCAGATTGTGGCGAGCAGTGGTTAAAGCCTAGAGCACTTCAACTTGCATCTCCACCAGGAGGTGTGTGCTGCACTCCCAAAACAGGAGGTGTTTGTTACCCTCACTGACAGGAGGGTGTGCAAAATTGCATAGGTATGCCTCTGTGTGCATGATTAGAACTTCTTGGGATTAGTTACAGAAAGGTGTTCAGAAGTTTGTTGGTGTTTATTAACATTTTGTAAGCATCTAGTATAGTAATTTAGCTGCTGCATTACTGATATTGATCCTAAATGTACAGTTCACTGATAGCTGATTATCAATACATCAACAGAGTGCTTTGTCCTGATGTGCTTCTGAAACGATCTGAGCAGTTTTTCCCTGTGACACAAGTAAAGATAAGCCACTGCACTTTCACAGTGCACTTTCACAATGCTAATGCTGAAACTACATTAAATACTTACGTGTCTGTTCGTATTGTGATAACATTCAATTTGTAATTCAAAAATAGGCTAGCAATCTCAATATGTTCTTCAGGTTTCTCTACCACAGGCTCTGGAAAAAAACCAACTTGTTAGATATATACATTAATAAGAAATATTTAATACTATTAATTTTGAGAAAAAATTTCCAACGGGGATTCGTCACCTCTAAATAATTCCCCAATGACATGCTCTTGAATGGAACAGAAAAACCAGGGGTGGCTCTAGGTGACATATGAAAAAATAAATGCTTAACACTCTGATCCTCAGCCTGCAAAGTACTGAAGTGTGCCTAACCTATATGTAAGGTTATCCAGGGTAGCTCAGAACAATTATGGCAGGACTTTTTGCCTCTACCAATTTCCTCTATTTCTTATCCCAGTGTATTTTGCTAGCATGCCTGTAACGCCTTTGTCATATTCAAGCTATCTCATATAAAGCATTTAACTCCATTATGCAGTACAGACAAACCCTAGAAAAAAATTTACTCTAAACCCATGAGTTGATGCAGCAGGACTAGTCACATACTTTAAATTTTTAAAAGGTGTTCAGAAGCTTTCATGGCTCTGCATCAGAGAGCTTCTGTGTTGCTTTGATAACATTCCCTCTTCATTTTCTCCACTAGAGTGCTTTTTTCAATATAAATTAAGACACTTCTCAAAGCATGTAAGAAATATTGCTAAGAGGAAGTAATACAAAATAGAGTTCAATTGAAATTAAGTTAATAGATGATAAGTATGGTCCTGAAAATGTTTAAAATAATTAAAATGTAATTACAAATTTATTTTGGAGTTTTTAGTAGACAAACCTTGGGGTTCAGATGTCACAACAATTTTCTTTTTCTGACGGAAGAGCTTCCAACAAGGAACTGGTGGTGGTTCTGGCGGTGCTACCAGAGGACAGGACCTTGTTCTAGTGATCAGGACAGGATGGCTGTGTATGTGGGAAAGCCCATATTGCCTCATCTTCTCTGAAGAATCAGCCTGTGAAACACAGAAGGATAATCTGACTGGATCAGACCTCCTTTCTCATCATATTTGTCTAACAAAAAAGAACAGTATGCACACAAAAGCATCTAACAGCTTCTATAACAAATGAAATTAAAATAGTTCACCCGACAAGACTATCCAAAACCATTTTAATTAGAATTTGATATTCAGCAGGAAAAGTATACTTAGAAGTGTTTACATGTATTTTACTTTTCATAATAGATTCATCACTTCTTTCAACTTATTTATATAACCATAACATACAAGTGAAGAAAATGAATACGTAAGAAAGCAACAGGCACACTTCCTTTTAAATAAACTTTCTCCGAGGGAAAAAGTCCTTACTTCATGCTGAATTTATAAAGTGGCAGAATTCTAAAATCAATTGTTGTTTTAGATAACTTGTAAAAACTCCATAATGCAGTATTGCTTTGAACCAACACATCATTAAAGCTAAGCTTTTTATTTGCTGGCTCATTTATAAAACACATTAAAGACACTTCAGTTGACCTGTGTATCAAAGCCCTTAGGAACAGACTTAAGAGCAATTTTAGATGTGGACATTGAGTGGTGCTCTTCCCATTAAAATAATAATGGTCTAGTACTTCACATTTATCACAACTGAAAGTACTGTTAGAAGATTTGTACATCCTTTTAATTTTAAAAGCACATTTCCTTTTAAGTGCTAAATAAATCACCAATAACTCAGTTCTTTAACATGCTTTAGCAAGTGTCTGATTGCTTCTACTCATTGTAAATTGTTCTTGAGGTTTCGTATTTATGAACTCTGCAGAGAAGAATGTTGTTGTGGTTGTCAGTTATTTGAAGAGCGGGGAACAAATTAAATTAAAAATGCCAGTTACAACATCCAAGATTAGAAAGGAGTTTGAAGAAGACCAGTTAGGTGCCATACAGGAGAACTTGTCAGCTGTTGAGTACATGACACACTTGTATGACCCAATTATTATTTTTTTTTTTCATTTGAACAAATTAAGACAAATTCAAGCCACAACAATCCAAAGACATCCATACTAGAAAGCAAAGCTAAAAGAGATACTGCAAAAATTCTGGAGGGAAATTCTGGCACAGCTGCAGTCAACGACAAAATTTTCTCCAAATTTAGGGAGCAACTCTTATCCCAGTGAATCCACTTTTCCAAAGTTTATTTCAATCAGTGTGATATGTCTCAGTGCTCAAATAAAGCTTGAAAATGGTGGGGGGGTTTATCCATAAGAAATCCACTACACTTCTATATTTAACTTCTGTCAACTTCCATTTTTCTATCAAGTCTTTACTAAAATACTTGTTTAGACATATAGATTTATCTGCCTTATCCTATTTCGTCTGCCATACCTCTTTTTCAGTAATCTCTGTGTCCCAACAGACTGTAGTCAAGTTTGAAACTCAGGGTATTAGGTGGCAGGAAAGATATAACCGTATGTCCCCATTTCCACTTTGCTTTTTGATGACTAGTATTACTTGTTATTACCAAAGAGACAGTATTGACTGAGACCATAAAATACAATTAAATTAAATTAAATTTAAAAAAATCAAATCAAATCAAATCACAGGTAACAAGTTAATCTCCAAAACAGCATAGAATACATAGCACAATTTTTAAAAAGTAAATAGTACAAGAATTAAGTGCACTAAAGCATAACACCTGCAAACCATTTCTGAAAATATCTTTATTCTATGAAGCCTACCAGTTTCCTGAGAAGGCAGCTTAAATTTTAATGATCTAATTATGATCGATATGATTTAAATGTACAAAAAAAGGAAACTTAATTAATCATCAACACAAGAAAGTCTGCTCTGGCATTATAAAGAGCCTTCGGAGCAGTGTGAGTGACTAAGTGGAAATTTAAGAGTTGTTTTTACTCCAGTTGCATGAAGTGCTACACTTTCTCCAGCTGCTTTCGCCAGTTACAATACTAATGACAGAAATTGATATAAACATGCTATTCCTTACATGACAACAAACAACATATTAGAAAATGTATATCTTAACTGTAGTCTTAAAAAATTAAAATGCATGTTTTTCAAGTAGCCCTTGAAATAATTAGACTTTCCATTCGGAAGTTATCTCATCATGATGCATTTTCTAGTTCAAATCTATTCTCTCCCAGGAGACTTCACCTTCTGGGATCCAGAGAAAAGTGGAGGAAAACTGAATAAAATGAGCAGCCTTTGGCAGGAAAATACATGTTCAGAGTACAGAAGTATCAAAATATAAATTTAACTGATAGTCATCACCTAGTCACTGTTTCACTCTGCTAATTGTATTCTTTTGGTTACAACATAGTTGCAACAAAATGAAACACTCTGATAAATGGTTTCCTGTCTTGAGAGCACAGAACCTTACCATTTGCTTTAATGAAAAAATATCCTCTTCAAACAAATACAGCGGTATACAGCCAGCATACACGACCATTTCCGGCTGGGTTGGTATAGGAGGTTCTACACAGAAAACATTAAAATGCTTTAGGACTAGGTAAACAATAAATAAATGTAGTTGTACCTCACCCTAAATTATTCTGCTTTCTCTGTCTGATTTTTATAATTCTTTTATTTGTCTGACGCTGTTATTTCATTCAATAGAAGAGCTCATTTTAAAGTACTTGAAAGAGAAGACATAGATGAAAAAACACCTCATTTAAATCATCAACAGACTTTGCATGTTTCACTTATTTTATATAAATGAGTAACACAAAATACAACTTAAAAATACAACAGGTCAGAGATAGCTTTCAACATTATTCTTTTGGCTTTTTTTCAAATTTTAAAAATAGTAGATACTAGTATAAAGACAACAATACACATCATCTAGGTAGAGAAAGTAAAAACATCCTGATTGGTCAGTTCTAGTTAAAGGCTTCTCAGCAATGAAGGCAAAATTTGATCTTGCCAACAAAAGGATGCAAAGCCAGAATTCTGGCCACTACTGTCAAGGGGTATGAAGATTGAGATAGTTAATTTGAGAGACATAGTGCCTGTAAACCAGGATTACTGCTCTTATTTCTATCAAGGAGGTGAAAATGTGGAGGTAGTGATGGCTGCCTCAAAGTGTGAGGGGGTGACCCCATATCATAAGGTGAGCTCTTATCTCATATGCCTTACAGAAGGTTGTTTTCCTGTAATTCTGCTATAGGCAAGGCACAAAAACAGGGACACATTCACTTTGTTACCCCCAGAAATCTGTTGCACTAGGCAACCATACGATCATCTCATATCTGTGAAAGAAGCCATCACTAATTCCTGAATGATGAAGAGAAGCCAAGGATGTCTAACAGTCAGTTCATTCATGCTGAAGGGAAATTAAAAGTCTAAAACCTAATACTTGAAATATAAGTCTCTGGTTTTACTGAGAAGACAGCTCAAAAAGAAAGATATCTATTTCTCTCTACTTTTCCTTAGTCATCTAACAAAACATGTGAAGACAGGCTGTGACACCTGTTTTTCATCAAAATGTTTTTCAGGAAAAAATTCTTCACAGAAAGAGTTTTTAATCATTGGAACAGGCTGCCCAAGGAAGTGGTTGAGCCACCATCCCTGGAGGTATTTACAAGATGTGTAGATGTGGCACTTAGGAACATGGTTTAGTGGTGGGCTTGGCAGTACAGGTTAACAGTTGGATTCAATGATCTCAGAGGTTTTTCCCAACCTAAATGATTCTATGATTCCAACCTCATCTAACATTCCAGTAAAATTATCTGTGTCTGCAATTGTTCCCTTCAGCTTCCCCTCAAATATAGGATAATTGCTTCCTATGTTTCATAAATATTCAACTGGAAGTTGCTCTAAGAATAGGTATTTTCTATGAAATGAAATAAAACAATGCTACCTGCATATAAAGACAAAAAGGGATAAGAAAAATAGGTAAGTGGCTGAAAAATATAATTTATCAGACTTAAACTCCATTTATTTAGAATGCAACATTTTATTCTCAAAGAAGTACAATATCTTTGTATCTTAAATATTCTTCCAGGAATTCTATTACCCAGTTAAATATAAGCTAATGGTAAGTAAGAGTTACTTTCTCGTGGATGCTTAATATTTCTCACTGCATGCTTGTGTTTCCCGTGTTAACCACAGCTCTTGTGTTAGTTGTGGGTTTCAATTTACTCAAAAGTAAGGCTGTAACTTAGCTTTCATCTCAGTCCCTACTGACATATCTGATCTGTTACAACTACAGCAATAGTAGCTATGATGTCCTACACATTACAGAACAGTATGTGCCACAGGGCATACCGATCTCACTGCTTGTGAGAACTATTTCTTCAATAAAAGTATTTAATCAAATACCAGGTGGAACGTAAAGCTCTCATACTCAGTCCAGATGGGTTGTGAAACAAAAGGTCTGCAGGGCAGACAATAAACAGCAATGAACAAATTATTAGAGCATGCAAATGATTAACCAGGCACATCATATCCACTTTAATAATACTATTACAATACTAGAAAGATTTTGTACATTATGCCAGCAGCTTTAAAAATGATATATTATTTGATCTTTTTTCACTGTACAAAAAATGAGGAGGATGTATGCAAATTATTTGGCACCAAGAGTACTGTTGATTAGTGTGAATTCAGCATCTGGGGAAACTAGTTAAAAGTTTGATAGCCTTGATACAATTGTATTATTAGATGAAAAATGTTATAATATACAGTACAACAAAACAGGTTCAGCAAAGCCTATTATTTATATCCACCAGTGTGGATATAAGAATTCTGCAGTGCTTTGTTAAAAAATTCTGAATCTATGTAGCTACTTAATTTTTACACTTGCAGCTTGGAAAATTTATTTACAGAGAGTGAGTATTATACAACCTGAACAAATGCTCCACTTAAGAAGAAAGGCCAGGAATTAAAATTGTTGGTTTTAATAAATCTCAACTGATTTTATTTGTTCATCATATGTTTTGAAGACTTGCAAAAAATTCTCTCACTTCTAATGTTTCTCTTAAATATTTATTTGTCAAAAAAGAGCTGATGGTGCAGTTTAACTTTTCAAGATGTAATGAGGCCAGATGAGGGCCACAATGATGATCTAGAGCTGGAGAACCTCTCCTACAAAGGCAGGCTGAGAGAGTTGGTGTTGTTTAGCCTGGAGAAGAGAAGGCTCCAGGGAGACCTTAGCGTAGCCTTCCAGTACCTAAAAGGGGGCTTACAAGAAATCTGAAGAGAGACTCTACAGGCCACAGAGTGATAGAACAAGGGGCAATTGCTTTAAACTGAGAGCTGGTTTAGATTAGATGTAGAAAGAAAAGTCTTTACTGTGAGGGTGGTGAGGCATCAGAATAGGCTGATAAGAGAAGCTGCGGATGCCCCGTCACTAGAAGTGTTCAGGCCAAGTTTTTTTGGTATTTCCAAACCAAAACATTCTAGGTGTGCAGCTCATATGTTAACTTCTGCTGTTGTTAGGCATGGATTAGCTTTGTCTATTGGAAAGTATTCTTTTTAGTCTTCAGAAAAATAACCTACATGCTCTTCAGAATTGACATAAATATTGCAGAATAATGACATGCATTTGAAAAACCAAAACAGAATATTAGGCTTCAATCCATCAACTCTTTTGAATAGGTAAAAGAAAAATTATAAGAACTATACAGTTATGTGATATGTATCTGATTGACTCTGATGAAAACATTACAGATCTACTTCTATGATTTCAAAAACTTCTAAGCATAATAATAATCTCTCAACACTTCTGTGACATAGAAAATATTATTATCTCCAATTACAACTCGTATCAAGACACAATGAGACTTAGCAAAATATATGGTTGGTTTCTAGAATAAACTCCCAAATTCCTAGCTAGTGCCCTCTCAAGTGGAATAGTATTCCCTTTTCAGCAGTTCAGAAATTATTGAGAAATTTATTAGTTTAGAAACCTAAATAGGAAGAAAAGTGGTGATTCTTTACAGGAACAAGAGGACTAAGTAGCTCATATCATATCATATCATTGTAAAAACTATTTATAAAACAAAGGGACTCCCTAGGTATGAAAGTTACAAGAAAAAGCTGATGAATGGAAAAGTGCAGATTGTGTGCTAAAATGTGCCTGTAGAACACACGAATTGTTTGCAAAAGCTTCCCAAATGCTGGCTGACTGATAAGCTACAGGACCAAAGAGTTGGTTGCTCTCAGGAAGAGTTCTGACTGATCATGTGAAGGGCTTATTATTCAGCTGGATCCACACAATTGGATGAATAGGGAAACAAGCTCAGTGCTTCAATGACCCTGCAACTCATACTGTATTTGCAGGGTGCAGCAGGCATTGGTCTGAGTGTGCAAGTGATTCAGAACTGCCTATGTTTGTATTGGATCTGGCTGGGACTGAGCTTTCATCACAGCAGTCTGTATGGTACTCTGTTTTAGATATGTCACCAAAACACTGCTGACAACACACCAGTATGTCAGCTATTGCCGAGCCATTGCTGAGGGAACTCGCATACCATTGAATCTTCTATTTTCCACTCCACTACCCCAGGTACACTGGAGGTGGGCAAGAGGTTCAGTCCCCATGCTCTCCCCCATTCCAATGTAGGGAGTGAGCAGGTGGATGGGTGGGGGCTTAGCTGCCAGACAGCATCAACTCACCACAACATTATAACCTACACAAAACTAAAAAAGCCTGTAAAATAAGTTTTCAAGTATTTAGAAGTAACAGTATGTCAATGTGTATGAAACTAAACAGGGTAATGATTATACAATGCAATGAATACAGAAGGTTTTGCAATTTTAAAAGTCAAATACAAACAGTTAAATATCTCTTCAGAAATAGTCCATATTTTTCACAAAGAAGAAAAATTTCCTTGAAATCAATAGGTAGAGTGAAAGCCTGCAGCAGGTAAAGAAGCAGTTTTATCATGCTGGGAAATAAACACTTTTCAAGTCACTTAAAATGAAAAAAAAAAACAAAAACAAAAAAATGTTGCTGCATTAAGTAAAGGCACTGTTACAAAATTCCCAAGAACAATTCAGAAACTTTTTACAGCTACTGCCTCTGGAGTCTGACTTTGAACCAAGACCTAGTTTCAGATGTTATTTTATGCACAACAATGGTTCTACTGTCCTGGGCCACTCTGCAGACCATGTGTCTCATAAAGCCTGCAAGATTTCCCTCTTTTGGCTACAATCTCACAACAAAAATGCATTGTTATTCAGTATTATTTCAAACTGCAGTTCTTTTTTTTTCCCCCTGTGCAGTCTAATAATCTTAAATTTGCTCTGTTACTAGAGAGATACCTACCTCTTACTTTTCTCCAAAACTCTTTTCTGGTTCAAACTTTGGATAAAATTTTTGGACCATTGTACTTGAGCCCTGAATTAATAATCTTTCTAAATAATCTCTTCACAGAACATTGACTGTCTTTCAGAAAAGAGCACAAACTCTGCTTTAAATGGCAAAATAAAAATCTAAATATCGTGTCATTTTTCACATGGAAGCACTGCCTCTTTGTTTATAATGCTCTTTCACTCATCTTGCACAACTTCCAGAATACATCTCTTGGATCCTTTTGCTTTACCTTTGCTTTCTTTTCCCTATGATGTGCTTGAGCTAGCCACATTCCTTATATTGACATGAAACACCTCATTTCCTACTCCACACCAACTACCACTAAAGCAAACTACATTCCCGCAACACATTTTAAAATTTACCGCTGTTTAACTCATTTAGTGGTATGCAAGGTAGGAATTTAAATAAATATACTTGCTGATGACAAACAATCCTGGTTTGCTGTAGCTTAAAATTATTTAAATCACTAATTTTAATCAGGATTCAAATCAAGAAGCAGGAATCCCATTTATGTAGTAAATTTCATTCTTGTTATACATTTTAACTTTGCAGTTATTTCCCTAAAGAAAAATGTTCTACTCATTCTCACCTTTTGATTTGCAACTGCTAATTATTCCAGTAAATAATTTTTTTTTGCTGCTAGTCACATGAAGTACCACATGTATGCAAACACAAGTAATACCAAAACCAAATCAGCTTAATGTATATTTGTTAAGGTTTTCTATAGTTTACGCTAGTAAACATGACATATCTTAATTGATTGACTAGTTATCTGATTAGTATTTACTTGTGGTGTGTTTAAAACATATTTTGTTGGGTTTTTTAAAAAAATATTAAACATAAATGCATGAAGCAAGAATTTACTTAATTTTTACACTATTATGGATACATCAACACAGGAATTAAATTCATCAACACGTGTTTCCTGGACAAACAAAAAAAAAAATTAAACTTTTACATCAAGGAATGAGTTCTAATGAATATTTCTGCCCCACCCGGCTCTCCTGCCCTTCGACAAAGAAGCATTCCTGCTTTTTCCAATTGCAATTTACTGTATAAAGTGGATATTGAACAAATAAATTACAAAAGGGGAAGGTTTGGGTTTTTTCTAAATACAGAAAAACTGTAAGACAGTTTACCACTAAAACAAAGTACTGCAATATACTATTCTCAATATATGTTACAGATTTTATTAGGTTAGAATGACTTCAGTCTGCAATGTCAGCTATAAAGAACTACAATATGAAGACAAAAAAAAAAAGTAAATATAACCTCCCCCCAGTTAAGTTCAAAACCAAATTAAAGCAAAGCCCTTTGCTTTACATATAACTCTTGTCTGTATTTTCAGCTTCAAAACAATAGGACTTACTTTCATTTAAGGCCTGAAGGCCTTGGGCTTTTGCCAACTTTTCTGAAGACTGAAGTGCTACCTTGCTTTTTTCTTTTTCTCCTCCTTTTTTTTTCTTTCCTACTTTTTTCTGCTCTGCTTTTTCTATTAAGCAAAATAAAGATTAAATATTTTTCTTTTTCAGATAAAAACTATCAGTCATAAATGAGAAATGCTTTAATAAGATTTTAGATAAATTTTAAAAACAACCAATCACAAACTCTTTGAAGTCTTAAGAGCTGAGACGAAATAAAGAACTAATGACATATAATTAATTTTTTTTTAAAAAAAGGTTATTCTTAGGATTTACTGAGAAGGAGCCAGGAAGGCTTTGGTCCCACCTTTCAGTTTGTGCACAACTTTTATGTCCTTACTACAATGTTAGAAATCCCTGAATTTCTGCCACCGTGCCAAATATTGTTTTCATGTCCTTGTTCTCACGCATCTGTAATTTCAAAAAAAACTAACATAGACAATACATAGATTTCCAATGGATATGGAAGTAGAAAGTCTCCCACAGTCCAAACATTTCTTGAAGCCTTAGACTACAGGAAAAAACTTTTTAATGAAAAAAAAAAATCACAGAATCATGGAATGTCCTAGGTCAGAAGAGACCTTAAAGATCTAGTTCCAACCCCCGTGCTTGTGGGGGACACTTTCCATTAGACCAGGTTGCTCAAAGTCCCACCCTGGCCTTGACCACTTCCAGGGCAACTGCAACTTCTCTATGTGACCTGTGCTAGGGGCTCACCACCCTCACAGTAAATAATTTCTTTCTAATATTCAATTTAAACCTACCCTCTGTCAGTTTAAAGCCCCTCACTCTTGTTCTATCACTACATGCCCTGGCAAAAAGTTCCTCTTCAGCTCTCTGGTAGGCTCCCTTTAGGTACCGGAAGGTGCTCTAAGGTCTCCCTGAAGCCTTCTCTTCTCCAGGCTGAACAATACCAACTCTCTCAGCCCGTCTTCATAGGAAAGGTTTTCCAGCCTTCTGATCATCTTTGTGGCCCTTGTCTGGACTCGTTCCAACAGGTCCATGTCGTTTTTGTGCTGGGGACCCCAGAGCTGGATGCAGCACTCCAGGCGGGGTCTCACAAGAGCAGAGTAGAGAGGGAGGCTCACCTTCCTTGTCCTGCCAGCCACACTGCTTTGGATGCAGACCAGCATACAACTGGCTCTCTGGGCTGCAAGCGCCCACTGTTGGCTCATGTCCAGCCTCTCATCCACCAGATCTCCCAAGCCCTTCTCCACAGGGCTGCTCTCACTTCTTCCAGCCTGTACACTCATGCCTGGGATTGACCCAATCCAGGTGAAGCACCTTGCACTTGAACTTTTTGAACCTCATTAGGTTCTTATGGGCTCAATTCTCAAGTTTGTCCAGGTCCCTCTGGATGGCACTTCTTCCTTCCGTTGTGTCAACTGCCCCACACAGCTTCACAGAACCACAGAATCACAGAATGGTTCAGCTTGGAAGGGACCACAATGGGTCATCTTGTTCAAGCTCTCCACTCCAGCAGGGTCATACCTGAGCACATTGCACAAGATTGCGTCCAGACAGTTCTTGAATATGCCCAGTTTAAAGCCATTCCCAGGGAGGCAGACTCCATAGCCTCCCTGGGCAATCTGTTCCAGTGCTCGGTCACTCGAACAGTAAAGAAGTTCTTCCTCATGTTCAGGTGGAATTTTCTGTGCATCAATTTCTGCCCATTGTCTCTTGTCCTATTGCTTGACACCACCGAGCAGAGCCTGGTTGCATCTTCTTGGAACCCACCCATTAGATACTTATACACATTGATGATGTCCCCTCTCAGTTGGCTCTTCTCAAAGCTGAACAGGCCCAGCTCCCTCAGCCTCCCTTTGTAAAAGATGCTCCAGTCCCCCAAGCATCTTCACTGCCCTCTGTTGGACCCGCTCAGGAGCTCCACGTCTCTAATGTGCTGACAAGCCCAGATCTGGACACAGCATTCCAGAAGTAGACTGATCACTTCCCTCGACCTGATGACAATGCTTTTCCTAATGTATCCCAGGATTTTCTTAGCCCCCAGGGCACACTCCTGGCTCAGGGACAGCTTGTTGTCCACCAGGACCCCCAGGTCCTTATCTCTCATTGTGACATGGATAGCTTTGTTCATCCAAACAATAATCCCAAACATCAACAGACCATCTGAACAAAGCTTTTAGCCTCAGAGTTGGAGATTACAGAGCTGCATCATGACATAATGGTTCCCTGATCCTTAGACATTTCAGTTACTAATAGAATTTTTAAGTCTTAGACTTATTTACTTAGTTTTCTGGGAAAAAAATTACAGCACCCTGTTGGATGAAAGACAGGGCTGTTCCCAGTGGCATGTCCATTCCAAACTCTGAAATATCTACCACATTGATGAGTGGGTCAAAATGATAGCAGGATCTCCTCAGAAGAGAGAATACTACCTCAGCTAGTTTTAACTGTAAGTTCTAACACTTTTATAACACTTTTGACATTGGTACATAGTATTTGGGATTCAAAGTGAGAATCACTGAAAATCTAGGAAGAAATAGAAATTTTAGCGTATGATTTGTACCTTCCAAAGGCATGAGAAGTGTTGTGAAATTGCACCCATACCTTCAAGTTAAAAACACCAACTAAGAAAACTCAGTCTCAAAAATAAATAATGAAGAATAATATACTGGAACAAACAAGTTTCTAACTCTAAATTTTTTCATTTAAATACAAAGAGGATTAGCAGCTCTTGAAGAAAATTATTACCTATATCTAGTAACATAAAAGAAAATTTGCAACAAATAAAAATGCAGGTAGATGTTAGAACATATTTGACAGAACTCTGTAGGTAATCACACTTTGCAGCATCCATTATGAAATGTATAATTTATTGACGGTCAGAGCAGTGTTGTCGTTGGAGAAACTTTAATCTCTCTAACTGTTATCTCTCTACAACGAATCAGTCTTTAGAGAAATGGCTGTGACATGGAGCTGAAAAAACCTCTGCCAGAAAGTGAAGCTATTTTTACAAAATAAAAGGTTAGTACTGCTTCTAATGAGATCTACAGCTAAAACAAAAGTATTTTGAATTTATATCA
Source organism: Ptilonorhynchus violaceus (assembly GCA_013397565.1). Lineage (NCBI taxonomy): Eukaryota > Metazoa > Chordata > Aves > Passeriformes > Ptilonorhynchidae > Ptilonorhynchus > Ptilonorhynchus violaceus. Next base: position 516,666 of record VZRJ01001791.1, read on the forward strand.
TTGCACCATGTTTAGTGAAACAACAAACCCACAGAGTTGTGTATGGCAATATATGCAAAACATACATATTTCCATACAACATTTGCAACACAACATTTCAAAGCCAGAAATTTTGCTAACCTTATTTATTCTTGGCCTACAAAGATAACACTACCTAAAATTACAGACCTTTGCTAATTACAGTCTCTGCTTTCTCAGTTATATCTGGCAGCTTATTCACAGATGAAACTTCACTTTTTAACTCTGAGTCTCTGGTCTCTTCAGGTTTTGTATCAGACTGACTAGTATCAAATTCTGTAGTCTTCTTCTCCGGCAACTTGAATTCTGGCACAATCTCTTTCAACAAGCCCCAAACTTTGTCCAAGTATTCAGGCCTTTAAAAGAAAACACATGTATATGTCAACAGTAATGATATTTGCAATAAGAAAATAAATTCTCTAAGAAAATGTGATTTTCATAGAGACAGTTCTATACCACAACTGACAGTCCAACTCCAAAAACTGCTACTGGGTTATTTTAGTAGATAGAACACACATGCCTGATTTCCTATATCAGAAATATTTGTTGAGACAGATTATGGACAGATCCACAAAAAAAAAAGATGATGGTTAAAGATGCATATAAAGAAAGTATCCTTTCTCAAGCTTTTTAGTAGATAAAAGTTGTGTCAGAGAAACTTGCAGACCACTTTACAACTATACCATATAATAACTTGATGCCAGCTCCAGTTATTAAAAAGCTTTTCACAGATACTTCCAAACTGGGCTTTCCTAAATGTTCAGCACAGATTGCATGCCTGTTCCACTGGTTCTACCAGATACAACAGCTTTCGGATATGACGTAACAGTTGCAGTCATATTGGTTCTCCACAGAAACTCAGTGATTCCAGAAATAACGTCAAACAGGGTCATGAATAAGTTTGACGCAAGCTAATTGCATTCAACCTTTTTTTAAAATAACATAAGTGATTATACACTGAGCTAAAGTCATACTACTACTGCAAAGACTCTATGGTATTCACATTTCTTTATTCCATAATGTAATGTATTTGTAGTAAGTGAATACTGGTTTTGCTATTGCAGTTGTAAAACTAACTACATAAAAATTAAAATTTAAGTTACTTAGATTTTTAAGTCCATGAGCTACATACGCATTACTGTAGGACACAAATACATCAAAAACCTAAATTGCAAGCATAGCTTGAGACATAAAGATTACTGAAGAATGGAATAAAATATTCTTTGACTGAAATTATTTAATACTGAAATATGGTTATAAACAATTATATCTAAGTAAATTATGTATAATATATATATATATTTGTTACCTATATATTAATTTGAATGTATATATCAAAAGGCAAAAAGGTGTAATTAAAAAAAAAAGTCTAAATATTTATTTAGTGTCTGTATCCTGGTAATTCATTCAGTAAAAGGAATGTTAAGCTGAAAAGTCAGAATATCTTTCTTTAAAATTACAAAATGGACATAAAACACACCGGAAACAAGAAATATATCATTGTAGGTAGGAAACACTATTTTTGATTGAAACTAAGAGTCCATTAACTGTTATAATTTAAAAGGTGGAAACACCACACTAGCTGACGTTGATTACTTCCAAATTCATGACATATGCTTTCTATGGTACACTCAGATATAAAGTTATTATTACTGGCAGACATTTTCTAACGGCATACTAAATGAAACATAGATTCCTCTAACCTTGTTTTCATCACAGTGTTTAATTAGTTAAATTAATTTTATAAAGAATAGGCATCAGCATTACGTGCAAAACAGCTTTACAAGAAACTGTATGACCCACAAAGAAAAACACAATAAAATAGCATTCCTCAAAGGTACATTTCCCAAGTGCCTGAATTATAAACCATACACTTTCCAAAATTGATGGTGAAAGACTTCTAGGACTCAGCTTTATTTTTCATAATGCCTTATAGAATTAAATATTAAACAACTAACTTGTAAATTGTTTAATAGAAGAACTTACTGGAGAGGAATAACTTCTGGTATCCATCCAGTCAGTGTATGTAGAACTGTAAATTCCTCCAACTCTCTTTTTCCAGTTTCATGTATACTATACGACAAAAGCAGACATTTTACAACTATAATGTAATCAACTACAGTAAACTCTGCAGTCTACATTGCTTTCTGTAGGAATAAGACCATACACAGAATAGCTTGATGAAAAACAAGTCATTACATGCAATTTCAGGAGTTTTCCAAACCACTGGTGACTACTAGCCTACAAAGTCAATGCCTTCGCATCAGGTCCATTATTTTAGTTTTCCCTCTAGTACAATGGCACTTTTTTCAAAATTGTTAGCAAGCATACTATGTATACTTTCACAGAGTTGCAGGGTTGGAGATGTGGATTTGAAATCCCTTGCACTAGAATGGGGTTCTAATTCTACAACTTCCATTTCCTAAGCAGCTTCTCCAACTCCCAGGTTATGCTGCACAACCTGGTTCTACTTCCACTCTACCACACTTCACTCTTTCAAACTGACACTGAACTACTCTTTGGAGAGGTTTCCTGAGAGGACCGAGGCTAAAGATGCCAGCCCTGGTATGACTAACCCTTGTGCTCTGGAGAAATAAAGTATTTCAATCACATTCCTGCAAACAGTTTCCTAAGAGGCAGCTCTAGGCAACTCCCTAGCCTGTGCAGATGTATTTTAGATGACTCTTCTGACAAACATAACTTGATATGACCAGAACAGGGAAGCTTCAATACCCAGATGAATGTTTTGAATTATTTTCTCAAGCTTATTCACTTAAACTCTTGGTGTTTATTGCTCATTTCATAGGAACCTGTAGCCATAATTGTCAATCACTGCATCATAGGCCACCTTCTAGACTTTCGGTCAGTTCTAGGGAAGTAGATCACTGTACAGCCCAGAACAGCACAACTGTAGCAAAGGCATTGAAAGCAGATTACAATACTCTATTTTCAATACTGGTTGAGTCAATACTGGTTAAGGCTGACAAGTACAACTTCATTAAGACTTCACAGGCACTTCCATTTGGCAGAAAGCCACATGTGAAGTTTTTAGGAATAATGTCAAACAAATGAAGCAAATAATGAGAGTACTTCAGTTTCTTTGCAAGTTTTCTCTGCATAAATTTACAAACACATCTAAAAAGGAAACCATACACCTTCTGTAGCTACAGAGGATTTTGTCTTAGTGATTTACAATGTCAGCTTTTGGAATTGTGTAACTGTCATCACAAAAGTTTTAGCAGAATATATTTACCATGTATACTAAATCAACTTTTTGCAAATTCCAAGTGACTCAACAAAACAAACCAAAAGTGAGATGACAAAACATACCTAGTATTTGCTACCTTAATGATAGCTTTGGACAGCAACATTGGCCAAAGTTCATTCTGGCAGGCTGTAGCTGGTAGTAACAAATTCTCTTCTTCATTGAAAGGCATAGTGTCATCCACAATGATCTTTCTCCAGCAACCCTATGATAGGGGAAGCGGGGGAAAGCAGAAAGAAGAAAATTAGTTTGTGGGCTGGAAACTGAAGAGTATGTAAGAGAACTTGTAACACTTTCCCAGGAACCCAATTCTACCGTAATTTCATTTACATTACAGATGGTTTTAAAAGAGGTTCTCACATAAAATATGAAAAGCATGGAAACAGTATTCATAGCATTTTATTACTGCTCTTATTTATTTCAGAGATTAATCTAATTGCAGCTATTTCCAAATGTATTTCATCTCATATGTTTATTCATTCTCTCACGTGCATACATTCATTGCTGTTTCTTTAGCTGCTGTGACAGATGCCTGAGAAACACCAATGATTTAAAATAAGCTTAAATAAGAAAGCAGCTTTGTAAATGCCTCTTTAGGTCTCAGTCTGGAAAATACTTGTGATATAACCAGTCCCCCTTGCCTCCCAAAAACTACCTGGGGATGTTGCCTGCAGTCAGTGTCCTGGAAAGCATTACAATAGTATTTTATAAAACACTATACAAAAGAACACAAAATGATCAAATGTACAAAGAAAAAAATAAAAATCTGTATTTCCAGGATAAGAAACAAACAGGTAAGACAAAGCACTGATATCTCCAATACCAGATATTTCATTGGTAAACTGAGCTAGTACTCCACAAAATAATCTTGTCTACCATTCTCCAAATAAAAGTGTCTGTCCTAGTGATGAAGATATAATGGAGAATTAATGGGGCAACAGCAAGTACTTCTGTTAATTCTCCCACAAAATGACAAAGAACGACCAAATCACTAAAGTGTTCATCATGTGTTATCACAGAGTGCAAAATTACTCTTCTTGTAACTAAACTATGGATTCAAGCTGATTAACTCTATGGGTTCTACAGGTCTCAGAAGAAAACAAATTTAGGCCATAGGATAAGAACTATTTCATGACAACCAAACCAAAATATTTAAGTCTTCTCAGGCTTGAAAACGACCTAGTAAAGTGAAATGATCACATGTTCATCTCCTCTTTCAGTAACTGCTGAAATTTAATAGGGAGAACAGTGCAAGTTGATAAGTAAAGGAAAAGAAACCAAAGAAAAAACGGAAATATGTGGGGCAGGTCTATGAATAGAAAAAGGTGAGAAAAAAATAACTACAGAAACAAATTCAATAAACCTCAGGAATGCAAAGTGAAAGTAGGATGTGGGATAGAATTCATATATTGTGCCAATTATGTGAAGAATTATTATCCACTGATTTGATCTCGTGCACAACAACCCCTTCAGGACTGAATGCAGAATATTAGTGAAACCAGTTCATTATTCTTCCACCGTTCTCCCCTTTTTAATTTTTCACTTTCTCCTGTGAAATTTGTTTCTCCTCTGTCTCTACTGGTATTTGTCATAGCTCATTTGCATATTTTCTTTAATCTTCTAACATCTGACCCCCTTTTTTTCCTGGTTTTTTTTTCTGTGAAATACAGGTGTACAACCAGAGGAAAAGAAATTGAATAAACACAAAGGCCCAAACCAAAAAAACCCACAAAAATGACAAAGAAAATAAAACACCGTGGTAACTCTTGTACATGCTTCAAAATGCAGTTTTTTACCACATGAATACATAATATCTGCAGCATTAAATTCACACACAGAATAATGTCCTCTGCTGAGGAACTTACGGTTGAGGAAGGCAACACAATTTATGCCTTCTCAAACTCATACAACTCATTCCCTATATGAATATAAGTTATTACATATGTGGAGGCGGTAGTAAGGGATGAGGAAAGCACAGACATGTAAATCAGGTAAGTGGCCCCCTTACAGGGAAGGTCACTTTCAACTTTTTGTTTCCGACTGACTGTGTCAAAAATATTTTCAAGTTTGGGTAACTGGAAATTTAATAGGGTTGTTATTAAATAGTAGGTTTAATAGACCTAACACTATAGGTCTTAGTGTTTTGTGACATTTTCTGTTCCCAAAAGACAAATGTAACCAAAAAAGCCTCAACAACATTAACAACTTTTATATGTTAGTGATATTTCTTTATTAAAATGAGGTTCAATATGCAATTAAGTGTTTCCCGTTGACTGCCAAATGTGTTAAGTTATTGTCTGTTATCTGTAGAAACCCATGGGATGTTTTAGTTTTACCTGTACATCTTCAGTAAATGGTCCTCACACCAGAAGTCTCTGGTTACCTTTAAATACACTTGATTACAAATAGCTCCATAAAGTCAGCCAACTGATTTACTTAAACAATAAAAAAACATTCTTAATCCTAATACACCAGAGGTGTGGGCCACATGTCTGACTCTACTAAACATTTGCATCAAACCTACAAAACTAAAAAAATAAAATATTGCCTTTTCAAGTATTAACACTTTTATCAAGCTGTAAGTCATACAAAAATCACATGAACTATAAGAGGCATTTTAATTAACAAGCATCAACAATTTCTCAATATTCCTACCCCTACAAATCCATATATTTCTAATAATAAAATATGTCCCCTAACCATTAAAGTTTGCCATGCTAGCTGTACCATATTTATATGTTGTTGGAGGAAACAACTCACCATCCAATAAAGTTTCAATACATATTTTCCAAATTTATTGTACAGTGGCTTGTGTTCGTCGGTAGCTTTACATAAGGCATAAATGTGTTCCCATGGTTTCCAAAAAAGTGTGGATGTTTCACTAGTTAAGGAATTTTCATTATGTATCCTCCAGACAGCATAAATTTCACTTACAATCCATCTCATCAGCTAAAACAAGAGAAAAATAGAAAAAATTCTTTTCAAGTAATGTATTTTTGAAAAAAAAGTCAAGTTATATTATAGTGATCAAAAAATAAAATGGATCCTGTTGTAAATAAGGAAGTCAAAGAAATATAGCTATGGTTTAATGGAAAATTTAATGACAACTTCTCTTAAAAGTATTACAATATCTATCTACAATAACACATGACTTCATGAAACTAAGTAAAGGCACACTATAAATGACGCTATTCAACATTTAACAAAGACACATGAGGAAACATGATTTTAAAATAAATTACGTTACAGGACTTGTGAGCTGTCACTTCTTAAATTGTTTATTACAAGACAGCTGCTAAAAATCAGTATTGGCCTTAATATTCATTACTTGTACTCAGTAAAAAAAATCCTAAATTATTAAAAGTATTTAATCATTTTTAAAACATAAAATAGCAGCTTTAATTAATCATGCTTTATGCATGTGTTTTTATAACATGCAGATTTCTGATGTATGCCATACTTTCACAAGCATTACCAAACTGCTACAGTGATTTATATAAACCAGAACGAAAATAAGCTTTTACTACAAGAAACTTGCCCATTAATTAATGGTTCTGTGGACAGTACAAGAAACTTGTCCTAAAATAAATCAGTGGTTTTGTGGACTTCAAAATTTACATGACCTGTTTTTTGGTGTTTCCTCCCATATATCTCTGGTGCTGAATTTCAAATTTGCATGGAAGTATTGAATGAAATAGAAATTATGAAGTAATATTACGTTCAGTAAGGCACTCAGATGCCTTGGTTCTACATGGCTTATACTTCCTGCAGTCTGTAGAAATTCAGTAAAGAGTCAACTCTGGAGAGATGGAAAAGACTGTCTGGTGACAAACATTTGCGCACACATGCGGATCCACTAATACTTCAGGAAAGTTTGAATGAAAAATATAAATCCTTTCTAATACAGCCTTTATATGCTCTTATCTTTAGACAATATTATCCAGTAGTAATTATTGTAGTTCACAGGCTGTATACATATTTTAAAAAAAAGATTGGAAAATCTCTTATCATCATTGGTTTTTCAAATTCTAAAAAAGGTAAACGCTAACTATAAAAGTCTAGATCATTTCTTGCCAATTTATTCCCATCAGTCTTTTTCCACATAAAAATTTGTCACAACTTATTTCTTCATGGTAGGAATTTGGAGTGAAATTCAAGAAGTTAAAGAGAGATAAGAAAAATGAAATAATCTTTTCTTTTAAAGGGACATTAATGTATGTGCACCTACCTCACTACAAAATATGTGCTCATTTGCTGAAACAAGGTCAAATGAGGTTTCATTTTGGACTACCACAGGAACCTAGTAGAAAGTAAATTAGTTAGGTCCATAGCTAAATTATCTGGAAAAAAATAAATGAACATTAATGTTTAACTGCAGTGACATGCAAATGTCAGACATCTGGCAAACATTCATTACATAATTTTAAACTAGAAGCAATCAGTTTGCAAATCTTGTAGATGTTTTGGTATTTCTTAATAAAACTTTCTTAAAATCTAGATGTTCAGAATTCTTGAAAAATAATTATTATTTTTACCAGGAGACTTAAAGAGTATGAAATTAAATAATCACATAAATATATTGAGATGCCCTCGATTTCTTCAGATATTTGCAGTTCTGCATTTAAATTGTGATAGTAACACTGTCTCATACTTCGAGATTTCCTTAGCCACCCGCCAGGGTTCATAGGGATTTACTTCCTCATGGTCAATTAGATAGGGGTATTGTCAGTATCAACAGCATCTTCATAAAACCTTTGGCTCCCTTACATAGTTTTCATGACTACTACCTGTTTATGCAGCCCATTTCCTTTTTGTAAGCAGTTTAGTAATAACAAGCTGGGATTGTAGTTTATTGAACTAAATGTATCTGTGCCTCTTAGCACATATTGGTGTTCATTGCTTGATTCTTTGCTTACCACACTAAATAGGCTTGTTTATGCTTTCTTTTATAGTTACAAATATATCAGGTAATAACATGTATCATTCTTAATAGCCTTTCATTGCTTGACATATACATTAATTTTTATATAAAATTTCTGGTAATTATTGCTTCTTGATTCAAAACACATATTGGACCAAAAGAAGCATCAAAGTTTTAATCACGCCCTAAAGAAAACAAATGCTTTCTTCACAGTACTCTAGAGATGGATTTTAAAAGCTATTTTTAATATAGATACATGTTTCCATGGCTTTCTGGGCTGCCAGCTCTCCCGCCCTCATCTTTCAGATACCTCAACTCAGTTTATGCATTTTGGCAACATATCCTATCCAATCTTTTGATCTTGTCAATTACTCCTCTGACCTCCCCCTCTCCTTCCTCCATTAAAAATTAAACTTGGACATGTTCAGTGTTTAGTTAATAAAAATGGAACTGACAAGCTGACCAAAGGAAAACTGACAAGCCTGAAAAAGTTGGAAGGGTGGTCCAAGTGCTTTAAAACTTCAATATTTCATCTAAAGCAAAACACTTAAAACCTCAGATTAGTAACACTATTGGAGAACACTAACCTTTGAAATGGGAGGCTGCTTATTTTCTTTGCAACTAATTTTAAAAATAAACTGAATAAAAGCTATGCATAATTTTAAAATGTTATAGTTACCTTGCAGACAAGTACTGTCAAAGACATGGACATGTACTCTATGCAGCCTAGAGAAATATGACAGTTGAAGTGAAAAAAAGCACTATAGTTCTGGTAAAGTTAGATCATGGTTTCATGATAAATATTTACTTCAGACACTTGCTCAAGGGAAGCCTCAGTTGGAACATACAGAAAGTTTTCCGCTATGACAGTAATTCTTAAATGAGAAAAAAAACACAAAGAAAAATAGAAAGGCATCTCTCTGTCCAGTTGTCTTCTAAACGAACATGGGAGTCAAAAAGTGAAGCAAGTGAGGGAGGATATGCTACCACAATGTTTTGCACCAGGAGGTGCCAGTCCATGGTGATCTTATCACATTAATAAAGGCGCTCAGATTCTGTATAGTATCATTGAGGATGCTATTATTACAACTAACTGCAAAGAAAAGGGTTAGTATAGGTAACCTTATGTCCTTTTAGACACTGGGAAATCCATGTTGTGTGGCATCATGCAGGCCTCTGATTCACCTAAGCAGCATTCTGTGCAGATCCCACCCATTTTAGTATTACCCATTTTGGTATTATTGAGCTGTGATAAGATTTGATCTATGACAGCATAATCTTACAAGAAATTCCTCATCATTTCCACCGTAAAGTGAAGGGATGTTGACATAAGAATTTGCTGCTGTGGTTACATAAAGCCTGGAAGATGCAGGTGATATAAGTGCCAGTAACAAGCAGGAGCTAACTCCAGGCTCCTCTGTTACCATGAGGTGTGTGAGTTTACCCAGTGCCCAGGGTTTCCAGCCTCAGGGCCAAGCTGTGTATGCAGCACAGGTCAGCTGGCACACGAGTCACTGACTCCTCGGTGTACACTGGTCTCCGGGACAGGATGACTCTGTCTTGTCAAGTGGGTTTTACCTGTTGAACTCATTTCCTGTACTAATTTCATTCTACTTTTCACGAGCTAGGCAAGCAGCATTTTTTCATCATGACCTTGCTTGTTTCTTACCTGTTTTGTTAAAAACTCTTGTGGACGTTTCCAGGAATGCACTTTTAGGGATGCTGGCAACCTTATTTTCCCTTCAGGATCATCAAATCCATGCTACATAAAATATGCATGAACAAAAATGAACCACTTTTTATTAATTACTGTAGTGTATCTCACATGAGATTGAAAATAATATATTGTTCAGAGGATAATTCACTTAAGGAGCAAAATAGCATAGAAAAGAACTAATAGTAACTACAACTGAACTAAAAGAGCCCAAAGCCGAAAATGAAGGGGCAGCACAAAAGCCACTTACACTGTTCAGAGAAGTTTATGTGGTATGCACTTTCTAATAGGTCTGTATGAAATTATTTTTTTCTTTTCCACCTTTCAGAAAGATCTCCAAAAAAAAGCTTAAGCTTTTAAGACAGGTACTCTTCTACCAAGCTGTTTCTACATACGTTTTCTAACTCATTTCTACAGCTTTGTAAATTGAAGACTGGAAGCAAATATCTAAAGCAATATTTAGACACAAAAAAAAGCATGTTCCATGCACTTGACACTGCTATAGAAACCAAAGAGAACTATAATTATACAGCATAATGAATTAGCCCATTACAGAGAGAATCTCATACAGTTTTCAAACTTGCATTTCTAAAGTGATATTTATCCTCCATGTGCACAGAAGGCGTCAGGATATATGATATCTGTTTATTTACTAGCACCATGTAGGATGAGGAGATGCCTCTGATAACAGGTTGCACTGACTGAGAAATGAATCAGTTACATGGTTAATGCCTTTGATTTGTGCCTGGATTTTAAACAGGCATATTATACATTTGTGTGTGTTTCACAGTCTGTCTTCTACAGACCAAACAATAGAGAGTTGCTGGGAAGGAAAATCTATGATACTTTGAGTACTTGATTAAAGGAAGGCAAAACAAAATACAAAAGCATAAAAAACAAACACAAACCAAAGACTCCCAAATAATATTTTCCCCCCATTTTTTGTTTATTTGATTCATTTTGTAAGTTCCTTCAACATATCAATCTGCAACAAGCTATTTCAGTACCTGAAGGAAAAAAGGTAAACTGGGGGGTAGAGTGAAGAAATATTTTCTTTTTCCTGAAAATTTAAAGTAAGCCTTGGAGCCTGGACAATACAGAACTGTATTAACAGGGTTTATATTCTGCTTTCAGAGACATCCAACTCTGACTTCACAGCATAACAGAAAAGTTTAACTGTTAAACACTAGATAAATCAGAGAGAGAAGGCAGATGGAATGACACAACACTACATAAAGAAATACTAAACAAACCCCAAACCTAGAAAGATACACCTTTCTTTAGCTTACTAGTGCCAAAAATACTTTGCAGAAGAATATTGTAGTTTTAGCTAAACTTGACTGAAAAAATCAAGTTTAACTTATTTTTTATTTAAAGTGGCTATAAGAAACAACTCAGGAGTTTATGCTCTAAGGACAGGAGTCTCAGCCACAAGTTCTACAGGAAGAACATGGGAAAAATGGACATGAGAAAAAGACAAGGTCAACTGCACAATCTCGGCAGCACACTGCACTGCTCTAAGAGAGGGCATTGTGTAGGAGTGCTTGGTAAAAGAGCTCCAGTGTTACAAGGAGAGATCACTTCCGATTGATTCCTCTTCCCACACAAGAAAATAAGACTGTTTATATTCGTGTTCTAAGTGTACTCAAAGGCACTGGATGCCATTACTAATTTTGTTCCTAATTGAAATAGCCTATACGATGTTGAATTCTGGCTACCCGCTTGTATCAAAAGAGGCCACATTACAAAATTCTTTAGATCTGTAAACTCATCTCCTGTGACTGACATATAAATCCTTTAAACATATAATAAGAGCAATGTTTTATACAGCCTGTAGCTGAACAACTGAAGAGTCCAGTAAACAACTCAGAATGCCTCTTGTGCTAAAAAAGAAGAAAGATGAACTTTAACTGTGTCTGAAAATCTATCATCATAATGTCTGGCAGACCCAAAAAATTAGTTCTGGATAAATAAGTACAGCTCAAAGACACCAAATGTGGTATTGGAACAGAAGAAGGACACAAAGGAAAATTATTTACTTGACAAGTTAATGGCATTATTCAGTACAGAACTTATACCTTCTCCCAAAACAGCAGTTTGGCCCATATGAATATAATATTTTTAACCTTGGGATAAGAAAAAAATAATCTAGAAAAATATATGGTAACACATACATAGTACACAGGACATATTCAGAAGAAACATATGAACAATGCAGAATTTTCATATAAAATAGATAATAAAGCATGGTATTTAATACATTTTAAATTTCAATTTAAAATACTAAGTTTAAGAAACTCCTTAAGAAATAAATTTACTACTACTCTATATAAAAGACACATTCGGCAATGATAACCAGTCTGAAGGACTAAAACTCCATGAGACTTATAATTCATTCCGAAGTTGGAAAACATGATTTTTTCCTGCATCTGGCAGGTGCTTACTGTCTGAAAAATGACGATATTCCCTCAAGCCATTCTCCACACACTAGAATTGCAGACAGCATTTCACATGTCCAGAAACTGGGGTGTGCAAAAGAAAAGACGTCAACATCAATTTTTGCCATAATAAACACGGATGCATGAAACCTTTTGAGTCCACAGAAACTTCAGTGCCCTGAGAAGGGAATGCTCTGACATACTGCAACAGTTCAGCTCTTACCACATCCCAGCTATAGTTATGTTATGAAATAGATTTTGGGGTTGTATTTTTTTAAACCATTAATGTACACACATTAATGCACACACATATGTTAACAGTTCATTTTAAAAGCAACAAATAAACAATGCACAATACTGCTGGTTTATTACTGTAGTTTAGTAGGGAACTACTTAGACATATTGAAAAGATATGACTGAAAATTAATATATTTATCAGCAACACATTACTTGGAAGTTGTGACAAGTACTCTATTAAATACAAGTACAAAAAATGAAGTTGAAATAACATGTGCCACACAACTTACCGAAATGGGACCTTTTCCAGCTTTTTCTTTTCCAGCTTTTCCAGCATCCCATTTTTCTGCATTGATATCTGCATCATTCCATTCTGGCCAAACAGGAAATCTCCACTTCTCATTTGAAGCACTTACATTGGGAGACATAGATGTCCTAGGAAACATAAAGTGGCATGAATAAAAATGAACAGCATATTAGGCAAGAGTAGTAGGCAGATTTTTATCTTATAAAATATTCTTTTTTAATGTACCGTAACAGGAATTCTAGTGTTTTTAACTAGGATAACTTTTTTGTCACTAAGATAAGCAAACCTATAAAAATGCTGGATGGCATTATTAGGTATAAACCAACAAAATACTTAAACGCATTTACATGAGGAATTCTGGTGAAGTAAATGGGATAGCTGAAGCACAAAAGCAAAATCTGAGGATAGTTTCTTCCCTCTTCCTTTTCCCCTGCTTCAAGTTTCTCCTTCCTCTCCCGTGCCAGTCCTAGCATTTATCACTCATTTCAACTCACTCATCTGAAGGCTTTCTTCCCTGTTTTTTTCTGACTTATTTTCTTTAAATAACCAAAAGGATCTTGCCACAGATAAAAGACATCCTGGGGAAAAAGACTCCCACGGCTAGGCATCTGTGACCTGCTAGGCCAGCCAGTGCTGTCTTCAGGCAGTTTCATGCTCAGGGCCTCTTGTGCTACCAGCACTCTCACTACCTTCTTCTCAGGTTTCACAACTCTGGCAAAAATTTTGCTGAGACTGCAAGGACTTTCACAAGACTAATACACAATGTGTTCATAGCCACAAACTAGCACTAGTGCACCTGTGCACACCATTTTTCCAGTGCATACAAAGGGCTGAAAAACTGAATTAGCTAGAATGAGAATACAGCAGCTCCTTCCTCCTTAACTACCAAATCTGGCTGCAGACAAAGTACATGCAGGTTGCATCTTAATTAGATTCTCCCAAATCCATGGACAATAACCCATAGATGTTGTCCACTCAAACTAAGGGAAGAAGCTGAAGGGACTCAAGAAGCAACCTAGCACAAAGAACTCAGCAAAAGGGTTTAAACAAATATTATTACAGAAAAAAACTTGTGGCCTTGGACTTGCTGGGAAAAAGGACTGAGGTCAGAATTTCCTCCAACACTCAACAGTGTCCTCAAGCAGAGACAGACAGGTTTTACTACTGGAGCGTTAACAATCTACTTACATAATAACATGATACTTCTATTACATGATGTACATCAGCTATAAAAAGCTAAAGAAATTGTAAATTTCTCTTTTTTTTCTTTAATGAGAAACAGAATTCCTACAAATATCTTCAGGAGATCAAGAAAATAACAGTGTTTTGAGCTACAACTGAAGAGCTAATTTTACAAACTGGTGCCAAAAAATACTTCTTTTAAATATTAAAGCCAAATTTCTTTAGAAACTGATATCTTCAGGAGATTTCAAAGGGAAAGCTTCCTTTTTTTTTTCTTTTAAATATTTGAGAACAGGAAGTTTTTTACCTCCTGGACATATATTGCATATCATACCATCTGGATGTTTATACTGACATACAAACCATATGATGGCATATAAAATAATACTCCATTCAAATTTTGGAATTATTGCTTACTCTTGAGATTTTGGTGATTCCATAGGGGAAAAAAAAAAATGAACTCTGGTTATGATTTACAGCTCTGATTGCACAAAGCATCTGACATTTCGGGTAAAATGATCACAGTGCCATAATACACATTTCATAATATACGTTTCAGTTGTTGTGCACAATATGCATTGATGGTTCCTATGTAAGTGCAACAAAATGTATAACTACATTCTAAAGTCAAACACAGACTTCATAAATGAGCAGTCTGATCAGGGAAAATGATGTGTAGCAATTGATACCTGAAAATACTATTAAGCCTGATCACCCAGAATGTGGAAGCAGGGAGAAGTCACTTGGGGAAACAGAGGCACTGCTCAAGTGTAGAGCAATGAAATTACCAAAGCAGAAGCTCAGCTGGAGTAGAAATAATCAAAGGATGTTAAGGGCAAGGAAAAAAAGCTTCTATAAGTACATTGGCAGCAAAAGGAAGACAAGTAAGGAAAGTGCATACCTGCTGCTCAGTAGGGTGGGGAAGTGAGACAGTGACACAGTGACAGTGACAAAGAACATGGGAAAGGCGAAGATACTTAATGTCTTTTTGTGTTTTGAGTTTTGTTGGCAAATTTGGCTCTCAGGCCTCTCAGCCCAAGAGTTTATTTACAGAGTCTGTGAGAGTGGAGCATTATCTACACCTGAGGAAGGCATCTAGGCATCACCTAAGCCAACTGGACACACACAGATCCATGGCACTACTTGGGATGTGATCAAAGGTCCTGAGGGAGTTGACTAGAGCCTGATCTGGATCTTGGGAACTACAGTGCATGGAGACAATTTAAACCCAAATAGACATGAATCTAAGCAACCTGATGTAAACTGGTCCTTCTTGAGTAGGAGTTTAACTACATGGCTCCCAGAGGCACCATTCAATCAATGTTTTTCTGGGATTCCATAATACTTTAGTTGTTAGCAATAGGAAGGACAAAGACATGGGTAAAAATAAAGATTTCTCACTGTCTAGACATTAACTCCATTCATCCACACTACCAGTAACTCTTAACGGAAGACAGCTGTTAAAATTCGATACCATCTGTGCCTTCTGCTGTGCAAAAACCACCCAAACATAGCTTCTACCTAAGTGGAAGGAAAATGTATTCTATAGAGTGACACTTTGCTTTTTCATCTTTGTAATCTCAATCTGCAAATTGACTCTCTATTATGTTTGATCTCACATTAATGGCATAGTTTTTTTCTCCCGCGTTTTCTTGAAGACTCAAATGATGCTTCATTCTACATTCAAAAGTGGTTAACAAGCAATTGAAAACCCTGAAGTGTTTATCAGTTTCTCTGGATGACCAGGGATGTCTGTATCATTTCCAGTTGTTTCAATGATCTGTTGTATCTGTACTAACAGTATGCATGAAGAACAATGAGAAACAAAGTGCTGGCTGTATCAAGATGTTCTGAAGCCATTCCCAAATAAAAATAAGAATTGCAATAATTCATAGAACCATGGAATGGTTTGGGCTGGAAGGGACCTTAGAGTTCATCTAGTTCCACCCCCCCTGCCATGGGCACGGACACCTTCCACGAGACCATGTTACTCAGAGCCCCTCCTCTTTCTTGGTATAAGATTTCTGGCTGCTTTGGGACAATAATGGAATAATAAAAACGTCTAATTTTAAAATGCAACAATGAGATATGGAAGACTTGCTTAGCTTACTATCACACTAACACAGAAGATTATTTTCCACTACACTTTGACATAACAGAATACCCTCAACATTAACAACGTGGAAGACATGGAAACAATGCTATCTATGATTGAGATGCCTAAACTAAGTTTTGGAAGTCTAATGCTACTGCATCTCAAAAAAGATAATTCAATAAGACCCAGAAAATTCATAAATAACTGCAATTTAATTAGTCTCCAAATATAAGTAATAAATGAAAAAAGACAGCTGAATTAATTAAGATACGGTATTTGAGTAATGCTATTAAGAAGTTCCTTTATTACAAGAATTGAAAAACTCTGTGAGAATTCTTTGAAATAAACTGTAAGGAACAAGGACAATGCAAATTGCTGGTATTTTATGCTCAGGCTGGATGGCTTCATTGTATAACAGTATTTTAAAAACCAACTTACTGGCAGGCTTCTTTTTAATCTTGTGCTAAAGCCTAAAGGAGAAAAAGGAAGAATAAATTGCCAAATGAACTACCATGAAGTTGGCACTAATTCACCTCTGACCCTTTAAGCAGCTTCCCCAAGAATACTGGTACAATAGATATAGTGCCAGCAGGGGAAATAGGGGATGGTAGAATAGACAAATACAACAGGGAAAATGCAGACAGATTGCAACCCAAATTTCTCAGAGACTTCAGATTTAATAGAGAGACAGGAAGCTCACAAGGCACTGGAAGTGCACTCTCTCAAGTTAAATATAGTAATTTAGTCTATATACACATATACTACAACACTCTGTAAGCAAGATCTTGTCAACTTGGTCAATGTAGTCTAGGGAGCAAATATTTTCTTCCTAAAAGAGATAAATCTACCTGTAAATTATCTAGGACCATTCCTTACAGAGGGAACCCAGCAACACTGTGAATTCTCAGAATTTTCAGAACAATTCTCGAGAATTACAGAAATATTGGTATTTACTATCAGAACAACATGGCTACTCCAACTTCCCTTTCCCAGTACTCATGTCATTCTGGATCATCAGACAATAATAATTTTGTGAGACCATGCAGGTTTTTTAGAATTCAAGAAGACACCAAGAAGCAGGAAAAAAAAAAAGTGTCCCTTTCTGTGGATTGTTTGAACAGTCAGAAAAAACTATTTCTGGCCTCAGCAAAAGCTTGTATATTAGGAAAAAGAGGGCAGAGAACAAACAGATAGTTCAACTTTTTCCCCAAATCTGCCCTGCAGGGAAGCTACTTAAGTTTTTCTCTAATCGCTTCCAACCTCAAAGACAAAAGGCTCCTTTGAAGACCTTATTTATAGCAGAAAGTTCTTTTAAACTATAATCACTGACATGATTTTTAAAAAGTAGAAGCATCTGAATATCTTAGAAACCCACAGCAGAAACCATGGTAACACTCAAGTTCATAAGAACCTTTAAAGAATACAAGAAAGTTTGGCCAAGTATCAGTAACTCTGGCAAAATGATTTGTTCTTTTTCTTCATACCTAGTGCCATTCTTCACAAGAGGAACGAACAGAATAAATCACAATCAGGTGATCTAATAAGTAGCTAATAAGGCAATACAGTTTTCTCATTATTTTTAGAATAGTCAGCAGCAATTACAAAATAAAACCAAAATAGGAATGAGTTGTTTACAATACCTTACCATTAGTCTTATCTTGAACACTAGAGCCAAAACTTATAGGATTCTTTGCACAAGCAAAATACTCTAGTCTATGTGCTCAGAGCTCTCACGTTTGGGGAGACTCAAGGCATGGATGCAGTTCAGGTACGATGAGCAGAACAAATAATTGTAAACCATCTATGCTGCAAACAGAGTTGCTTGCAAAGCCCATGACAATAGGTTTTATTGTCATTTCACTTCTGTGTGCTGGGGTAAGATTTCTTCCTCAAAAAGGAGGAAGAAATCTTGTTTCTGTGTGAAACAAGATCAAACTCCGGAAAATTAAAGTGATGATAGAAAGAAAAGATGAATACCAATGGATTATTCTTTTTAGGCATACTATTTTTAAAGGGGTCTGTAATTTAGATCATTGCTTTCAAGTGTGATATTCTCAATTCTAAACATAGCTGATGTTCCTGTAGGTGTCAGACAAACTACTAATAGACCTCAGTAACTTGTCAAAAACGAGCCTATTTCAAAGATATACACGTTTGCTAAGATAGATGGTCACCTAGCCTCACATTTAGCCTTGCCAGCTAGAAGTCCACGTGTTTTCTTATTTTTATTTGCCTTCATATTAATGGAAAGCAAGTTGTTCCTTCTTGGTTTGCCTTCCAGATTCTAGGAGGGGGAAGAAAAACCCTATATGCCAAATCCCTTGCACAAATTGTACACAGTAGCATGCCTTGGACATTACTTGGAAGAAAAAATAATGGGAAATAGGGGTCTAGAAGCATTGTGGGGTTTAAAACTTTCACTTTTTTGTTTGATCTCCTTGTTTTCAGACTGATTCCATTTGTTGCCCTATAAATACTGTCTGAATTTTTGTCCTTGTAATTTTAGAATTCCAGCTAAAATTGAGTATCTTTTGCCATTTTGATCCATTTATCCCAACTAAACCTTTTTGCTATATAAAAATTTGAACTTATAAGAAGTCAGAAATTGAATATAAAAAGCTGAATAGAGTAATAGATTGTGCCATGTGTTAGGGAAAAAAAATGAAGATGCATTCAAAAAACTGAAAACCAATAGACTGATAAGCAACTGAATATTTAATATAGATCACAATAATTTATTTTATCTTGTGTGACTAAATCTATGCAAAGCAAAAAAAAACAACCCAATTTTCACATTTTTTTGGAAAAATTCCTGTGATATTCAACCATCATGCTCATAGCAAGCTCATGCACAGTGTTAGAATTTTGGACTCTTATATGCTTCTATTTTTGCATTCTAGGAAGAATAGTTTTTTATTGCACACACTAACAGTCCTCAGAGTGGAACACTGAAAATTAATTCCAAGAGACGCCTGCCAAGATAGAAACCCTATAATATCTAGCTCTTAAATGAGCACTTTTAATCTATAGAAACAAAAACAGTCTACAGAGATGGGCTCTATATCCAGTTTTACAGGTGGAAATACGATATACCAATACCTAGATAATATCATAGCAAGAGCCTGGAAAGAGAAGGGTCTTTTCTGGAGATTTTCAGGTGCCAATCTCAGCCAAATAAGTGATCTCTGACTGATTCTTCCAAGATGGTTGACTCTCAGTTGTGCTCTAGGTGGGAGTGTGAGCTGGTCCAAATGCCTTAAGGTTAACTGGTTTCAAAAGGTGGCAGTGACAGGCCAAGTGAACAGATTGCCATAGACAACAAGGGGTTTGAGCTGCATCTTGCAGTCTTCCAACAATTGAAACCAAGAAACATCTACATCCAATTTGCAGACCAAATTTCTGTCTGATCAATGTGCTCTTCTTCCAGCTAGCAGTAAATGACTTGGCGATATAAGGTTCTCCGTTAATGACAACACTTCAAGATCAGGAGCGGTCTGTCATTATGACAGATCGATTAAGAACTCTGTTCAAGTACAGTCAAGGAAAGCAACATTAGAAAGACACATTAAAAAAAGGATGTCCAATACAATAAATCAGTACAGTGCCAACAAGTATAATCAATTTTATGTCCTTTACATGAAACAGTATCTTTACTTCCGTTACCCTAACAATGTAAAAATAACTTTGGAAATTCAGCAACAGACAACACTTTAGAGCATGGAGGAATAACAAAGTCTAAATGCACAAAATAATAAGAAGTACAGGTAAGAGTGTGTTCTTTATCTTCTCTCATGAGACAAGAAAAAAACACATCGAATATAAATCACAGTAAATTTAAAATCAGTGAAAGGAAACACTGAACTGCTCAGCATATCATCAGTCATTAAAACTCTGACATGACATGACTCAGGTGAGAATAATGATCTACAGCTTCTGAAACTGCCTATCTCAAGCAACACATACCTCTGTTAAACTCAGGACAAAAAAAAAGAAGAAAAAACATGCCACTTCAGGGACCTTAGTTCCACTTCACCAAGCTTAATGTGAGAAACTAATAACGGTACAGTCATAGAGCATCCACTTGTTCTGTTTGTCCCCCAAAGCAGGAATATGAAGATCTCTTTTCAAATAGCTCAATTCAAAGAGGAAACCTGAAGTCCTATTTTCCCATATAATTGTACAACACCTTAGAAATTATGGAACCAGTAACTTTTCTGAGTTCATTTCTCCCAGGGTTTCCTACTAGACTGAGCTGACCTTAGATTCAGCTGTAAGAATGCTGAGAAGATTGCAGCACCATTTTTGACACTCAAGTTTGATACTCAAGTGTATCTGAAGAACATGGACTGCGCTTTGCTCCTTTCTTTGGCATTGCTTCTTTGTTGGCTTCTGTAAAAACCTTTTGTGCCTTCTGTATGGCACCTGAACAACCAACCAAGAGCTAAAAGTCTCTGCATGGCAGAGCATGCCAGTACTTCCGTGGATTTAGGCCAACTCATTTAAAAAGCACTTTGCATGCATTGTTAAGAAAACCAGGAAATCCCATTTCTACAGTGGTGATTACAGAGAGTTTACAGAAGATAAAGACCACTCTGCTTAAGCAGATGAATAATCCCTGGCAAACAGAGTCTCCAACATGATACTTTAAGAATGCTCTCTAGTTTCAAAGCACAATTATTAGTATTTTTCTTTTGACAGCACTTTTTCTGCTACACAGTTCTGCCAAAAGCTGCTTTTCTCTATTATGCTGCGCATTACACTGTTCATCGTAACAGAAGTGAAGATTGCGCTTGCACAGTCTGATTGTACAGTCTCCAACCAAGGGCCCATGGAGTATTTGCCCGCAGAATCCTCTGACAGTACTTTGAGTTTCATGGAAAGGGAAACCCAAAACTAAGATCAGTAGGGAGTACAGTATCTAGTGTGATATTGCCACTAGTATATACTTAGTATTTTCATGCCCATGAGTCCATGAAGTTTGAAATCTACAGATCAAGTAGGCTGTGCTCTCAGGGATTCATTGTTTTAATTAGAATTAACTAGAGAAATTAATTTGAATACATAATTTTCTAATTAACATGTAATCTAGTTAACAAAAAATTAAACTTACTGGTCGGCTTATATGCTATTCTGTTTATCATATTTATAGGAAAAAACCAGTATCTCACCACAAAGCATGAAACTAAAAAGAAAGTTAAAGGTAGAAGGAAAAAAAAGTACCAACAAATAGACTATGTAGATTAAAGTTGCACTGCGTTAACAGGCTGAAAAATTTCACTGAATGAAGCACACGTGCTGAAAGCAAGAGCTTCATCCTTCTGGCCAGAAAATGCTAACACTAAAAATTCCAGGCCTAATTTAAAAATTCTGTTTCTGAGACCAACAAAATTACTGCCCTCAGAAATATGAGTTACTTACAAAACAAATAGACATTAAAAACAACAAATGAAAACTGGTTCTTTCAGGCTTAAGAAGCACAATGCAAACTCTTCAGGAACATCTCTAGCTTCAGTTAGGTTAGAATTCAGGTATTAACACAATAGTAGAGTAGTAGAGCTTGCAGATGAACAGTGATGCAATAACTAACTTCTGAAGAACAATCATGAACCAAAGAGTATCTGTTGGAATTCCGTTTCTGTTTTTTCCTTTAGTGTTTCGTGAGTTCTTTGCTCAGAGTTCGGAGTAAGACACAGGAGACGCTGAAGAGCTCTTTTAATCAGGTTGTTTATTAAGTTCTTATCTATGACAAGGCAGCACAGGGCACTCTCTAAGCTAGGAAGGTGGAAAATGGCCTCGAACCGTGAGTTCCAAGGTTATTAAAAGCCTAATTTACCCAGTTATAGACTGCCAACTAACATGTTTTCACTTAGAATCCAGTGACTATTTATTTAGTGTCTGCAACGCGGGCTTTTTGAACCAATGGTCAAACTATTTAGATTGGTGAAGAAGAAGGAAGAAAGAAGAAGCAAAACCCACACCCAAAATTCTCCATCTTGCTACTAGTACATTATTAATAACTTACAAACCCAAACCTTTACATTTCTACATATTTTACCCAGTGATATAACAAATTGCTTTTTAATTACCACAGTGAAAGCCCAGGGTCCCAACAAGTGTCACCCAAATCGAACCTGAGATCACAACACATTTATTCACTAACACTGCTATGTCCGGGGAAAGTGTGTATGTGCAGGATGGTACCATTTGCTCAGTGTTTCAGATGGTTAAATCTTAAGGTACATAGACACTTCTCCCTCCAGTTCTGCAGCTGAACATCCTGGAATCCTGGGCCATTACAGATTTATGTTGTGCCTGAATCATTTCAGAGACAAAGAAATGCCTTTTCTATATAAGTAATGCAAACAGCCTTCAAAAAGGCTCCAGACAGCCATTCCAACCAAAATATTGGTTGGAATCGTTGCAATTAACAGCATGCTAAACGAGACCATGATCTCAAAACATCCTCACGTTTGTCAGAACATCAACTGCAAATTGAAGATGAACAACTGCTGTAGCTCTAGGTACACCACAGCTCACTCCTAGTCTTGTGAAGCCTTAACTGGCTTTGGTTAGATAGGATCTGAACCAAGCTGTTTGAGATAGAAGAGCCTCCTGACTTACCCAAAATCAGCTTTGTAGTAAGAGTATAAAATCTTGTAATATGTTACCAGTTACAATTGTAAAGCAGCTTATGAAAGGAGTGAAGGTTTAAAATTTTTCATATAAATCTTCTTTTCCTTGCAAAGTCCAGTGAGTAGCTGTACTGGGTTTGGCTAGGATTAAAGTAAATTTCTTCATAGCAGCTTGTATGGGGAGATACGTTTTAGATGTGTGATGGAAACTGTGGATAACACAGCAATGTTTCAGTTACTGCTGAGCTGTGACTACACAGAGTCAAGGCCTTTTCTGCCTGTCACACATCTCCACCAGCAAGTGGGCTGGGGGTGCACAAGAAGGGACCAGAGGGGACAGAACCCAGACCCCGACCTCAACTGACCAGAGAGACATTCCTTACCATATGTTGTCATGCTGAGCAATAAAAGCTGGGGGAAGAAGAAGGAAGTGGAAGACATTTGGAGTGATGACATTTGTCTTCCCCAAGTCACCATTATGTGTGATGGAGCCCTGCTTTCCTGGGGATGGCTGCACAACTGCCTGTCCATGGGAAGCAGTGAATGAATTCCTTGTTTTGCTTTGCTTTTTATCTATTAAGCTGTCTTTATCTCAACTCACAAGTTTTTGCATTTTGAGCCAGATTCTGTCCCTCGTCCTGCTTGGGAGGAGATAGTAAGCAGCTGTGTGGGGCAGAGCTGCCAGATGGGGTTAAATCACAACACTTGAAACTAATTGTTTTTTTAAAGACAGCACAGTTTCCAGTAAAGGGGGCAGAATTAACCATAAAATGCGTACACCTAATTCAAAAATTGCAAACATCAGGACTAGTACCCCCAACGAGATTTAGCAGCTCATGCACAGTCAAAAACAAGCATAAGCATCTACATACGAATGTAACTAGCTTTTACAATAATATAGCAACCCCTTTGCTCAAATAAAAAGTATATTGCAACATATGTTGCAAGTCAAAGATGTACCACCGGGCTACCCCCTTGGACCACAAACATGAGAACAGGAGTACTGAGTGAGAGAACAGGTGAATTGTAGCCCAACATCTTGTCTCAAACAATACTTGCAATTGAAAACCTACAAAGGGCATAAAGGCGTATCTAGTATATTTGTCAAATACTTCGACAGTCTCTAATTATTTTTAGCTCAAGCACTTACCAAGCTTGATGTAGTTGCTATGTATTTATATAATCTTCAAGGGATTTCATTTCTGCAGGCTTGTTCCACAATTCCATGTACATTTTTAGTTCCCATTAAAACTTACATTGATCAACATGAGAGGTCCAGCACAACACTAAAAACAGCTTCAAGTTCAACCACCATGCTCTTATCCCCAAGTCATTAGTTCTTGCCATTCTCAAACTTCAGCCAATCTAACAAACCCAAAACATCAAAAAATTAATCTGGTCAGATTATATTCTCTACACCACCAAACCTTAAGTATACTTACCTAAAGAACACATGCTGGCACTGGATAAAACCTCAATCATAAGCCTTGGCTGAAACCTTATCCTAGGCATATGGGAATTGAACAATGAACTAGCAATGCCACTATTTTTTTCTGCTCTTACTGTCCCAGCCTTTAATCTTAATAACAAACATTAGGTAATCCTAGGCTTTGGTGCAGCAACCTACTACTCATTGCAATCAACTAGGCACACAGCTAGACTTAAATCATTTCTTCCAGCCAGCCCAGGCTTCAGCCTGTCTCTGCTGGTTCTTAAGGATACATCAGCAGTAAATACTGCTCTTAGTTACTGCGCTCCCTACAAAGAACTCCAGCACTCCTCTGACCTTTCCCTATATACATTGGTAACCTCTGCCTGTGCCACAATTACCCCTAAATCACTTGCCTCTCTTGGCACTGACCATTAACTCCTCACTTTTGTCCCTAATAGCCCAAACCTTAATTGAGATAAATGCTGATGGCTTAAGTTTAATTCAGAAGATTGGGCTTGATGGCATAGAGCTTCACCAAATTAATTTAGAAAGCATTTTAATTCATTATCCATTCTTACTAGCCAGACTCTCTTTCAGTGCCACCAAAGACATCAATTCCTATTCACCACAGCTGTTGAAACCTGGGAAAGATCAGATTCTCAGTAGCCTCTAATGGTGCAATTAAGAAAAGCTATAAGGGCAGCAGTTCTTTTGAGCTCTTTAGCAATTGCCTAGCTCCTGAAGGGAATTGCTACCTAATTAGAAAACAATAATGAAGAGAGACCCAATGGAGTATCCTGCTGAGACCCACAGGAAGCCTGGCTTAGCAAGTCCAAAGGAATTTTCCTGCCTTCTCCATATGCTTCTGAGATCCCACTCTAGCAATGCAATATATCCACCAATAATCCTGACTGATCTTCCACAGTGCAGACGAACTGTGCTGATTGTTCTAAATACTTACGGGGGGGGGGGGAAAGAAGCTTGACTTCACTAGAAATTAAGTGATTTTAAGGTGATCAAAATATATTGCACAGATGTTTGTACACATCACTCTCAGAGGATTTCAGCACTAACGTTATACACAAGAGATGAAATTATAACACTGTAATTCTTTTTGGTAAGCACTGACAGCTTTTGGGATTTTTTTTACAAATTATTTTTTTAAAAAATAGCCTTTTTCTTTTTTATATTGCTGATATTTCTGTTTAGTATATTGATCATTGGAGACATATAAAAACAAGTCACATTTACTATCAGAAAGGCAGTGTTAGTCAAACGACAAAGTATTTCAAACATTTTTATCCCTGCAACTGCAAGTTTTGTTCTAAAATAAAACACAGAAAACCTATCTTGAAATTACCACAGAACACTAAACTTACAAGGCAACATTTTCTCAGGCAGCCTGCAAACATCCATTTCTCTTTCAAATACAGGCATAGTTACATTACTCAGGTTCTCATAGATTTACACAATATTTTTACAGTAATTGTCTGTGTCTTGCAAACATTCTGTATAAGCTGGGTAACAGAACGAATACAAACAGATATCAAAGAGAATCACAGAATATTCTGAGTTGGATTCCACTAGGGTCATCAAAGTTCAACTCCTGGCCCTGCACAGGACACCCCACGAGTCACACCACATGCCTGAGAGCATTGTACAAATGCTTCTTGAACTCTGTCAGGCTTGGTGCTGTGACCACTTCTTTGGGGAGCCTGTTCTAGTACCCAAACACCCTCTCGGTGAAGAACTTTACCCTGACATCCAACCTAAACCTCCCTGACACAACTTCAGGCCATTCCCTCAGGTCCTGTCACTGGTCACCAGAGAGGAGATCAGCATCTGCCCCTCCTTTTCCCCTCCTGAGGAAGCTATAGACTGTGCAATGAGGTCTCCCCTCAGTCTCCTCTAGGCTCAAGAGATCAAGCGACCCCAGCCACTTCTCATACAGCTTCTCCTCACAGTTGGCCCTCCACACTGTTGTATTCATATGCAATCTCTTTGTTAAACTTCACGTGGTTGGTGATTGCCCTGTCCTCCCATTTGTCCAGGTCTCTGCAGGGCCTCCCTGCATTCGAGAAGGTCAAGAGCTTTTCCCAGTTTTGCATCATCTGTGAACTTGCTCAGTATCCCTTCCAGTCCTGTGTCCAAGTCATTTAGGAAGACATTGAAGAGCACAGGGCCAATGATGGAGCCCTGCAGAACCCCACCAGTGACAGGTCACCAGTCTGATGTCACCACAGTCACTGTAACCCTTTGTGTGTGACCTGTGAGCCAGCTGCTCACCCATCACATGACGCATTTACCCAGCTCTGTGCTGGACATTTTGTCCAGGATACTGTGACAGATGGTATCAAAAACTTTATGAAATACAAATATCTAATAAGTAATTGTTTTCTCTCCAATGAACACAGCTGGAATCTTACAGTGTGTGTATAAGATGTACTTCTAATTTCCACAACCCACTAAAAAAAGACTTGGTGAATTGCCTTTGATAAAACATTCAGAATCACTACTAACACTTCCCTAATATTAGGAGAAAAACATTACCTGAGGAAACATAGAGCAATCTGTTCGACACAGGAATTACCAAACAAAATGAAGACTGAATCATAGGGTTACATAGGACAGTTGTTTTATCATCATGTTCAGCAGTTTTTTCCAACAATCATAAATATTAAGAGCATCAGTACTATTTATTTCATCCCAGAGCAGACTCCTCCAGAACCAGCTCAGTACTCTTTTGATTGTTCTTGACAACAACACAGATTTAGCCTTAAATCAGAAAACTGAACATTCTCTGCATTTGGGGCTAGAACTGTACTTTCTAGTAAATGAACGACATTTATATCTTGTTCTTGTAGACCCGTGAACACAGAATATCTTTACTGTAATACAGGTATTCCTCATTATCCAGCATCTTTCCATTTCCAAATAAAGAAATAACATATCCATCTGTCTGCTATCAATTGCATTCCCATCATTCTGACATCACAAATCCTACGACAATGAGGAAAGCACTCTAGAAACAATGTCGAAAATTGAAAACTTAAATACAGCCTCCATTTTGCATACATCACCACTGCCTGTAGTTCTAAGTTTTGACCATAAGCCTAATCCAAAGAAAAAGCTCTCTATAAACTTTAGCAGGCTACAGGTCAAAATTTGAAACTGCTTAGTTGCTTATTCTCTCATAAAAATTCTGTAGCTTATAGCAGAGGTCTCCAGAGCAGGCAGTGCACACAAGGAAAAAAATACTAGAGCTTGAGTAGTTTTCGTGGTTTGACACTGGCCAAATGCCAGGCACCAGGAAAAGCCCACTCACCCACTCTCCTCTGCTCTGCAACTGGACAGAGGAGAGAAAATTTAACAAAGGGTTAATGAGCTAAGGACCGGGAGAAAACACTTCAAGGGCAAACCAGCCTCAACTGAATGATATAAGGTGAATTTATTACTAAAAAGATGAGAATAAGTGTAATGGTGGCTGACCCTGCAGC